>JARHVA010000485.1:3537500-3955000 GCA_037957365.1 Torreya grandis | reverse complement strand
TAATAACCATTTTCATATAGAAGAGGTAGAAATGTTATTACAAGACAGTAAAATAATAGATTAAAAAAAACACATACACTAAGATGTAAAAGAGATGGGTTATGAATCCACATAGGTATAAACATTTTATTCCCTTACAAAAATTATGGGAATCCATGGAGGAACATGAGGTCATTAGCCTATACATAAAACATCAAAAATCTCACTTTACAAAGAGACATAATAGTAGAGATCTTACAACGCTATGATGAATATTTATAAGTTAAAAGGAATCCAATAAAGTAACCAAAGTGCCTATATGAATTTCCAAGATCCAAGAGAAAAACCTATACAATTTTTGAATACTCCCAATCCATTCCCAAAAGCTCCAAAATATACCAAAGGAAGGTGATTGACCACCCATCTTACAGACATTTACACATAATTCTCACCGAGTGAGGTCTATGCATAGCCTCCCCCAAACCCAATAAAAAAAGGCATGTCTCAACTCATATGCAACATTGAATAATCTTCAAAGGGAAATGGTTATAGTTTATAATAATTAAAGAAACAAAATAATAAAATATTCATAATGAAAATATAAAGAACAAGTAAATCACCAAGACTTCATTAAATGGAAGAGAAGATGGCATTTTATTTCTTTGTCACATAAGATTATTAATGATCACAAGGGCTTCCCAAATAAAATAAAAAACTCATTATCAAGAAATAATTTTCCTCCTTATACCTCTCATAACCCAACATTCATACAACAAAAGAAGAAAACAATGAGAAAGTGAAATCATGGCAACAATACCAAATGGAAAAGATTAAAAAAAAATTAAAACAAGGGCGTCAAGCCAATCAAAAATTTTGTTCATTTTCCTTTCAAGAAGATTCATTCAAGATACAATAAGAGAAGAGAGAGCATTCAAACATAAAAATTAATAATAAAAATACCTACCTCAAACCAAAATATCTACTTGTCAATCTTTCAAAAGCCTTTCTTCAAGCACCCAAGCTCTCCAACAATCCAAAATACATCCCCCAAAAGACCAAAGGAAGGTCCTTAAAAGGTATAAGATAATAAAATAATTACCAATATCAGGGTGACACATGGCCATACTCATCCCAAGGATATGAACTCCCTCCATAAATTTCTCTTACAAACTCATAAATATCCTTACATACTCACATGTATGTTTCTTCCACTCAAATACATAACATGACTTTTTATACAAAAAGATAGGGTTGATTGTGGAAGCAAAATCTAAGCCATAAGAGAAGGTTTCTATGACCAAAAAGTGATCAAATGTCCTTAAAAAATCCACATACCCAATGGGTATAGGTATGGGCTCAAAAAAAAATTGTAAGACAAGGTTTACTTGTCAAATACTCAAAAAAAAAAAAAAAGTGGTTAAAGGGATAATTTCGGGATTGCACACAAGAGTTGGGTTTGTGGGTCAACCCAACCCCCATATATAGATTAGATTAAAATAAATAGTTTAATGTAATCATCATAATTTATAAATATATAATTTTATATATATATATATATATATATATATATATATATATATAGTACAAAATAATACATTTAACAATTTGTAAAATGAATGGGTATAAGATTTAAAGGTTTTAAAGGGTCTAAGGTGTGCATATGGTTTATTGAGGAACATCTAAGTCCCTTGTAGTCTCACTTTTAATCATAATTTTCACACTCAATATAACATTGAATGCATCCTATATATATATATATATATATATATATATATATATATATATATATATATAATTGTTAATACCAACATGTCACAAAATTAAATCATAATCTTTGGTTAATCCAATATAATCAACTATAAGTCACCAAATGGATCATCGTGTTATTCAACATCAATATATAAATAAAACTTACATCCACTCAAGACAATCATACTAAGTAATCATGCATCCAATTAAGGTCTACTAAACTAGCTAACTAAGGTGCATAGTGATAATCCTATATAGTTAAATACATATCCATTGAGACAGTAAAATATACCAAAACATCTAATAATAATAATAATAATAATAATAATAATAATAATAATAATAATAATAAAAAATAAAAATAAAAGTAACATCAAATATCCCATATCAAATTTTATACACATAAAGGGTTGACACATATGACAAATGGATCAAGATGATTAGAGTACAAATGTTTGATATAGGGGGTATTATAGGAATGCTTAATTACATTCTTGTTTTAGTCCTCCTATTTGTGTGATTTATAGTCATATTAAACTTTATAACCCTTATGGAGTCCTTAATGAAAGGTTATGCATGGAAGGTTAATTATTATCATTTATTTAATCCACCTAATGACCATTGTATTCATATGAAGACCTAGAAGAACACCAAAAATAGGGAAAAATCTCTTTTGTTTAAAACTATGATAATGAAAAAACTAGTGATGCAAATGCAAGTATACATGAGCAAATTAGTGATCATGATGTTTTTACTCTTGGTTATGAATGTGATGAAATGCCTCTTGGTTATGACAGTTCTCTTATTTATCTATTTTATGATAATGAAGGGCCAACAAATATGCAAAATGATACCATTTGCAATGTTAAAAATTAAACTATTACATTCATACCCTCTTTATCTATTTCAATGAGTGTGATTCTCCCCTTTCTAATGTTGAAATGTCATGGAAGTTGAATTATCCTCCCCTATCTCTCATTATGATAATCTTGACAAAATTAAGAGAGTTTCTCCTTTTCCAAATAATGTTAATTTTGAAAATTTCATGTTGTATTTACATTATTCAACTGAAAATATTCAACTTTCTTCTTACCCTCTAATATATGAGGAGCAAAATACATGTCCCATATCTCTCGTTGTGTTATTTGAAGAAAAAAATGGGAGTGCATCTAAAAATTATAAAGAAACAACTACACAACCTGCATTATTTATGGACACAATAAAATTCCCAAGTATATTTGAGGTATTTTTTGTAAAAATCAAACCATATAAATCCAAGCAACAACAAAACATTTTAGCCAAAGGTTTCCTAATGAAATAATTTTCTAAGATAAATAGAAAGGATGAAAATGATAGTTATGTCAATTTTCCTTTCTCACATAACAATGATGTTCCTCAAGAAGAAAGTGACATTGCATTCTTCAACCCTCTTGCTCTTGGATGCAAAATTAAAGCTAAAATTGAAGGTGGCATTCTTCCATCCCTTGATGTGGTACATAAAATAGAAAGTGTTGCATCTTCTTCTCAAAAGGAAAAAAAAATTTCAAAGTGAAATTATTTATCATACTCCTATAATATTTCACAATAGTTGAAGCAATGTATCACCTTTAAATTATAATAATATTCACCTTTGTGCTAATCAAAAAGATACACCTACATCTTTAGACATGGGTGTTCCATTATTTAATATTGAAAAATCATGTGATGATCTTATTTTAGAGGATGATAAAGAGTTTATCATTCCTATGTTCCATACTAATGTTAGTTCAAAACCACTAACAAAATCCTCAACTTATTCTTATGGCATGTTATCTATTATTATTACCATTAGAGCTTTATAACAATGAGTCATTACTCTTAAAATTGCAAGTTTCTTTTCATGAAGCTATTCTTGAGGAGAATACATTAAAAAAGTAACCTATTAACAGGAATATGCTTGAGTATTATTATCTCTAAAACTTAGTTATGCATAAATTATCCTCCTTTGATGGTTAATTGGATTCTATTATTCATTTATAAAAATACACACACTCTTTTGAACATTGGGCCCAAAACAGAAGCTTGATCTTAAAGGCTTTTTATTGCAGCTTAACCCAAGGGACTCTTGATTGATTGTATACTCTAACAAAGGGCTCATTATCAACTTTAAAACAACTTGAAGATGTATTTCCATCACATTTTTCTCATTATAACTTACCAAAATTACACATTGGAACATTTACAAACATTGACACAAACATAAAATGAGCCTACACAAGATTATGTTGTTTGATGTAATGATGTTCTATATTTATTACATTATAAACCCTCAAATTTGGAAATAAAATTTATATTTAGTAGAAATTTTATTTCTCCATTAAGATAAAGAGCATTACATAATCCCTTTACTTAATTTAAGATATTAGATTGGGATGTGCACAAATATGTGTGCGCTTGAATGAATACACAAATTAGTTGCATATTTCTCCATACAAACCCAAACATGGTAAAAATATTGTTTACAAAGTAAATATACAAGTTTAAAAAAATCTTGAAATTCTTCAAAAGTAATCTAAATAACCAACCCCATCTATCACAAAATAAATAATAAAGGTATTAAACAAAGGAAGGGATTATGCTTGCAAAGTATCTCCCGTAGTTAGACCATATACCAATACCAAAAAATAGCCTCTTCAGATTGATTTGTATCAAGATAGACCACCTAACATATTATGAACTTTGTTGGATAAACAAAGGATCAAACTCCATCTCAATTCACATTACCCACCTCATATATTTGATAAGGCAAAAGAACAACACTTTTTCACTTATCATGGTATTAATGGACATCGAGATAATGATTTTTTATCTCAAGCAAAAGCTTATATAGTTAGCCAATCATGGAATCATTACATATAAAAAATACATATCTAGACATATTACACATACTTCTCCTAGAGGCTCATCTAAGAATGTTGATACATCCCATGTTGATCCCTTTGAGGAACACATGGTCCATCAGCTTTCATAGAAGATGGCCTCTAGTAGAAGTCTTTCTCATAGTTTACTCTCTCCTAAGACTAATCTCTCCCACACTAATCCTATTGAATAACCATTGGTCATTAATGTCCTTCATAAGAGACATAGGAATAAATTAAACTTACACATTAGATATGGGTGCCTAAATAGATACACACAATTTCATAATATATTTCTTCATATAATTCAGAGATGATTATAAAAGCACAATCTATAGTTCTATTTCCATGTGAGGATTATAGTCGAGATTTTTTATACCCATCCAAATATCATTACATATGGTGATTTATTTTTCTCTAAAATAATAAATGCATTTCAAAAATAAACATCCTTGTTACATAATTTAGTAAATCCTTACATACACCACAAAAATAAATATAACTCAAAAACTATAAAAATGACCAACAAAGAATTAAAGAGTGCAAATGGATTCAAACCAAATAAATCCATGTGAGAAATTTCATATATATAAGCTGATAAAATGTTTATACAAATAAGCATATCAGTCATATGTTGGGGGCATATACCTTGGGGTATACTCCTCATCACTATCAACATCTATAAATCTAGCACCTCTTGATGTAGATGTACTAGGATCAAACTAATGTCTATGTGTATGTGATAGCATGTGTACTCTCTCCTTGACATCACCTAACCACCGTATTGTCTCTTCATGATCCCATCACAAAGTGTCATATTGATTGATCAACATCTACATAATCTCAATAAAACTCTATTATGGGATGTCATGCCTATCTAACTTAGCATGTAACTCCTCATGGTTAGTGGTCATATTATAATATGTTTCCACAAATTTCATAATAGGATTGAATAATAGTGCATGGATACCAATATGTTAAAAAATATCTAAATAAATTCATATCCTGCTACATCCATAGGCACACTATGAGTAAGGGCTTGTATCACCTGATCCACCATGAATTCCCACTCTTGGTTACCTATAGACATTTAATATATAATACAAATTAATGATGTATATGAAACCAAATAATTTATCTACTCTTATAGAGAAATAGAATGAAAAACTTAAAAACTATGGTACTCATATATGGTCCTAATGGTTATCTCATCCACTAATGTTGGTCTTGTAAGAGCATTATCCCATACCTCATTGCCTATCTCTCTTATGCCACCACCTTATGGTGTATAAATGGAACTTGAGGATGAAACTACAATAGGAAATAATAGTGGCCATTAATATTTTACCCACCAATATACATATCCATTGGTATAGCTTGAATTATCTTTTACATCTAGGGGAACCATGGGATCTCAACTCATTAGCTTGACATGTGACTAGATCTATAGTAGTAGGTGTTGGCTTATCATGTGTCTTATGACCACTCCATGTTTTTTGGTGCCATATATATGATTTCAAGGGCACTCCCTACTATATCCCAAATTTTCATAACACCAATCATGCTAAAAAACTCATAAACACTAGGAAACTAATCAACCAACCACATAATGATATGAACCCTTTGTAATTCATGTCCATACTTAGGCCATCTAATAAAATTCTTATAAGGATGCCATATAGTTTGATAAGGATCCAATATATCCAAGTTAATTTTGTGTTCTATTATGGTATGAAGTCTACCATGTGGAAATACCCACCACTCTGTAAAAAAATTTAGATGAGCCCATCCAGGGAGGGGCCCACCAACTAGATATACCACTTAATTTACTCATAAGCCCAAACATGTAATAGATTCGTAGCCCCAACACCTCCACCATGAATCTCCAATGCAAAATTGAAGAGATCCATGTATAAGTGGGCCATTACAATGTGGCCCCATGAATACCTAGTCTGATCAAGTTCAGTGTGATACACTACATGATACATCAGATAAGATACAAATATTCCCACCCTCTATATCCATAAATGATGCCAATAAAATGTAAATAAACTTCCATAGTTACAAAACATCACCTCTAATAATAATATCAAATTAAGTCATATTAATTGACTCTATATCAAGAGCCCTCTGACTAGTGAAATACACATGGGAATATTAAATATAGCCTCAGCTACCACCTGTAATAACCTAGACCCTCTCTTCTCTAATCAAAAGGTTGAAAATTTGATACACATCCTCTAAGTTAACTATCATCTCATCTATGGGAAGCCATAACTTACATGCATCTATATTTCACCTCTCATATAGGTATGTGAGGAGGTGGATATTTTATGAGATCTATCCCAATATGACCCATCCCCACCTGATCAATAATGGCCTAATTGACTATATTTAGACCTAACTCTGCTAATGTTAAATAAATTTGCCCGTGTTAAAACTCTTGAATATGTATATCCTTCTATAATCAAGAAAACAAAAATAAAAACTCATAATAAATTATATTTTAATACAAAAACATAGAAATAATGTTTAATTATACATAAAACAAAAGGACATTAGCATTGGATGCTAGCATTCACATGAGACAAAAACATCAGACGTTAATGTTCATGTTAGATGAAAATGTCAGATGCTAGCATCTAACACTAGACATTTACATCAATTTATCAATGCAAACATCTAAGATCTTATAGAAAAGCCCCAAAATGAAAACTTTTCTAAAAATCAAAATTACCAATAAATTATAATAAATCCTACTTACCAACTCAAGAAAATCTTGGCTAGCTAAGGCACTATGGAGCACATCAAATCTCATTAGACAAGGGGATATTTTGTGTGGAATGGTTATTTTCTAAACTCAAAGCTAAAAGTTCACAAAATTTCAAAATGTAAATGATTTCAAATTTCTATTACAATGCACTTAATATACTACTTTTACACCAACTTTAAATGTGCATACCTTGAGTCCCATTATCCAAATTCAAAACCAAAAGTTGTATTGGGATCTAGATAATGAGCCCTTCCATATTATACCAAATTTTCAAACACTACCAAGAATCACTAATTTTTTTACTACACACAGATATTCTACTAGATTCTAAATACTACCAAATACAATGTTACAAATTATTATCCATAATACTTTCATAATAATATCAAGTAAATTATATCGAGCACATCATGTATTTCCACCTTGCAAGTAGATGATCATAAGACACTATATCAACTCATCCAAAAATGGGGGGCATCTTATAGGGGCATGTTTATAAACATGTTACATATAATTGAATACAGTTTGTTTATTCTCTAGATTCAATGGGATCATGGTTTAGAAGCATGTTCTTCACACCTATTCAGCATCTCTAAATTATAGTGGGGGTATGTTTTGGAAACTTGTCCTCGACATTTGTACTTATCTCAGTTTATATTTATATATGTGTATTGTGGGAATAACGTAGAATCATGTTTTCCACACTTACACAATGTTCAAATTGGAAAAAATAAATGGCATATGATTTAGATTCATAGTTATGGCAAAATTATATACATTGATACCATTTTTGATACATAATTTTAGCATGAGAAATATCCAAGGTGCATATGTTATAAAATATGTTCCTAGTATTTCAAAATCCAAATCAATTTTATATTACAAACTTCTTTTAGGGATTGTTAGCACAACATAAAAATTTGACATATGAATACCTCGATCGAGCTTTCATAGCGTGTATTGAACCTTACCTATTATGATCCACAATTATAATAATTATAAATATGCAAAATATAATGTATACCAATACAAAACAAAAGATATAGGCGGGCCAAAATTCCCAAATATTAAATAGATTATAAAAATAATAATCACGCTTAAGGTAGGGCAACACCATATAATTCTCCTTTAGGAAGGAATAACTCCACAATGTCTCTTCTATAGGACAACCTCCAATATCCTCTTACAATAGAAGACTCAATGATTACATGAATCCTTTACAATGATAATCATCTCTTTTATATACACCTATATGTAACTAATAATGTATGGGTAACATCCTAATCCCAGTATAGGCTGATCATTACCCAATGCTCCAATTCCATAAGTTACTCAATTATCCTAATATATTAGACCCATATAATTAACTAAGGGGGGCACATGTTAGACTTTCCATCAACCCATATACATTAATATATAATATCCCTAGGTGCATAGCATTACTTCCCTCCTTGACATGTTTCATCCCTAAAACATAGGAAGAAATCAATAATGAGTGTGCTTCAAATCATTGCACACTTGTCTTTAAACTCAATTATCCAACCACCTGTATGTTATCCAGGTAGGTGATAGCCTTCCAACCTTGTTTCCAAATACCAATGTGCTAATTTTATTCCCTTTATGATCATAACTATATCACCTTGGTGTCCATGAATAATTATTCCCCCTTTTAATCCATGTACCATATTCTACTAGGCTACTCTAATTCCATTAATGACCATAGTAGTTATTATCCCATGCATAGTCATAGTGATTTCTTGAATAATTCCATGTTCTATATGTCATTTTACTACTCTAATTCCATACCTAACCATATTATTTTTGCTTTGACTTCCATGCATAGCCATAGTTATTAAAACTTTGATTTCCTATATAGCCAAAATGCATGTTATTATGGCACTCTCTCACATGACTCCATGATCGTTTCCTCTCATGATGATGTGGGTGTTGATATACCTCAAATTTTTTTGATACTTTGACCTTATCAACCTTTTCTTCTACCTCTTCCACCTTTTGCTTTGGTGGTTCCTTTGTATCTTGAGTATACAAAGTGTTTTTCTTTGCTTATAATGTTTCTCATCTATCTGAATCTTTCATATGCTCTTCTTCACCTGATTCAATCTCATTTTCAAGATCTACCTTGATTTTTATTTGTGACTTTCCAACTATTATATCTCGTAAAATGACCTTATTTTTCCTATACCAAAACTTCATGAACTTCTTCTAAACATTAATATTGGTTGATCCCAAAGTCTCTAACCATGGATATCTAAGAACCATATCCACGTCATCCATATCCAAGGAATAAAAATATGAATGAAAAACATATTTGTCCATAGTGAGCTTAAAATATTCAAAAACTTGAATATTATTACCACCTATTTGAGCCTCCATGATATTACTTGCTTGAACAGGTAGATGTTGAGCCACATCTATGTTGATGAAGTTATACTTGTTACTAAGGTTTATGGACGCAATGACCTTCTTCTTTTGAATGTCTCCATGAAATTAAAAAATTGACTCTGATTTATTTAGAGCTAAACTATTCAAACCCTTATCATCCAATCCTTCTTTTTCCTCTTAGATATCCTCTATCTCTCCTTCTGCATAATCTATAGTTTCCTCATCATCATTATGTGTGATTTATTCTTCATCATCACTTTCATATTATTCCTCATTGTCATTATTTTCTTACACTAATTTTTATTCTTCATCATCTCCATTATTTTCTTCATTACCCTCATCATCATCCAATTCTTCCTCTTTTGTATTTTCTTTTTCTTTTATACCCCATCGATCTATGAAAACATGCTCTAGTTCTTCCCATGAAAAGTTTCATCATTTTAGTCACATCTCATCCCATTAAAGTGTTGTTGGGCCATAAAGAAAATTGTACAAATATATTTGACACCAAAAATTTTGAACATTATTCTCCTTAAAAATGAGCCACCATTCTCTAGCATCAATATCATCCTCCCTCAAAACTACTTGTAACTTCATGATTCACAAAAACTAGGGTTAATGAAAAAACCCTAAAATTTTAAGAACTCATGAGAAAGTGATCCATAAAGTCCAATATTTTGATTGTATCTTTCATGTATAATAATACAACTTTAGTAAAAAAAAATTGAAACAATTCCAAATATTTATGCTTGTAGAGCAAATCTATGAAAAATCATAAAATCACAATAAATTTTTTTTAAAAAAATTAGATGTTTTATTTGTAGCTTTAATGTATTCTAATACAACACCAAATCAAAATTCACATAAAAATTCCTTATATTTATACATATATGATGAACAAACCCTAAAATATTAATAACTCCCTCAAAACTAATCATAAAAACTCTATTTTTTTAATGTGACTTAATTAAAGTATTATACATCTATAGTAAAAACATTGTGCAAAAATTCAAAATTGATTTCAAGATAATAATAATTTCATAAAACTAAGGTTTTGTCCCACACACATTACCCAAATTGAAGCTCTGATACCACTTGTTATGATCCACATGCATAATAATTAGAAATATGTAGAATATAATGTATATGTTAGTTATCCAGATAGCACCCTACTTGAAGGCTTAATAGATTTGGATTTTAAACCTTCACACCTAGACTAACATTAGAATGATCTAAGTTGTGGGACACCTGAACTCATATCAGACCTCTAGATTTTACTAAGGCTAGCTCCTCTGATATATCACTTTGCACTGCTTACTAAACTACTAATTATTGGGATGAAAAGGGGAAAAAGGAAACTGAAAGGGAAATCCTACTTTAATGTTGGTGATACACCTATTTTTCTAGTTCATCCACTCTATTTGAGCTCCTAAAACACTGATTAGATAAGTAAAGACTAAATCTATAACTCTAAATATCTCCTATGCATCAGTATTTTATGAAGAGGTTTTATCTAGTGATCAAAACCTAAGGTAAATGATGGAATAGGCCTTATTCAAGGCACTAATTAGTCACTTATATCCATTATAAGCTCAATGAAAAGACATCAAACACTGAACATGACCTACATAATCTGAAAAACTAGTAACTAGGTAAGAATCAAGACTTGACAAGGGAGAAAGCTCTACCACATATGAAAATCAACTAACATGATACACTATACCAACATAATATAATATGAAAATAGCCATTTAATTTATCTAAAAATGTTACAAAACCCTATCTTGGTAGAGTCTAGTCTTGCCAAGAGAGAGATAGATCTAAAAAATGGCTAAAAGGCCAACATATATAGCAAAAACAAAGCTTATATCCCAAATTAGCATAGAAGGGAGACAAGGATTAGTCTTGTTTTTTTAACCCAAGACAAAAATTCCTTTACAAAATTAAATCAAGTTCTTAAAATATCTTCAAACTCCTCAAAACATGCATGATCCTCAATCTTGGTGTAAAAATGAGATAGGTGAGCCCTGTTGAAAATTCAAATCTTATTTTCATGAAAATATATTCCAAATCTTGGATGAATAACTCTACTTTAAGTGATTTTAAGCTAAGATGTAAGAAGAAACAACACTTCTTACATGACATGACATGGAATTGGCTAACTAATAAGGATTAGTCAACTCCCTTTGAATTAAACATACTTAAAGTGGTAATTGAATATTTAAAATATGCATGAATATTTATGTGAACAACATATATGTGGTATTGAAACTCATTTTTGACTCCTTGATCTTATCTCTCAATGCCAAACTCAAACTTGGCACTTGATCAATTAGGCCTACAAGGCCAAAAATGCCTAAAAGCCAAACTGAGATCTTGGAATCCATGGAACCTACAACAAGACACCATGAAACCTGAAAATAATTTAATTGTACTTGGAACAACTTCTCTCATCATAAGATATGTGATTCTGATAAGAAAACTCTCACCATTCAATCAACAGGGTTGACTAGGCCCATTTTGTTCCATTTTCCTATAGACTAGCCATTTTGATCAAGTTGGTAAGAGTAATTTCAAGGTTATTTATCATCAAATGAATGTTTGAATATGAATAACAAGTTTTAGGCTTTGATTTCCATTGATTATATTTCATGGAACTATCTAATACTTCAATTTACATGTTTTTTCCACAAAAAACATGATTTTTTCCTTGATTTGTATAGTTATATATGTTAAATTGGAATTTCTATAATCCTCCCTAAGTTTAATCTATTTTTCAAAATATTTAATATGATTCATGGTGACTTTATGGTAAGAAAATCAACCTTTTGCAAAACTAGTTTTTTGAGGGTCTAGGAGGGTTTTGAAGTTGAATCTTCAAAACGATGATTCATGAAGTATATAGCTCCAAATACAAAACTATTTCAATTTATGTGTATCAAATTTACCCCCTAACATCCCTAAAAATATGACTCCCATGAAAAAGATATGAAAAGTTACCATATAGAGGAAATTTGTTTGTAGGGCTTGCTTGCATTCTGGGCTACCTACACTCTTAATGATTGTTCATAAATAAAAACCCCTCAAATAACCTCAATTATTTATTAATTATAATTACATATGGGTCCTCAAAACATACTAATATTTTTCAGTCAAACTCCTCATGTGGTGAAAGATACAAGCATCTGAAAAGGGCGCTTGGAAGGCTGTCTAAAACTGTAAAAAAGTGAAAAACTTCACCAGGATGAAAATAAATCTTCCCCTACTTCAAAAATCCTAAATAAATCATCACGAGTCTTTTACCATGATATAAAAACACTCTAAAAGTCCTCTTTTCTTGAAAAGTTAAAAAAATGCCCTTTTGGCCTATATGCCTATTTGTTTGTAAAAGCCTATATGAGCATGGTTTGTATATTATTTTGAGTTTTTACACTCTTTAAATGTCTTATTATGATGTAATAACATCATCCTATTCTTTTCAAACCTTCACTTGGACTTAAAAACCTTCTTGGCACTTTAAAATGTTACCTACTCCAATAGTGGTCTCAAAAAGGAGATGGTGAGGACTATGACAAAATAGAGAGCATATCCACTTTTCCAATGTCCATGAAACTATTATATATGATTCTCTAACTCATGATTACCTTTTTTACAAAATTTCAAGTCATAGCTCCACCTGTAGATGCCAAAATCTTCAATTTTCCTTCAAATTTGCTCCTTGTGCATGGACTATAACATAAATGACTATGTTTTTACATATTTGAAGGTGTTTTCATGAGTAATGTAGGTTTTAAATATAAAATTCATTTTATAATGGCTCAATAACTTCTTTAATAATCTTGAAAATAACCTATACCCATGTTTCTAACATACTTTGACCTCCAAACAAGGTAATTAGGCATTGTATAGCTCAGAATCCATATAATTCTACACCATAGAAAAAAAAATCATGATAATATCATTGTCTTAGTGATTTATCAATGATTTTAATATGTACCATGACTACTTATTATGTTCAACATCACTTTCATAGGTCTATTCCTTACATGAATGTTTTTGACCACACACTCTGTAAGCATATGACTGTGCTTTTAACTATGTTTAGGTGTTTAATTATGGTGTTTGGTTCTTATAAAACTTAATGATATTCCACTAGACCATTATCAACATCCTAAATTATCCTTATTACTCTTTATGATCACCTTCAACCCTTCATCTTAGCCTATGCTATAATTTTCCTTCTCATAGTTGTCTCATATGACTGTGTATGTAACCCTTTATGGTGGTTGTAGGTCTCTATTAAGGATATTTTTGATGATACCTATGCCTGATAAACCTCAAATATACCTTTATAACTCCTCATGCTAATGAAAATTTCAAATATCCTCTTGATGGTAATTCATTCCTAAAAACACAATCTTCTCCATATGATCATAGACCCTTCTTGAGTACTTGACTAAGTTTTTCCACTTAATGGCCCCTGTACGAATTGAGACAAGGATCATTTAGGGCTTGGATAGTGTGAGCATGATAATAGGTTTACTTGATTCCTAAGCATGATAGATATGCTTTGAAAATAAATATTTTCATAAAGACAAAATAAACCTTAAAGAGGAAACTCAACACACTACTTTAGCCACCTGACTATAGTTCCTTCATTATGAAAGTTGTATCCCCTTAAGCTTGTTGTAGAATTGTATTGGGGGGATAATATACTAATATTTTTAAACTCCTTAAAATATTTTAAATTTGGATTCATCCAAAGATGAACTTAGGCACTTTCAAGATGATCATCACCCACCACCTTGACTAAGCATTAGGCCTATATAGTTTGATCAGGCACTGTGGGCTATCATACTTGAACAAACTATAATGAAACTTTTATCTACCCAATTATTCCTTTGTTCATATTATATTTCCAGATCCAATCTTTGTTTGAACTAAACTAGTCTCCTTGCCTTGGAAATGAAACTCACCTTTGTTTCTTGTTTACTTCATGAAATAAGTATTGACACTTAATACTCTTGACTTGGTAGGGTCTTAGATTGATAACCTCCATGAGGTCTCCCTGATGACCAAACACCTTTCAATTGTAGGTGAATTCGCCTATAGGTTTGTAGGTTCATTCTAGGTAGTGAGGTCCCTTTGAATAAAGTTCACACTATGACAAAACACTTCCATCTAAACCTTCCTTTTGAGGGTTTTAGGTCATCATTTGGTGTTGCTCGTGGGTACTTATTTGAATCTCTTAAACCCTTCATCCATGTATCAAGAAGTCTCCACTCATGTAGGAATCTCTTTACATACCAAGCATGTTTTTCTTCTTTTACTGATCAAAACCTACTACTTGAAGCTTCTCAAAGTCCAACTTATATACAAATAGACCTCCCTAGATAAGCACAGGCTTGTGGGTGCACTCTATGTAGGCATATAACTATCTATGTTCAATAATGGAGCTTTAAAAAGGTCAAAACCTCAATCCATCCATAAATGTTCACATGTGTTTTACTTCACTATGGTGTTTGACCTTCAAGAAAGATCCATATGTCATTCCTTGACTAAACTGATGTAATTAATTGCCATTGTACAAATAATGATAGTGATAGGGCTTTCATGAAGACCAAAACCTAATTTTATACCCTTTTATTCCTTCCTTATTGCTCTTAATGAGGTCATATGAATATATAATGATGGAGAGATCTTCACTTATCTCATTGGCTTATGTTCTTCTTGTACCTTCATGACAATGATATACTATTGTAATTCATTAGTTTGAATGTGTTTGGTGCTTGATAGATGATATATCTACCATTGATGCCTATGGTGATCTTCCACCCTCTTTTCTCTTATAAGATTTATCCTCTTGAATACACCTAGACCCTCAAGAAGGTATCCCTTCACCTTGAACATAAAATATAAACCTTCAATTCTCACATTTTGACTATAAAACCCTATTATTTATCATTTTCCATGATTATACTTGTGCTCTCAAGTGGATTATATCCTCTTCTCATTCTTGATGGTGATTTTTGATCAACCTTTGGATCCTAAGATGAAACTAGGTGATAGGGACATGTGTAAGGGTGATATGACTATTAATGGAGAAGTGGTGGGATGAACAATAAGCTTAAAAACAAAGGAAAATGGTTGAGGATGGCAGTGAGATGAGGTGGATGAGATGAAGGTGGGAAAGGAGGTGAAGGTGCATGCCAAGACCATGGTAAGGAATCAAATTCAAATAAGGACTCATCATCATCATTCCATATAACTTTTAAGGACATTAAAGTAGGGAAATAGGCCAAAATTGAATCATAGTTTTCCTCAAAAACCTTAAAATATATAAAAATTCCTTAAAGAATGCTAAACGAGCCCATTTAAGCACTTTGAGAGCATGGAGATGGGTTTCTTGTCCATGAAACTTGGTGAACGTCTAAAAATTATGATTGGAAATCATGAAAACTCAATGTAAACCTTGAAAAATACAAATTTCTTGAAAATTTGAGGTTGCCTTCCTCTTCAAGGACCATGCAATTCACTTTTGAACCCCATACTACACTTTAGATTAACTAGCTAAGTTTGTGACCCTTATTTTACCTTGAATTGGATGAAGAACACCTAAAAGAGATGATGGAAAGGTATAACAAGTCCTCAATATTCTATAATAACTAAATTTTCCTTGAAACTCTACCCAGGTGAGGAGAAAATGGAGAAAACTAGTTGCCTTTCCAGTTACAGGCCAGTAGAAATTGACCTATCTTCAACTAGATGGTTCATGATCTTGGAGAATCCAATTAAATAATCACTAAAACCATTAGGAATCCCTCTGAGTCTAGTTTTTTCAACCAAAATTTTAGACTTTTAATCTCCTCCAAGAGTCTGTATCACTGTCAAACCTAAAGTCATGTCTTTTCATGCAAACTAAGCAAGTAACAATAGAGGACCAATTTTGGGCTTGTATGGCCATCAATTTCCATAAAACTATTTATGAAGCTTCACCATGCCTTTAATATGATTTAATCTACTCTTTATTAAATGGAAATCCTATGAATTCTATATTTCTCTTGCAAAAATAAAGAAAAAGAGTCATTTCTTGTCTTTTAAAGACTACCAAAGCATTACAACACTTGGAATGGAAGAATTGAGAAGAATTACATGGTATAACATGAAAAATACACTTTTATAACCCTTTTTCTATTTAAACTTGTAAATTTGGCACTGTGGACTATTTTGGGACCTTTTTGGCTTATAAGACATATCAAAACACTTTTTCATGACTTGAAACTTTAGACTTAGGATATTATCATACTTTGGAACATGTTAAAAGCTTTTTTGAGATAATAATGACCCACTTACAGTCCATTTTTTATATTTTTTACCAAAATTAATGCTTTTTAGGCCACAAATGACTGGTTTAACTAGCTACAAAGGGCTATTGACTAGTTATAGGAAAGTTTCATATGATAGGGGTAGTAATTTGACCTAGATGGGTCAAATTACTAACAATTTTGGAAACTTTTTGAGGGCTGACCAGCCTGTTGGTGAAAGAATATATAAACTTTGGTTATGACAAACCTGGATATACACTAAAACTATGAAGGCCTTTTGTAGACAAAGACACAAATAAGAAAACTAACACAAATAACAACAAACATATGCATGTGTGCACTTAGAGGAAAGGACAATAATAACTAGAAAGGAAAAACAATACTAGAAGCATTTGTAGATGTGCACTTACAGGAAAGCAACAATAGAAAGTATATTATTTAAAAACTAAACTCCACGTTGCTAGTCCTCCTAGATCAAAAGGAAAGCATTTGATACACCATAGAATCTTGAAATGTATCTATCATATCTTGATGGCTCTTTTCTATAGCTAGGAGCAATTGGAGACTCATGTCTTCTTGATGGTGTAGCTAGGATTCCAACCTCCATCCTTAGGTATATTTATTATAGGTATGGATTGAAGACCTAATCAGCATGTTCCCAAATCCATGTACTTTGCAAGAACATCTTCAATTGTTGATCATAATCATGTAGAGCAGCATGTTATATCTTCTTTATCATATCTTCAAGGCTGACCTCTAAGTCATATGAATCTAATTTTGTGACTTATTGAGGCCATTTATTTTCATACTCAACTTCCAAAAGTATATAAACATCTGAAGATGATGAGAGAGGTTGATAACCATGATTGAGATTTTCAAACATTTCATCTTCTGAGGAAACAACCACTTCTTGCTTGATGATAGGAATTTTCTCATCCTGTAATGGACTATATTCAAGTAAAGAATGCCCTGAACAAAAGATGTCAAACAAATATAAAGACTTGTTCTCATTAATTTGAAGTACAATTGGGACTTCTCCATTGTGACCATAAGCTAAAAATTATCTTCAACTTCTTGTGCTAATTGGTACTCATTTTTTGTCACTTTTGCAAGCTCTTGTTCTTCATGATAGATGGCAGCCATTGTTAGATCAATGAATTCATGGAAAATAACTTAAAATTGAACAATTAAAGTGTTTTACTCTTTAATTTCATCCTCTACTCTTAGCTAATCTTTAATTATAGTAGTAACTTCTTTAACTTCATCAATTTCTTCCTTGACACTGAGTGTGTCTATGATTATGTCCTCCTTATATTCATGCAAAACTCTTTCATCTCCATCTACATTAGTTGCAACTTCTTCAATTGCCTCAAAAAAGATAGGCTCCTTCTCTAGGATAAGCAGAGTATATCTTTGAAATTATTCAATAAGATAGGCTCCTTCTCTAGGATAAGCAGAGTATATCTTTGAAATATCCAATGGTTGTGTCATAAATACATGATTTGTCGATTAATATTAAGGCTCTTGAACCTGAACAACTATCACCTCCTCTCTGTTGCACTATTTCTTGAATTGCTTTCTGTGAAGGAAAGGACTGTGGATTTTGAGCATAGCTAAGTGGAGGATGAATGATTTCTAATTTTTTCTTGAACTTAGCATCTTGAAGCATTCTTGAATGTTCTCTTTCTCCATGGACTATTGTACCTGATTCCAAGTTATGAACTTGGGTTTATGAACTTTTGAACTGGACATGTGGTAGCCATAGATGTGAAAGAAGAAATCTATTATGATGTTGAATTTATATCTGCAATTTAATATTGGAGATGTTGATTTACAAGCTCAATTTACTTAGCTAAATTAGCCTCAAAATCATGGATTAGATCACTAGGGATTTCTTCCTACAAACTTGAAGATGTAGGCTTCTATATGATCTCTACAATCTAAAAATTAGACTTCTCATAACAAAATTTTTCAACATTATGAAACCTCTCTTAGATAAACTTCTAGGTAGGAAAACTACATAAGGTTTGGTTTGATTCATAAGGGTTGTGATAAACATTGGTTTGCTGATCATAAAGGTAAAAGGGTAGTTTTATGGGAACATACTATTGACTATGATAACCCTAGGGTTTCTCATAAACCACCAACCTCTCTTCAATATTTAATATTAGACCTCTAATGTATAAATTATTACAGTTATACTTTGAGTGACCTTTCCTTATAAAATTTTCACATAACTCTTTATCCCACTACAAATTTTCTCTCATACTCTAAATTTCATACATGAAAATCTCCTCCCTATAGCTCTTTCTAGTGTCTATACTTATCATCTTTTTCACATAGCCAAACAAAGTTTTCTTGAATCTTGAGATAGATTGATTTGGGACTTAATTGGGATGATTAGGAGGATAAATAGACTCATAAAAGTGGTCATAGGACTGGTATGAGCTTGCATACTATTTATAAGGCTCTATATATTCATCATATGGTTGATATGGCTCATGATATTATTGATATGAGTCATGAGGATCATATGGGAATTGTTGGTAAGGAGAATAATAATATAATTATTCTCTATAGGTTTCCATGGCCTATAAAATCATGAAGATAACTGAAAATGTGAACAAATATATACCTTATGCCTTGAGATGAGGGCCATAGGAGTACTAAAAACTAGATCTAAAGATGAATGTGTTGCAAACTTTCACTCCAATAGATAAAATCATGTCCCATCAGGCATGCCAAAACTATTATCTATCTAGATAGCACCCTAATTGAAGGCTTGGTACCTTTGGATTTGAAACCTTCACACCTAGAATAACATTGGAATGATATGACTTGTGTGATACCTGAACTCAGACCAGACCTCTAGATTTTACTAAGGCTAGATCCTCTGATGTATCACTTTGCATTTCTTACTAAACTACTGATAATTGGGGTGAAAATGGGAAGAAGGAAACTAAAAGTCAAATCATAATTTATTGTTGGTGATACACCAATATTTTTGGTTCATCCACTCTATTTGATCTCCTAAAACACTGATTAGACAAGTAAAGATTGAATCTGCAACTCCAAATATCTCCTATGCATCAGTATTTCATGGAGAGGTTTTATCCAGTGATCAAAGCCTAAGGTAAATGATGGAATAGGCCTTATTCAAGGCACTAACCAGTCATTTATATCCACTACAAGCTCAGCGAAAAGACATGAAACACTAAACACGACCTGCATAATCTGACAAACTAATGACTAGGTAAGAATCAAGACTTGACAAGGGAGAAAGCTCTACCACATATGAAAATTACCTAAAATAATACACTAAACCATTATAAATGAATCTAAAAATATTCATTTAATTTATCTGAAAAGTTTACAAAACTCCTTCTTGGCAAAGTCTAGTCTTGCCAAGTGAGGGATAGATTTGAAAAATAGCTAAAAAGCCAACATATATAGCAAAAGTAAAGATTTTATCCCAAAGTGGTATAGAATGGAGACAATTATTAGTCTTTTTTTGTTAACTCAAGACAAAAATCCCTTTATAAAATTAAATCAAGTCCTTAAAATATCTTCAAACTTCTCAAAACATGCATGATCCTTAATCTTGGCGTATAAAGGAGATAAGTGGGCCCATGTTGAAAATTCAAATCTTATTTACATGAAAATATACATAAAATATTGGATGAAGAACTCTACTTTAATTTATTTGAATCTGAGATGGAACAAGAAGCAACACTTCTTGCATGAGATAACATGGAATTGGCTAACTAGTAAAGACTAGTCAACTCCCTTTGAACTAAACATGCTTGAAATGGAATTTGAATATTGAAAATATGCATGAATATTTATGTGAACAGCATATAGGTGGCATTGAAACTCATTTTTAACTCCTTGATCTTATCTCTCATGCCAAACTCAAACTTGACACTTAATCAATTAGGCCTACTAGGCCATAAATGCCTAAAAGCCAAACTGAGCACTTGGACAACATGGATTCTATAAAAAGACACCATTAAACCTGAAAAAAAAAATGCAATTATACCTATAAAAACTTTTATCATCACAAGATTTGTGATTTTGATGAGAAAAATCTCGCCATTCAGTCAATAGGGTTGACTAGGCCCATTTTACTCCAATTTCCTATAGACTGTCCATTTTGATCAATTTGGTAGGATCACTTATAGGATTATTTCTAACCAAATTAAGGTTTTAAGATGAATAAAATGTCTCAGGATTTGATATCCATTGATTATATTTCATTGAACTATCTAGTACTTCATTTTACATGTTTTTTTCCACAAAAACATGATTTTTGCCCTGATCCATATAGTTCCATATGTCAAATTCACATTTATGGAATCCTCTATAATTTTAATTTATTTTGGAAAATATTTTATTCTGATCCATGGTGATTTGATGTAAATAAAATCAACTTTTTGCAAAACTAGTTTTTTGAGGGTCTGGGAGGGTTTTGAAGATAAATATTCAAAATGATGGTACGTGAAGTACAGACATCCAAATATAAAAAAAATTATATTTATGTTTATTAAATTTACCCCTCTAACATCCTTGAAATTATTTGACTCCCATGCAAAAGATATGAAAATTTACCATGTGGAGGAAATTTCCTTGTAGGGTTTGCTTGCATTATGGGTTACCTATGCTCTTAATGATTGTTCATAAAGCACATCCCCTCAAATAACCTCCATTTTTCATGAATTACAATTAAATATTTTTCCTTAAAATATACTAATATTTTTTGGCCAAACTCCTCACATGGTGAAAGATACAAGCATTTGAAAAGGGGGCTTGGAAAAATGTCTAGAACTGCAAAAAGTGAAAAACTTCACCAAGATGAAAATGACTCTTCCCCTAATTTAAAAATCTATAAAAAATAATCATGGGTATTTTATCATGCTATAAAAACACTCTTAAAGTCCTCTTTTCTTGAAAAGTCAAAAAATAAATTCCCTTTTGGCCTATATGTATGTTTGCTTGCAAAAGCATGTGTGAACATGGTTTTCAAATGCATTAGAGTTTTCAAACTCATTAAATATCTTATTTTTATTTAATAACAGCATAACATAATTTTTAAACCTTCATATATACATATAAACCTCTGTGGCTCTTCAAAACATTGCCTGCTCCAATGGTGATCTTCAAAAGGACATGCTGAGGACTTTGACAAAATAGAAAGTATCTCTAATTATCCAATGACCATGAAAATTTTATATATTATTATTTAACTCATTATTACACTTTTTTAAAAATTTCAAGTCCTAAATCCTCCTATAGATACTATAATCTTAGATTTTCCTTCGAATTTGCTCCCTGTGCACGGACTGTAACATAAACGACTATGTTTTTACATATTTGAAGGTGTTTTCATGAGTAATGGATGTTTTAAAGATAAAATTAATGTTATAATGTCTCAAAAAATTCTTCAAAAAATTTTAAAATAACCTCTCCCCCTATTTCTAGCATACTTTGACCTCCAAACAAGGTAATTAGTTATGGTATAGCTCATAATCCATACAAGTCTGCACCATAGCAAATACTTTCATGATACTAGAATTGTATTAGTGATGGATCAAGGATATTAATATTTCCATGAATTTTTAGTATGTTCAACATCACTTTCATAGGTTTGTTCCTTACATGAATGTTTTTGACCACACACTCTATAAGCATATGATTGTGTTTAGGTGTTTGATTATGGTGTTTGGTTCTTTAAATCTTAATTATCTTGAATTATACCACAATAAACATCCTAAATTTTCCTTATTACTCTTTATGATCACCTTCAACCCTCCATTCTAGCATATACTACAATCTACCTTCTCATAGTTGTCAGATATGACTGTGTATGTAACCCTTTATGGTGGTTGTAGGTCTCCATTAAGGATAATTTTGATTATACCTATGCCTAATAAATCTCAAATATCCCTTTGATAACTCCTCATGCTAATGAAAATTTCAAATAGCCTATTTATGTCAATTCATTACCAAAAACACAGTCTTCTCCATATGATCACAGACCCTTCTTGAGTACTTGACTGTGTTTTTCCACTTAATAGCCCATGTATGTATTGAGACAAGAAGAATTTAGGGCTTGGATATTTTGAGCATGCTAATAGGTCTACCTGAGTCCTAAACATGACAAATATTCTTTGAAAACACATTTTTTCATAAAGACAAAAAAACCCTTAAAGGGGAACCTCAACACACTGCTTTAGCCACCTGATTATAGCTCCTTCATTGTGAAAGTTGTATCCCCTTAAGATTGTTATAGAATGGTATTTTGGGGATAAGATATTCCATAAATATCTTTAAACTCTATAAAATTATTTAAATTTGGATTCATCTAAAGATGAACTTAGGCACTTTCAAGATGATCATCAGCCACCACCTTGACTAAGCATTAGCCCTGTAGGGTTTGATTAGGCACTATGGGCTATCATACTTGAACAAAATATCATGAAACTCTTATCTATCCAATTATTCCTTTGTTCATATTATATTTCCAGATCTAAGCCTTGTGTGAACTAAACTAGTCTCCTTGCCTTCAAAATCCCACCTTACCTAGCTATAGACCTCCTTTTGTGAATGTGACATAGACCTGTAGGGACACTTTTCCCCTCAAATAACCCTCCTTGAAGTCTATGGTGTACTTTAATATCTTATTTCTTCATAAGGTCATTAATTACTATTTTTATGTCTTGATCAAATTAGTTCTATTGAGCTTTAAGATTTCATGTAGACCACCAAATAGGCTTTCCTCATAAGCCACAGGCCTGTAGGGTTTTGGTAACACTAGGCCTAGAGAATAGTGGCTTTAGGCCACTAAGATTAGAATTTGGAAATTAAAATCACCTTTTTTTCCTTTTTACTTCATGAAATAAGTATTTTCACTTAATACTCCTTAATTGGTAGGGTCTTAGATTGATAACCTTTATGAGGTCTCCTTGATGATCAAACACCTTCAACTATAGGTGAATGCACCTACAGGTCAGTAGGTGCATTCTAGGTAGTGAGGTCCCTTTGAATGAAGTTCACACTATGATAAAACACTTCCATCTCAAAGCTTATGATGATATTATATCACACACAAAATGTCCCTACACAATGAAGCAACACTTTTTAATCTTTATCTAAGCATAATTGGTACTAAACCTTCCTTCTGAGGGTTATAGGTCATCATTTACTGTTGGCTGTAGGTACTTATTTGAATCTCATAAACCCTTCATCCATGCATCAATAAATCTCCACTCAATTATGAATCTCTTTCCATACCAGGCTTGTTTTTCCTCTTTTTCTAATCAAAACCTACTACTTGAAACTTCTCAAAGTCAAACTTACATATAAATAGGCCTCCCTAGATAAGAACAGGCCTATGGTTGCACTCTATTTAGGCATATAACTATATATTTTCAATAATGGAGCTTTAATAAGGTTAAAACCTCAATCCATCCATGAATGTTCACATGTCTTTTACTTCACTATGGTGTTTGACCTTTAAGCAAGATCCATATGCCATTCCTTGACTGAACTCATGTAATTAATTTCCATTGTATGGATAATGATAGTGATAGGAATTTCATGAAGACCAAAACCTAATTTGATCCCCTTTTATTCCTTCCTTATTGCTCTTAATTAGTTAATTTGAATATATCATGATGGAGAGATCCTCACTTAGCTCATTGGCTTATGTTCTCGTACCTTCATGATAATGATGGACTATTGTAGGTCATAATTTTGACTATGTTTGGTGCTTGATAGGTGATATATCTACCCTTGATGCCTATGGTGATATTCCACCCTCTTACCTCTTATAAGATTGATCCTCTTTAATACACCTAGATGCTCAAAAAAGTATCCCTTCACCTTGAACATAGAAGTTAAACCTTCAATTCTCACCTTTTGACTGTAAAACCACGTTGTTTATCTTTTTCCATGATTGTACTTCTACTTTAAAGTGGAATATATCCTCTTCTCATGCTTGATGTTTTTTTATCAACCTTTGGCTCCTAAGATGAAACTAGGTGATAGGTACATGTGGAAGGGTCATATGACTATGAATGGAGAAGTGGTGGGATGAACAAGAAGCTTAAAAATAATGGAAATTAGATAATTATGGCAATGAGATGAGGTGGATGGTATGGAGGTGGGAAAGGAGGTGAAGTAGCATGCCAAGACCATGGAAAGGTAGAACAAGTCCTAAATATTATAGAACAAGTTAATTTTTCTTGAAAATCTACTCGGGTGAGGAGAAAATGGAGAAAACTAGTTTCCTTTCTTGTTGTAGGCCACTAAAAATTGACCTGTCTTCAACTGGATGGTTCATGAGCATGGATAATGCAATTGAAGAACCACTTGAACCATCAAGAATCCCTTTGAGTCTACGTTTTTTCTCCCTAAATTTTAGACATGTACTCTCCTCCAGTAGTCTGTACCACTCTCAAACCTATAGGCATGTCTTATAATGCAAACTAAGCAAGTAACAATAGAGGACTGGGTTTGGCCTTGTATGGCCATCATTTTCCATGAAAATGTTCATGAAGCTTCACCATGCCCTAAATATTATTTCCCCTATTCTGTATTGTATTAAAACCATAGGGATTATATATTTCTCTTGTAAAAATGAAGAAAAAGAGTCTTTTCTTTCCTTTTAAAGACTACCAAAGCATTCCACCACTTGGAATAGAAGTATTGAGAAGAATCACATGGTATAACATGAAAAATAGATTTTTGTAACCCTTTTTTTTGTTTAAACTTACAAATTTGGCATGTGTGGGCTATTTTGGGGCCTTTTTAGCTTATATCACATATCAAAACACTTTTTCATGACTTGAAACTTTAGACTTAGGATATTTTCATACTTGTGAACATGTTAAAAGCTCTTTTAAGATAATAATGACCCATTTACAACCTATTTTTGATATTTTTTACTATAATTAGAGATTTTTAGGCCATAAATGATCAATTTGACCAACTACAAAGGGTTATTGACTAGTTTTAGGAAAGTTTCATATGATAGGGGTAGTAATTTAACCTTGACAGGTCAAACTACTAACAATTTTGGCAACTTTTAGTGGTTGACCAGCCTATTGGTCAAAGAATATAGAAAGTCTGGTTATGACAAACCTAGATATACACTAGAAATGGAAAGGCCTTTTGTAAAAAAAGACATAAATAACAACAAACATGTGTATGTGTGCACTTAGAGGAAGGGATAACAACAACTAGAAATGAAAAACAATACTAGAAGCATGTGCGGATGTGTACTTAGGGGAAAGCAACAAAAAGAATTTAATATTTAATAGTAACAATTGGTACATATAACTACCTATCTACAATAGTTGCTTCTTCTTTTTGGTGTGATTGGAGGGACTAAATCTTCTAGTCTCGTCAAGTTTTTGGGTGAAATTAATTACATCACTCACTCTATACTTAGCTATACATATACATATATTTTGCATTTGAGTTGTGATCATCAGGAAATTATACTATCGATGGTCAAAGCACCACTCTTTCTATTCCAATTTGGGAGCATGATCATGTACCAACTCTCCTTACTCATGGTACAACACCACCAAGGTGTGACACACATAACTAATTATAGGCTCACTCATCTTCCTAGCAAGAATATGGATGAGGTTTCAAGCCCCTCATCTACTTCTCCAACTTTATCACTCCAAAACTATTTGTTATGTGACACATATATAGGTGTATTCTATCCATGCCCTTTATTTATGTTATTTTTTATTATTTTTTACATACATATTATATAATTTGATTTACTTTGTAGCATATTATTGGTTGCATATAATTTTTAAATTAAACATTGAATAAAAAATCAAGTGAAGACAAGTTGTGTTATGTACACCATGATATGCATTTTTTTTCCTTTAAACTAGTAATTTTAGTTTTTCTTGCATTACTAGATTAAATGGGTAAAATATAAACACTCATGTTGGTACAAGAACACATATTTATAGTCTTCTTGTATGTATATACCTTTTACTAATAATTTGACATCTAGTGATCCATTCTCTCGTGGACCTCTTTGGTTCCATATTATTTCACTTGATTTACTTGCCCCTTAGGATTGTGTTTTATGTTGCTTTATATTCATCTAATGTATGCTAGGGATACCTACCTTTTATGCCTATTTTTTCATGTTTTTGTCTTATGGACACTTTTTTCAATCCCAGACATTAGCATCAATGTTAGTTTCTAGCTTCAACATAATTGTTCAGCCATATCTTGTTATCCTTTTCTATATCTTTTGCTTTGTGAACATCTTGTTAACCCTCTTTGCCCATCCTATGGTCATATTTTTTACATGTCACTAGGTTATAATTCAAATTCAAAAATTTCCTATAAATGCAAAGGCTATAGTCTAATTAATAATACTTAATAATTTGATAAGACAACTCTCTAATTAGAAAGTACTATTTATCTAAAGCTATCAAATTGCACTATAGCACTAAATCAAATATATGAAGCATTCAAAAGGTCAAATATACTATTTCATTATTTGTACCATGGGTTAATAGGAGAAATATTATGTAGTCACATTGTTACAATTCCACACACATGCATAGGAGGGAAGAACTACATGTGATTTTGAGGCCCTCTTAGGAGTATTGGTTATATAGGTAACTCTTAACAATAGAACAGGGTTGTTAGGGATAGCTTGACTCATGTTACTAACCCATTTTTCACTAGGTTATAAAAGTTACAATGAAAAGGAACAAGATTTGATTATTATCTAGATTTAGTGCACAGGAGTACACAATCATGGATGTAAAATAGTTATATAGGTCACAGTGTAGGCTCGATACAAATTTGGAATTATTTTTGTACATATCCTTAACCAACAACTTACGTCAAGATTGGATATAAACATTAATGTTAATATCCGTATTCAATAAAACTATTTAATAGATAAAAACCATCAAAATATAGAGTGATCAAAGTCAATATCTTTAGGGCAGCCTTGTGATGAATCTTGATCACTACCACAGTCCAGAATAGAATAACAAACAAGATACATTCTCTTTATCTATTAGTTACTTAGTGCTTAATATCTTTATTTCACATGCCTAAATAAGATATATTTTCAAATTACTATTTTACATTACAAAAATTTGAACATTATTGATTGCATTCAAACATCTTTATTACTTGTATGATGCTCTTATGAATCCAAAAGCTTTAAAACACCTACACACTATTTTTCCTAGCCATTGTATCTTGTTTTTCTCACTTCTTTTAATCATCTATACATACCCTAAGTTTATTATTGTCTAAATTTATGTATTGTTATATTTCATGTTGATTGACCTCCTTATTTTATTCTGATATCTCAAGTCATTACATGGAATTCTTAAGATACATTATTTATTATACATACAAACCCTAAGGAAATATTTTTATTTTAATAAACTCTATGAGTTAACTAACTATATTACCCATATAAGAGTTTATTCCAACATGATTTTATATAGAGAGACATTAAAATCTTTTCTAAAATATCCTTTCACATTACTAAACCAACAAATATCAAATTAAAGTACCTAGGATATGAGCAGATGTCTAAACTAGAAATAGATCTCCCTGAAATCCATGCCTCTAGAATTGGCCATGTTGATTATATAGTGTTTTTGGAAATAATGCAAGAAGATAAAATAAATTCATTTGCATAACATAACTTTGAGATTGGTCTTATGCACCAATTTATTTCTATACATCGATACAATATATTGACCTAGTTTTATCTTGTGCCAAGTATTATAACAAAGAAACTAGAGAAGTCAGGTCTTTTAAAGATGTGGTGGTAGCACAACTAGATGGTCCTTATTTAAACATTGCCTTCAAATTTTCACAACATGATGAAATAAAAGAGATGGAAAAATAGATTAGGAAAATTTTCTTCAACATCAATAAATATAAATGCCTGACAATGCTAACTCAATCTTTGTTAAGAAAAAAGAGAAAAGGACCGTTTAGGCTTCCCAAAGTCCTACACGTGTCCAATTTTTGTGAAGAATTATATGATATGATAACACTCTTGAATATAGTAATGGCTCAAGATGATACTAGTATAATTCATAATTAGATGTGTATGTTATTAACATATTTGGTCATGAGAAATAATTCATTTAATATAATTAAATCATCAATGATAACCCCCATGAACAATTGGTGAACCTAGAATCTACCCAACAATTCTACATGACTTTATATATGTTTTACTTGATTTCAAATATGAAAGTATGGCTTATAATCCCACCTAATGGGACATATACTCACTAACGAAGGATTTAAGAAACATTTTATAAGAGTAAATGATGTTTTTACAATGCTAACTGTGATGACATTAGAAGGAAATATTACAATGTGTATTTCTATATAATTTATTTCTCTATTAATGTGTTATGGCAGTTATTTCATAAACTTTCCAAAGTTAACCTATATGAAATTTGGTGTGTTTGAAAGTAGTCCCTACAGATTACCTAGATATGTCAATGGCATGATAATTTTGATTTATTTATGTAGATAATTGGGAGAAGTCCACAAAAAATATAAGGACAAGAAATTAGTTGGGATTCCCTTCTTTATAGGCTTGAGCTACTGCATATTTAAAACAAAAAATGATGCACTAATATTGAGAAGTCAATAGCATATTTTAATATGTGTTTTCACTCAAAAATATTTGCCTTTAATAGTATTAAAATACTATGTGAAGGATAATCTCAAACTTGGTTGAAGATATTTACATTAGTGAGAAATTGAGGACTATTGGGAGGATTGTGAGAATAAATTTGAAGTCAAAAAGATACTACATGAGGATGACATTGAATTATTTGAAATAATACATATTATAATGGGGTATAGAAACTATAATATATTATGATAGTGATGAGATTGAGCTCATGTATATTGAAAATATTCAATTCCTATCTCTTCCAGTAACTAACTAGTATATTCGAGAGTTGACAGGTCTTAAGAAATGTACAAAAAATTATATAAAGATCAAAATCCTAGTTTCAAAATAAAAAATTTAAATTCATTCTATGTGGGGCTCATGAAAAGGAGAATATTCAAATAAATATAATAATGTATGTTCTTCTTCAACTTAGCCTGGCACTATGGTATATTCTAAGAGTCTAAGGAGAATTGTAAGTCAAGGAAGTGGAGGTGATGGAGAAGACCCAAACAAGAATAAAATCCCAAAGAAAATTTGTAGTAATCACTCATCACAAAGAAATAAGATAGATATTATAAGACCTCTAAGTTTTTAACCTCAAGTAAGTGTTGAGTCTTCAATGCAATGCATTGATTCTACATTGATAACTAATTATACAACACAACACCTCTTGCTTCCAGTACTGGCACACCTTAAGTACCATTGATGTCATATTATCCATCCATCCCATATCCTCATATTTTGACTCCTCAACCTCCATCTCTATTTCCTTCTCCACCACATGTTTTCCCTTTGGCACCAAAACAAATTGTTGATGTAATATATTCCTATTAGTGTAGGATTTTGCCTTTCTTGATTTTTCCTACACATTGGTTATTAGCTTGCTTAGGTGCCTTTTGTGTACAGTGGGGAAGTTAGTCCCACATGCATGAATATGTTTGGATTTATCTACCTTCCTATTACAAATGTGCCTTTGTACCTAAGGCTAAGACATGGAGAATAACTTCATCATTATATAAGCTTTGTAAGAAATACATAGTTTATGTTTTCTAAATAATGCTTGCATGGATTCAATTATGGTAACAACTTCTAGGAGATATATAGGTTGAGATTTTTTCAAACTCTATCATGGTATTAAATCATAATTCAAACTACCATTACTCATCATAATCTATATGACCTTATCATCTATTAACATTTGGATCAAGTTTCATACTTTTTGGTGCAATCCCAAATTCATTTTTTTGGATTGGCCTTCAAGCCAAGTTTAGTTTGTTGATTCTATTGAATATTTTCCTTTGTTTATATCAAGTTCAATACCTTAAGTTTGATAAATTTATGTTGGCCATATGATTTATTTTTTGGGATGTAGTCTTTTTTTGGCCATATTGTTGTTGTGATGGCCATATGGCTCTCTATTACATACTCAAAAGCTGACAAAGTTTGTTTTACTTACTAGTTGCCAAAATTTGTTTTTTAGCTTAATTTTAATTTGATTCAGTATTAGCTTAGAGAATTTGAAGATGTATTATTGGTCATGAAATTAAATTTGTCTACCACAACCCCATCCTCTTTGGCATATGGTTTCTAAATACTCAATGCAGGCCACATACAAGTTTATCTAAAACCTATACATCATAATTGCATTTTTTTTGTATGATGTTTATAGTTGCTAGATCTACAAGGAGATTCATTTGAAAGCTTCATAGATTTAATCTTGCTTCATGATTTTTATTAGTTGATAACCATTAAAGGATGTAAATTTAAGACTAGTTATCTCCTCACCTCTCCACATGACCAACTTACTGCATGGCATTTTGGAGTCTTTAATCCATCTATTTGGTGGATCCTTCACTCACTAATGTGCCTAATTCCTCTCTAACACCTAGTATCACCACCATTTTTCACCTTCTTCCCAGTCATCATCCAATTACTCACCATCCCATGATCCTCTCATAGCCTAAAAAGCCTATTTAATGATTTATAACTTGGTTTATGACCTCCCAAGCTTTCTCTCCCTCCACATGGCCCATGCATGCTCCCTGTTATAGATCCTCAAGCTAGTAAAGTTGGTTTTTTACTTACAACCAATTTTATTTCAAACCCATAGTTTTCTAAAAACTACTTTTTTTTGTCAAAAAAAGGGGGGCTTTGTTAATACTAAAATGTATTTTTGAGTTTTATTAAAACTTAAATACTCAATCCTTTTTGTGGGGATAATTGTGATTAGACCAGGTGATTTGGAATTATGTCAATTAGGGGAACATATTATCAACACCTTTTTTTGACTTTGTAAAAAGGGTGATTTGATTATGATGGAAGGTCTCTTTTTTTTTAAAGGGATTTTTTTATTATTTTTTGTAAAAATAATATGTTGTAAAGGATATTTTAATGATTTTTTGGTTACTATACTTCTAATGTGATCTCATTTTTGGAATAATAGAGGGTGAGGCTTGGTTTGGTAAGAAGCCAAACCCCTCAAAAGTAAACTCTTTTCTTTCTCCATTATTTTAGCCCACATTGTCCTTTTCTTGCACTATCATGGATATATTTTAGGTTGAGATTGATGTCCCATATTACACATGATTTATACATGTTTTTAGCCTCTTGGCTTAGTATTCCATTATTTTTTTGAGTAACTCTCATGATTTGTGATGACTTCTTTGACAGGTCAATAATCTCCTTATTTAGAGGTATTCTGGTGTATACAATGTCTTCATTATTTTCATTTTTTTTGGATATATTATACCCATAATAAATTATAAATTTTCATGGGGGGTTTGATTTTATAGCCTAGTCTACTTTCATATGTGTGCACCATTTACTATTTCAATTGTCAGTCTCTCAAATAATCATCAAGGTCATCTTCTTGAGAGATTTTATCTGTATCTCTTTAACATTCCTTTTTAGTAGTTGACAGTCCTGTATAGCTAGAGTTTTAGCTATTATATTGAATCCCAATGTCATTTTGTCTTCTTTGACAGTTAAACATTCTCATTTAACTTGTTGTAGAGTTATTATGGTGCATACAGTCTCAGCTTATTAGTGTTTGAGTGGTGGACACAACCAACTCATACAGATTTTTCATCCACTCCATGCATTAAACATTATGTGGGATGTGTATATATATACACTTACTTCTTTGGTTTTTGAGTGTCCCTTGCACTAGGTAGTATTATTTTTCACTTTTGACTGCTTTTTTTGGTGATGAGTCTCTCTTACACCAAGCAGTACTGTTTTGCACTATCAACTAATTATTTAGGTGTCGAGCATCCCTTGAACCTCCTATAAATATTTAAAAGAATATTTGGGTGTTTATAATCCCTTTCATCTTCTTTAATGATGGTTTTTCAACCCATCCATTATAGTCTTTGACTACATATTCCTTCTTCTTTTTGCTCCTTTATTTTTTGATCTCCTTGTTTAGCATTTGTGTGTTTTTGTGCACTTGTACATTTCACACCTTTTTTAAGTGTTTTATAGATTCATCTTTTGTAGATGGGTATCTTATTCATGTATGAGGATTTTTATGTCTCGGTGGAATTCTTGGTAACTTTTTATATAGTGATACTAGTGTGGCATCCCCACTAGTCTTTATGCTCACTTCTCACCATTTTTAGTCCACTTCTTTAGAGATTTTATTTTCCATCTTCTCCCATTTCAAAATTGAGGGAGGGTGTTCAATAAATGCTTCTTTGGGTTCATCATTCTACCTAGTATTATAAAGTTTAATGTTTGTGTTATGTGATCCTTGTACTTAGCACCATTCCTACTTCATCTTGGCAGTTACAGTAATTCGACATCCATGTATTCTGATAAGATGGATTAGAATCCACAGGGACACTTGGATTCACACTACATATTTTTGTGTATGTATGGGTACCTCATTATTCCTTGTTATTGGGACCCATTTCATCTACCCACTTTATTTAAATTTAAGGGGGGTGTTAGTGTAGGTTTTTTCCTTTCCTAATTTTTCATACACATTGGTTATCAGCTTGCTTAGATGTCTTTTATGTTCAATGGGTAAGTCAGTATCATAAGCATGAGGATGTTGGGATTTATATACCTTCATATTATAAATGTGCCTTTTTACCTAAGGATAATACATGGAGAACAACTTCATCATTGTATAAGCTTTCTACGAAATACATAGTTTATGTTTTGTGTATAATGCTTTCATGGATTCAATTGTGGTAATATATTCTTGGAGAGATATTGGATAAATAGTTTTTAAAAATCTATTAGTTATATTAATTTCACTCAACCAATCACTCCCAATATGATTCCAACCATTACCCATGACAATCAAAAATATATTTCCTCAAGCAATACACCTTTTCTCTGGGTACACTAAACAGTTTCCAAGAAAATAAAAACTATTGTCAAAGTTATTGTTCATAAATTTGATGTTGTTTCTTGTTTGTTGTAAAGTGTGTACATTATTTATGAATTATATATCACCTTAGTCTTATCCACTTACAAAATACATATCATGGATGTACCTTTAACTTATAGACCTTTCTTATTGCCAAAAGGCTCACATACACTATCAATATATGCTTAATTGATTATCTCTTAGGTTGACCAATGTAATTCTAATGATTCAAATATTTTATCATGCCCAAAATACTATAAACCTACTTATCTTCCATATATACAAGTTCCAAACTTGCACCTATTTTCTAACTACCCAAACACTTGTGTCCTTGTAAGATACATACAAATATGCAAGTGTCTTATCCAAATGCAAGTGTATAGTTCCCCAAACTCATCTAATTTACAAATAAAACATATTATAAAGGTCAGCCCAAATTATCTAAAGTGATATATTCTCCAAATGGATTGGTATAAATATAAGATCAACCCTCATCCATTCCTCACCTAGAAAGGACTTGGAAAAACCTATCAACTCATAAGGAAACTTCCCAAAATAATTTTATCAAGCACTCATGTGAGAAAAGCTTCCTTATTTTATCTTATTTCCATATCAATCATAGGGAAACACATCTACACTGAAGGAGCAACCCAAGAACTATAGTTTCTAAGTTACAAACTAGGTCATTGTTTTACTTATTTATCACACATTCCATGATTCGCACATAAGCCAACACATAGGGGATTACTACATAATTTTGAGGCCCTATTTAGAGTATTGGCTATGTAGGTAACTCTCATTTATAGAGGGTTATTTGGGATGGCTCGACACCATGTGCCCACTAATCTTTTATGGATAGCCACTATGAGGATAAAGAACTAAGTTTTTTCCATTTCACAAAGAGTAACAACCCTTGACCCATATCTAAATTCACCAAAAAAAAGGTGACACATAACTCAAAATCATCTAGGTGATCACATCTAGTTTCAATAGGTATTCCTTACTAGACACCTGCATATAAGTTAGATAGTAGTGTCGACATAACTTTCATAGGTTGATACAAGTGTATGTAGCAATAGAGGTACAATTTCTAAAATCAAGTGATTGATCTAGAATCTAGATCTAGTCCACTTTATATTTATTCTAGATCTAAATCCATATTAGCATTAGAACTAGCTAAGTATCTTATTTTCATTATCATTACAATGTCTAGCATAATTATAATTTCTATATTTATCATCTCAACATAATAAATTCAATATATGTTCTATCTAAATTTAGCAAATAATATGGCCTATTTTAGAGATAGTCTACCATCCTTGTGCCCTAGGCTATCTCTTCCTGATTTAACCCTAGAATTCCTATAATCTACATTTTAAGGTTAAGCATTTTGTGCACCCAATCTTTGAACATCATTATTTACTAAGCATACCATATAATATGGCTCTTACCTACTTTGTCCTAATCTCTGTTTCTTTATCTCCCTTGTCATGGATGATATTGATTGTTTTGATGGCTATGATTACAAGACTCTCCAAATTTCTATCAAAAAAGGAGTAAAGATTGATTACTCTTGGATTTTTCCAAATTTTAAATCATATAATCTCAAATCTTTGAATGGTGGTAGTTACCATCCCTCTAATTAGGTCCATACTCCCACCATTTTAAGATATGAGTTGATCAATTTTAATAAAGATAAAGAGCCTTTAATGTTACTCCCTACACCAGCATCATATGATCTTGGCCTTTGATATTTGATAAAATATGGATACAAAATACAAGGGTGTAGAAAACATGATCAAGGTATAACCCATCACATATATTTTAAATACAATACAAATCACCAAGGCTTAGGATTTTTAGAAAAATCCACAAGTCACCAACAAGGCAAGTCATCTAATCTTGTCCTTCATGCATATTCTACCACAAAAGTGGGTACATATGACAAATATGCTCCATATAATCATCAAAAATTTTGAAAATTACATAAACAAATTATAATTGATTTATAAAATGCTTATAACCGAGATATTCCTTCAAATAAATTAATTCAAGCCATTTTAATTCCCACATTTCCAAATAATATCCCCTTATCAAAGGTGATGATTATTTTTTCCCCTCATTTGGCATTGAAAATCACAAAAGGTTAACTAACACATCATGGCATCTTTACCAAATAACTTCACCATACCAAAAGAGGTGTCTGTACAAAACCTCCCTCTAATACCAATTGTTATATCCCTATAAAAGGGTAAATAAACTAAGCTCTTAAAATGATATACCAAATGTACCATAATTTAGACGTCTAATAGCATTACCAAAGTATCCTAAATTCAGAGATTTAGAACTTGCACTTGTTACCCATGAGGACGATGATATGCATATGCCTAGATTCAAGAGAAGTGGTGGATTAGAATCAATAATAACACATATGCCAAAAACCACAATTCCCATGGAGATTCTTATTTATATTATGGCCACTATTGGGTATCTTTAAGAACAATTTTCTATACTTCAAATGCAAATGGATTTCCATAATACTAATGCAAATGTTACCTCATTAAATAATCAACCTCTTGCACAATGTATACTTGAATATCCTTATCCACAAGATTTTTAAATACCAAATTTACCACTATTTTTTAGTCATAAGGACCCATTTGACCACAAGATTAACTAGGTAGAATCTTTTCTTAAAAAGGTAAAATATGACAAACTATTTCTAAAAGTATTCCATATTTCACAATTTGAAGTTGCAATATTTATGGATTTCAATATCCATAAGGTGCCAAAACTCACATTATAATATTTGTAAAATTTCAAATAATGTGATGATGAATCCCCTCAATATTATACCATTCAATTCAAAAGTTCATCATATGAGCTAGCATTTAGATCTTCATATACGGAGTTATAATTCATCTTTAGTAGAGGTACTATTTCTCCATTAAAAAAAGAGCATTTTATAAAGAATATGAATCATTTACCCATTTATATCTGGATGTACATAGATATGCTTCATTCATACTTACTCATCCAAAGGAGCTTAACATATCCCATTCTAAGTAAAAAACTTATATTCCTCACATAAATGAGGGAGACGAATTAACAAATGAAGATTATGAAAAAAAAATTGGAGTTCCTAATATTTATATGGGATCTCTACAAATTTTACTCAATATTGGACCAATTCAAGGTCCACATCCTATGCAAACACCCCAAGATGAACAATCCAAAAAACATCCATGTCAACAAGATTTAAAAATCACATTATTCATGGGAGGTGCTTATTTTTTCATAACCATATTGGTCCTAAAAATATAAAAACTATTTGTAATATAACACTTATAATAGCTTAATTTTGACCTAAAAGACTTACAAAGCAAATGAGGTTGGAAAGACTCTCTCGAAAACATAACACTGCCAATTTATTGTGGTCCTAAAATGATTAAAACATGAGTTAGTGTTATGCCACAAACCTCTTCATATGCATGTACATTGGGAACTCTTTGGTTATATCAAACAGAAGGAAAAAATCACCAAAATCAGTAGAGTATTTCTTTTTTTCAAGAAGGCAAATTGATACATATTTTAAATGATAGTATTGGTTCTTTTACTGCACATGTAAAATATGAGGATTAACATTCCATATACCATTTCCAATTATCCATCAATGATCCAAAGATTGTAAAAGATCCAACTTAAGGTTGCAATGTCTCACATATTCAAAAAAATTAAATTAAATAAAAAATCTAAAAATATATTCAGCATTTACATATCCTATTATCTCCTTGAAATTTATGTTATGATTTCATGTTTTTAGATAACATATCATTATTTTCTATATACATGTGTTTCACACATATTTTAAGTGTGATTAGGGCATACACATCCATGATCTATGCACTTGTGGATGTTCGGTTTTTCCTCTATTCACAACACCATGGTATTGGGTGCATTCACATATATGATCATGATACATCTAGGTTATATCATTATATGGTCACTTTACATTATCATGTTTGAACTTATTTATGTACTTACACATGCTTTTATTCATGCTTATATATTTCATGTTAGGGTGTGGAGCTAAAAGCTTCACCTTGTTGCAAACAGAAGAAGGAGGAGGTTTCTGAAAGTACGCAGTCTCCAGCGTCGGCAGGCCACACCGACGTCGGTCAGGGGATGCAGAAGGGAAACCGACATCGACAGAGGATCGGCCGGCGTCGGTCACCTCCAGGAGGGCAGGGACCGACGTCGGTCACCTGTAGCGGTCAGAATTGCTGTTGACGAACAGTCAGTTAAGTGAACGCGAAGTTTGCATGTGAAGACCAGTTCGAGTCTTTGAGCCGCCCGTCTAATTTTAGTGTATGCATGAGATCTATATGAGAGACTCATGGGCTGTATTGTTAAGTGGAGAATTTGGAGAAGAGATATGTGAAGCTTGGAGAGTTCTTCCCATGGTGGAATCAAGTAGGATTCCCCATGTGTGTTTAAGTAAGATCAGGTTTGATCTGCAGGGGTGTATGGATGCGAGGGTCAGAAAGGAGATCAACGCGGGGACGCTAGATCCAAGGTGACAGCAATACATCAGCAGGATCATGGAGAAATCTACTTGGAGTACGATTGTGTACTCGATTGTACAGATGTGCAATGAGGTGAACAACAGCTTGTGTTAGCTGTGTGTTGTGACCTATGAGAGAAGATTACTCTGGAGGGAAGTTTACTGTAAGCCCACAGGATGTGGAAGAAAGAGTGCCACCTCTTTGTTGTAGATTCCTTTGTAAAGAGTTGAATATAATTGTATATTGCCTCTCATGTTCTGTGTGTTTTCTCATTGATAATTATTTGTTCTTCTGGATTTCGCATGTTTAGTTGCTTATACATTGGTAATCATGTGTGCTCTTAAATCTGACAAGTTGTGTCAGAGCTTTGGGGAGTTTCGGTCCCATCAATTGGTATCAAAGCGAGGTTGGACGTTCTCAGAGCGAGCTTGACTAACAGATGGGCCAGATCTGTTAAGTGTTGTTAATTACAGGTTACTCACAGGGGTTGTTGTTTGAGTGAGAGTATAGCAAGGCAGAAGAATGGAGAAATTCAGGCACAGGTGTAGCACCACAAGGAGTGTGGTGAGTTGTCTTCAAGTGGGAGCTTGAAGAGGAATACAAGCCAGGATACAGATTAGACAGAGTACTGGTATGGGTACAGGTGTAGCTCTTTATCTCCAAGTGGGAGATTGTTAGGGTGTGGAGCTAAAAGCTTCACCTTGTTGCAAATAGAAGAAGGAGGAGGTTTCTAAAAGTACGCAGTCTCCAGCGTCGGCAGGCCACACCGACGTCGGTCAGGGGACGCAGAAGGGAAACTGACATCGACAGAGGATCGGCCGGCGTCGGTCACCTCCAGGAGGGCAGGGACCGACGTCGGTCACCTGTAGCGGTCAGAATTGCTGTTGACAAACAGTCAGTTAAGTGAACGCGAAGTTTGCATGTGAAGACCAGTTCGAGTCTTTGAGCCGCCCGTCTAATTTTAGTGTATGCATGAGATCTATATGAGAGACTCATGGGCTGTATTGTTAAGTGGAGAATTTGGAGAAGAGCTATGTGAAGCTTGGAGAGTTATTCCCATGGTGGAATCAAGTAGGATTCCCCATGTGTGTTTAAGTAAGATCAGGTTTGATCTGCAGGGGTGTATGGATGCGAGGGTCAGAAAGGAGATCAGCGCGAGGATGCTAGATCTAAGGTGACAGCAATACATCAGCAGGATCATGGAGAAATCTACTTGGAGTATGATTGTGTACTCGATTGTACAGATGTGCAATGAGGTGAACAACAGCTTGTGTTAGCTGTGTGTTGTGACCTATGAGAGAAGATTACTCTGGAGGGAATTTTACTGTAAGCCCACAGGATGTGGAAGAAAGAGTGCCACCTCTTTGTTGTAGATTCCTTTGTAAAGAGTTGAATATAATTGTATATTGCCTCTCATGTTCTGTGTGTTTTCTCATTGATAATTATTTGTTCTTCTGGATTTTGCATGTTTAGTTGCTTATACATTGGTAATCATGTGTGCTCTTAAATCTGACAAGTTGTGTCAGAGCTTTGGGGAGTTTTGGTCCCATCATTTCACAGTGTACTTGATATGTTATGTACTTAACATTTTTTCCTAGCATATATATCCAAGGACTATTATAACATGTTTATGATGGTTGTTTGTGTTTTCATTCATGCACTTCCTTGAGTGTCTTTACTTGATATTATTTTTATTTTTTGATAATTTTAGTATTATCCATTGTTTTTGGCCCCCGTGCCTCTATTTTTGACTTTAACATTTCACTATGTCATTATTTGTTGTATGTTGACATTTGAATATTTCAATTCTTGACTTGTGGACATTTGTCTAGGTCATGTCATTTTGATTGTATAGAATTTTAACATGCCCCTTGTTTTTGGTCTCTTTGGACCTTTGTCTTTTGATTTGATTTTGAGTTCTCTTGTGTGTGTGCTTGATTGCTTGTTGATCTTGTATTGTTACTATCTATATGTTGCCATGATATAAATCATGCATCTTAGGACTTGGTGTGATCACATTATTCATTATTTAATGAGATATATACCTAAACATTTTCCTTTTATATGATACATTATACATTCATAATTTACATGGTTATATTATCCTTTTGAGGTCAAGTATCTACCAATTCCTACTTTCCTCACCTTAAAAGGGGGGCATATCAGTGGGGGCATGCCATGGAGGCATGACTTCCACATTACTTCATAGATTCTAATTTTAGAGGGAGAATATTTTGGAAACATGTTCTCCACACTTATTCAATATGCAGTATACCCAAATTATAGTGGGGGCATGTTGTGGAAACATGTTATCCACAATGGCACTTATATCAATTTTCATATTTCTTCACATTTTCACTTACACCAATTCTCAGATTCAGATTGTAGTGGGGGACATGTTTTAGAAATATGTTCTCCATGCTTACACCAATTTTAGTCTCAAATTATATTGGGGGAATTTGTTGGAAACATGTTCTCCACACTTACATAATTTCAAACTGGCCAAAATTCATAGTTATATGATTCAAATACACATTTTTGTCATAATTCTATACATCATTACCATTAGTATATGTAGTTTCAGCATGAGACATATCTAAGGTGCATATGTTATGTAATGTGTACCTAATATTGTAAACTTATATTAGTTTAAAAATTTAAACACTTTCAGGAACTGTCATCACCCACTAGGTTGGAATTTTATGGACTGTATTGAGCCAATTTATTGCAATAGTTGGTTCACTTTTTGGTATTATTAAGGTGATTAAATCACTTAAACTTGCCAAGTTTATAGGTTGGACTTGATTACATCATTTAGTCTCACTATATTTATAGTGTGAGTTGACTTAGTTCACTCACATTCACTAGGTTATAAGTATGATTGGGTTCATAGTTGAGCTAATCTTAACTATCAGGTGGCAACTCATCTTTTCTTCAATATTTGGGGCATGTGTCCTCCAATCTCTCTTTTTTTCTTTATATATATGCACTTTAAAAAAATTATATTCACTTTAATCTCATTTTTATTGATTCATAATGATACATCTTTCAAATTAAATTTTCAAAAGGCAAGATTGTTGCACCAATACATAGGTGTACTCCTAAAACCTTGATCTCTTTTAATTTCAATGATTTCAATTTCAGATTATATATCATAACATGTTATTGGTTTCAGGTCAATCACCATAAAAGCACTAAATTTTGAATTAAGGAAAGACAAGATGTATTATACACACCCAAATATGCATTCATTTTCACTTAAACTAGAAATTTCATTACTAGATTAAAAGGGGGGAATATAGATACTATTTATGAATTATATAACACCTTAGTGTTGTACACTTAGAAAATACATAGCATGATTGTACCTTCAACTTTTAGAATTAAAAGGGAGGGAATATAGACACTTTTTATGAATTATATAGCACCTTAGTCTTGTACACTTAAAAAATACATAGCATGATTGTACTTTCAGCTTCTAGAGCTTTCTCACTGCCAAAAGGCTTGCATACACTATCTTAATGTGCCTAATTAATTATCTCTTAGTTTGGCCAATTTTATGATAATGACTCAGACCTTTTATCTTACCTAGAATGATATAAACCTATTTATCTTCCATCTCTATAAATTTTAGACCTACACCTATTTTCTAATTGCCTAAACACTTTCATCCCTATCCCAACACATGTGTTTAGTGCCTTGAAGTCATCCAATTTTAAAATTAAATGTCTCCTAAAGGTATACCTTAGTGTTTTAATGTGAGATATTCTCTAAAGGGATTGGTATAAATATAATATAAACCCTCATTCATTACTCACCTATAAATGACCTAAAAAACCTAAAAATCACAAGGAAACTTACCAAAATCATTATATCAAGCATTAAAGTGAGCAAAGCTTCCCTATTTTATCTTATTTCCATATTATTCATCGGGACATCAAATCTATAGGTTTGAATTATTGAAGGAACATCCAAAGAGATATATTTTTCAAGTTACAAGCTAGGTCACTTTTATACTTGTTTATCACACATTACATGATTCACACACAAGTTAAAACATAGGAAAGAACTACATAATTATGATTCCATCTTAAGATTATTCGCTATGTAGGTAACACTCATTGATATAAGGGTCTTTAGGTTATCTCAACACTATGTCCCTACTAATCCATTTTTCCCACAACCACTACAAGGATGAATAACTAGGGTTTTATTAGTTGACAAGGATTAATAGCCCATGACCCAGTCTAAATCCACTAGAGTGAATGTGACATAGAACCCAAAAGCATCTAGGTGGTTACATCTAGTTTTAGTATGTATTATATACTAAATACGTACATCTGATTCAAATAGTCATGTCAACACAACTATCCCAGGTTGACACACATTTTCATAGATATATAGGTGTAATTTATAGAATAATGTGACTAATCTAGAATCTAGATTTAGTATACTTTTTTCCTCTTCTAGATCCAAGTTTGCATTAGCATTATAACCATCCAAGTAGCTTGTTGTCATTATCATTATAATATCTAGAATAGGTATACTTTCTATCTATGGCATCTTAGCATAATAAATTCAATATATGTTTTATTTGAGTTTCATAAATAATTGACCTATTTTATAGATAGTATAACATCCTTGTGCACTAGGCTATATCTTCCCCCTTTAACCTTAGATTCCCATAATATATATTTTAGTGTTAAACACAAATTTTTGTGCCTAAAAAGGCTAATACTAATTCAAGTTTGATGTTAGATTCTTCAAATACATAATTTATATATATTGTTAAATCTATTGTTGGTAAAAATGAAGAAAATATGACTCCAATATATTATGTCATGAATTGAATAGATCTTAGAGAAGTAGCACATGAAAGGGACCTTCATAATTTCCAAGTATTAGTAGCTACGGTAATCTAAATAATTAAAGAAGGAAAATAAACTCAAGAACAACTTGAGGGAAAAGTGCATATACTTTTTGTATACATTAGAGCCATTATAAAATTGAGTGAGAAGACACTTAATGAAATACCCTAGACAATAGTTACACAATCCATTACAAGAATATGTAAATATTAGAGCTATGAAAATGTCACTAAAACTTGGGTTGATAAAATCACCATTGATGGACTCAAATTTATCAAAGAAGTCAGTAAATCACTTTTATTGAAGAAGATCAAAGTAAAATCAATGAATAAATAAATATTTTGATGAAAGAATAAAAATTATGGATGAATGTAACTAGAAATCTCCAAGACATGGCTCTCCCTGATGAGAAAATTCTCATATCTAAAAAAATATTCAGCAAGGCAAAAGAAAATTCATCACACATATGGTCATAAAGTATATAATGGAAGATCACTTTTCTTAAAGATGTAAAATATTTTTAAAATTACAACAAATTGTGTGATGATCTTAAGTCTGAAATTGAATCAAAAAATTAGGTTATTCATTGTGAGTTCTTCAAAAAAGATGATAATGAACCTCACACAACTGCAAAAATAAAGGAACAATTTTTGAAAATGATCAAGGATGAATTATTCAATACAAATGTATTTAATATTGAAGCAACGTGAAATTTTAATGACATTTGTACTGCTCTCATTGAATGTAATAAAAAATTTCCAAACTTTTTCAAACATAACAAAGAGATAAATGACACATTGAGGGCATGGTTAGTCCTTCCCAAGCAAAAAGGAATAGTTATAACAATTCATAACATATAGAATAAAGGCATCAAAAAATTAAGGACATGAACATGTTGCAATAATAGATCATAAGGATGCACAAGTTGACAAATACTCTCTCTTCTCAAACTTATTTAACTTTATCTCTCTACCTTTTCTATTTTCTCATTATAATTTTTCTTCATGGAAGTGTAACTTTAAAACATTATATTCACTTTTGGAGAAAATAGTTTGAAAAAGTAAAAGTTAGATAATAAAATTACCTCTAAAAGTTAGTTATGAGTTGATATTGCAAACTTTTATTATAAATAAGTTATGCCCATTGTAAAAGAACTCTTTGATAGTGAAAGTAATTTTGGATAAAAAAGTAAAAGGAAGAAACTTTATGTCACTCCTAAGGATCAATAAAAGATATTTTAAAGGGACCTTGTGCCTCTTAACATCTTAATGAATGGATAATATTCTTATTTATACTTTTTCATTTGGTTTTAGTTCTATAATTTGTGCAAACATTTTATGATTAAATTGTCATTGATTTAGGTATTTTCTAAATGAGATAAAATAATTGAAATCTATCTTTGTTTAATTAATCATGTTTCCTTTCTCTAGTATCTTTTCTCTTTCCTTTAATTTCTCTCCCTCCTCTTCCTTATCCTTTCATTATATTCACATGAAAAACCCAAAAGGAACAATTTTGAAAGTAAATGACGTAAATAATTTTTTTTCCTATATTTTCCTTGTTTTCAACAAAGGGAGACTCCCTTGCTAATAGAGGAAGGACTTGGTTCCATGCACTATTGACCAAACCCATAAATTTTATATCCTTTATAAAATATTTAGCAAACATATCTATATCAAGATATGAATATGAATTTGTATACTAATTATGTGAAATTCCTCATCACTACCACACTTAAGTTTCTCATGTGTATGTCAAGTAAGTATATTAAATGTGATAAGCTCTAAATTTTTATTATCATTTTATTTTTATCTTAATTATTTTGAAAGTGTTTCAATATAAATAATATTTTTGTTAATAAGATCTTGTATTTTGTGTCTTATTTTGAAGCATTTATTTTTAGTATGTCGCACACTCTAATAATATTCACAATATGCAATTATATCATAGTTCTTTGGTATATGTCAATTTGGATCAAGCTCTTATGGAGGAAGAAGAATTATAAGGTTTCACTAAAGTATCTTATACAATATTTTATATGGAGGTGGTGTTAATCTATAAAGTTACATCTTTGGTGGAGCTAATAATTAGATTAGGTTTGTAGGTTGTGATACGACATTTAATGTACTATTTTTCTCATTTTCATGACTTGCCTTATCAAGTGAATTAAAAAGTGGTGATGAAGTATATTACAAAGAAAGTATAATTATATATTAGATATGTATATATATTTAAATAATGTGTAAATATATAACACATATATAATGTAAATTATATTACTTCCATACTATGTATCCCCAATTGGCCCAATATTAAGTTGTAATTTGTATCATGAAATGTGACTTAAAATAGGGATTGCACCTTCTTTGTTCTAAGTATTACGTCCATTAGATTGTGCCAAATGTTTCCATAGCTCATGATTCTATTTAGTAATTATGTGATTATGTATGTTTATATTTTTTAATCGGCCCCTAACATGTGGAAGAATGATATGTTACAAACATTTTTAGCTTATTTGGCATCAATAATGACTTGTTTGATGAGCTTGTGTGATATTATAAATTAGATAAATAGTGCATCATATTGACCCATTGTATACTTGATGCATGCATCATTTTTTAATTATCTCATGATGAATAGGTTAATATTTTAGAGTGTTGGACATATGTGTGTCATAAGATTCGATATGAGTGTCTTGTATTGATTTTAGGAATTGTATGAGTATGTGTCTTTGATTTATTAGTTTTTTATTTTTTATGTATCCCAAGACATATCATCCTCCTTGAGAGGATATTTTAATAATATTAATTATGCCTTGTTCATGTTGTCCCAATCATTTTCTTGTATACCCTTTTTTTTCAAATAACTCAATCCAAAACCATATTAAGCCGTATTTGTGTCATTTTTTCTATAAGAAATTTCATTACCAAGTGTTTAAATATTGAGAATAAATTATTCTATATGATTTTTAATATATTGTATTTGACCTTATAGAATCATGTTAAATATAATATTGCTCATGTCCTAGTCATCCACGATGTGCCCACCTAACTTGTCGAATAGTGGTAGCATAGACATCCTTATAAGGAAAGTAGTTATCACCACATTGAGGAGAGATGGATAGAATAATAGAAAAATACATATTAAGATAATGGTTAGTGTTTTGGGGATGCTTAAGCATATACAGTTCATAAACTCCTAGAATACTAAAGATTACAAGTGGAAGGATGACCCATGAAATCAAAGGAAGCATAAATGAGTAAGAATTAGGTGAGAGACTCTAAGGATAACATCTAAATCCTATAAGAATGAAATCATAAGGGAGACCAAAGATTTGGCATGGTTTTATCAATATATAGGTTCACTAAAAAATTTACTTTAATTTGGATTAGAACACCCTAATAAGATAGAAACTAGTAGAATAATTTAGATTGATAAATATGGCATTCAAACATACATATGAATGTAAAATACTAAAATTGATTGTAATAATTTCACAAGTGGCATATGCTAAATATAATAACTATAATAGAGGGATGAGTAGTTATATTTTTTGGTTGGCTATCTAACTATGATTGTATTCTAGTAGTGGAAAATAGACTGAAGCAGGCATGTGATTCATCTAGTTTAGGAGTTATGTTTATACCTATACAAGGTCAGTTTTATCATATCTACATCAATATCGACTATCAATACTAACCTAAGTGGTTAATATTGACCTCTAAATAAATGACGTATTTTGACCATATGATCACCTTCATTAGTCTATGTAAGATTTATATATGTGATGTCAAACCTTGATGATACATGTAACTCTAAAAATTAGCCTCCTTCATCTTGAAACCCTAGGTGTGCTTGTGAGGGATATAAACATATAAAAAAAGGGGGAAAGTGTAATGGGTTAAGCTAATTCTAATCACCCACATTTGATGATTGATTTTTTCCTACTTATCAAATACTCTAAGAAGTAAATCAAGTTGTGTATTTCTCTCACCTAATTTGATATTACAATTGTGATCCTGCATTATATGTATGAAACCAATGATTTAGTTTTTATTCTTGATAATGTTTTATTTCTTAGATTTGGTGTGCTTCATACTTATCTTGTGATTAATCCTAGTGATATATTTGTGATTTAGTAATAACATGGTAGATTTTATTAATGTGTAGTAGTGTATAGATGTGTACCAAATAAGTTCCAGATCCCCTTTTAAGTGAGATCTTGATTTATATATATGATTAAAATTGTGTAATTTTTCACACCACCAACATGCTAGGTACATGGGTCAACCCTAAGGAAATTTTTGATTTTTAAAAGTAGTCATTATTTGGATAGGGTCAATACCGACTAGGTTAGGTTAGTATCAACTAGTGATACTTATCAAGCATGATGATATTGACCTACATATAGACAAATTGAACTAAAGATATGGATATGTTTTTGCAATATATTAAAAAAGTTTGAAATAGACATTGAGGTTATTTTAGGTGTATAATATTAAAATGGAAGGGTCAAACTCATAACTTAGCATGTAATGTGAGAGAATGGTAGATTAATACCATGTTTTTGCACTCAATTCATGAGTAATAAATGTGTATCAAGTTTGTCATTGTCAAGTACTTAATATTAGAATTTATTATTACAAAACCATAGAGAATGAAAACCCATAGAATAGGTGGACATGTAACATGTATAAAGTGAGGTTTTTTTATTTTTGCATTTTACAATGTTTTTAAATTTTTCAAGATTTTCCTATCTATGAATTTTTATAATTTTACCAATGTTTTTTAATATTTAATTTTGTAAATGTTTTTAAATTTTAAATATTTTCCAATATTTTTTGTTTTTTTTAATGTTTTCCAATGTTGGTATGTTTCCACCCCTTGATAGAAAATATATGAGTTATGTAATCATCAAGCATGATAAGAATAACATGATAAAGCACGTATGAATATTACATTGAGTATCATGATCCAAGCCAAATATGTAATCTAGGTCTCAAATTATAGTTTCAAATTGATATGTCATGACATGTGATATAGCCAACTATTTGGTAATAAAAAATATAAAGTGAATCATAAGTAAAAAATATTGATGTACATAGGGAAGACATCTTGCCTTCAATATGAAATTTTCCAAATAAATTCAGATATAGAAATGATAATCATCATATGTCAATGTAGTACATAAGTCATAGAGTTTGAAGTCAAGATATGTAGTGCCAAATGTATATATAAAACATGTGTGGGTACAATAACCCTAAGAAATTATGTGTCATGTACACCAATGTGGAAAATATATTCAAGTGAATAATGTGTATAACAATCAAGTAATGCCAAGATGTAAATGATGCTAAATAAATGGAAACCCTGAGTAATGAAATAATGTAAGGCATTCATGTAGTATGGCTTGTTAAATTAATACATGTATAACCATTTCAATGCATAGGATGAAACTAAGAGTGCCATTATCTCCATGGGTATATTATGTTTATGTCCTGCTCAAAGCAACTCATAATATCTCAATGAGAAACATGTGAGGGTATAATTCCCCCAAAGGAAAAGATGTGTACATAGATGTAACCAATAAAGATAAAGCTTAGGCTTGATGTTCCCATAGGCAAACTAGATAAGATCATGTATGAAACCATGTTTTTATTTTTTTAGTTGTATATAAAAAATAAAATAGGAAATGGCATAAGAAAGGATGGGCCTATATAGGAAAAAAAGGAATAAGGTTCACAAACTAGAAGAATGAGATGAGGAGGATTCTAATCATGTATGGGACTCCCTCAAAATTTAATGCATGCTATTATATAATTCCCCAATGAGTACATGTCATCATTAATATGAATAATGTAAGTGTTAAGAATGGGATCAACATTAAAATGGTCAAATCCAATGAAACACAATAAAGAACAAGAAACAAATAGCTAAAATAATGTTAATATACATAGAATGAAAACACCATGAAAAATGTATAAAATATAATTAAAGAGGCCTAAATTAAATTCATACATTTGATTATGGTGATGTATAAAATTTAATCTTTTAATATATGAATATGCTAAAAAAATAGCATGAACATATCCATGTACACAATTAAGATATGTATAATTAAAGTAAGTAATCAATAAGAAACATAATGCATGTTAAGGTAGCTATATATACACAATGTAATTTCTTGAAAAACTAAGAAATGTTCCCTCATGAGAGAGACATAAATTTAATCATAAGCATATCTATTCAGTTTATCTCATCTCTCACCTAATACAAGGTATGTCGTTAGAAAGTGGGTGTGAAAATATGGACACATAAACTCTGTAGTGATACATATGATGTGTATCCAATGACCAAGATAAAGGCCAATAATTTTTTGTATTTTTTATTTTATGAACGTTTTTATATTTTGAAATTTTGACAACGTAAACACTAGGAGGAAGTCACGTGTAAGGCACAACATATAAAAGAATAAAAGTTTTGCACATGAATATGGTACAATAAATATATAAAAAATATGTATTTATGATGATCACTATATGAATCAAAGATTTTTTTATTTTTAAATTTAATTCAAACAAAATATTAAATATGTAACAAATTAAACATGCAATATGTATAGTACAAGAGGGGTTCAAAAAATTTATACATGTAAGCCATCTATGACCCATAAGGTATTAAAATTTGTTTTGATGGAAGTGGTAATTATCCCCCCAATATCTAAAATCATAAAATAAGTGATCATCCTTGATCAATTAACTCTTTAATGTTTTCTTTTAAATCAAAGCATCTATTTTTTGACCGCCCTCGCATTGCATGATATGGAAAAATATGTCAGTTTAAGATGTTGGTTTATAATTTGTAAATACTTTACAAATAGGGGGTTAAATAGATTGAGTTCTTGTCCACTAAGTATTAATTTCTTAATGCTTAGAAAATCCAAATGATTTAGTTGAATTTTGTTTTATGCTTGGTGTTGAATTCTTCTTATCCAAAGAAGTAGATTTTACTTTAGTTGATTCATAAGTAATAGGTTTGATTTATTTCTTAATATGTGAGATTTCGTCCTTTTTTCTTCCTATTTTAGATCAAAAGTCATATTTATAAGTTGGTTTAATTATTCTCAAGTAATCAAATTATCCTTGAAATTTATTATAAGGCTAATGATAAAGATCTTTTATATTTGAACATCACATGGTTGATAAATCAAAGAGTGAATATGATAACAAAATCAAAATATGTAGTCTAGCATGTTTTCTATTGGATTTTGTTTTAGATTTTAAATGATTAGCAATGTAGTTACTGGTACATTATTTGTGATGTGTTTATCAAGAAAAACTTCTTGTGAGACACATATTATATACAAAGATACACTAGAAAAAGACTCGAACCAATCTAATGATTCACCTACTAATGTTTTAGGGAATAATTAAAGTATGGCCAATGAATGAAGTTTAAAATTGGGTATAGATAGGTAAAACTCATGAAGGTGGGATTGAGGATCCCCATGACCATTAAACATATTGAATTATAGAATAACCAAGTCATGAAAAAATGTATGTCTAAAATATCCTTCTAAATAGGATTGACACACATTACATTATCCTTAAGGTTTACTTCATATGTTTTTTACTAAAGTAATAAATTATGCACTTGCCTTTCTAACTCTCCTATATTGTGCATCATGGTGAGTGCCTCATGTATATAAATTGTTGTATTTTGAATATTTGTGTTGAAGGGATAAGACTTACCATTGGTAATGGGTGTAGGCATACTACCTTGCATAGGCATACGAATAAAACATTTGACACAAAGTACAAACATCTTAGTATTAAATCACACACCCTAGGGATTTTATTATGAAAGTTAGTTGTATTCAATACATATTTAGTTATGCCTAACAATTTATGAATGAAATTAGGTTTATAAATAATGATCTCTCTAAAATTTTGAAAAACACAATCATGAATCCTTTTATTCTCTAAAAATGTGACATTTTACAATTTAGCATCTATGAAAGACATAACGCATTAATCTATTTCCAAAATTTTCACCATGATTAATGTTACTTAATAAACACTCAAAGGTATGAGGGCATTAATATATGAAATTGATGAGAAAACCCCAAAGTAAAAATATGAAAATCATATTTGAAAATGATTAATCCAACCCTAAGAGGATGCATGTTTGTAAAACCCTAGGTTTAATGTAAGGAAGAATCAAATCCTAGGTAGAAATTAGCATGATATAGGTACCTAAATGGAAATTATAAATTAGGATAAAGCAAGCATGTAAATAAATTATATTTGAAATAACCTAATAAAGTGTAGGAAAAGAGGATTGTTTGAAACCATAGGTTGAGTGATCAAAAGATTTGGGGTTCACCATTTGTCTTTTCCATAATTATGGGTTTTACATAAAATAGGTATAAATAAGATTTAATCAAATAGATATAAACATATATAATTAAAATACAAAATTAAGATCTATCTAAGAGGATCAGTAATGGAAAAAATCCTAAGTGTCACAAATGAAATCTAAAGCAATGCAATAAATTAAAAAAAAAGGTTAAAAATTTAACACACCATGGCTGTTATATAGATTTGAGTTTTTTTTTAAGTGTGTTAATTATACTTGGCCTATTCCTAAGTTTCTAGACCTATGTACTACTTTGACACATACTTGTACCTGTATAGGCCTATTTTGTGCATGTTAACCATAATAATCTCAGCCACTTCAATCCTATTGTTGTGTCATCAAGTGTGTTTCTAAGATGTTGGGTATGTCTGTATAGGGTTTCACAATCAAGGTTTTATAATTCATGTGTGTTTTATCTTCCTAATTATGATCATACATTGGCTACGATATGTTGTATGGTAGAACATTCACTTTGGCCTAGCTTTCACACTCCAAAATAAAAGAAAAGTAATGAAGTTAGGAAACTATGAAAGGTATGTTTCAAATTATGTATCTTGCACACTCAAAATTAGACCTCCACATATTTTTATCAAGTGTGGATAGAATATCTCAAGTAATGGTTTCAACCTCATCTTTCTTACAAGTGATCAATGTGAATACAACAATCTAATTACCCTCTTTTGGAACAAGGGAATTTAAAAAGAGACCAAAATAGATAAGTGTTATAAGTGTATAATATTTGATTCAATGAAGCACCACTTGAATGGATAAACTTATCTCTATACTTGACTTCTGGTACAGTGAAGGGTCAAATGTTCTCCTCCTCTCTGTTCTGCAAATTCTTATCTTTCTTAATTTTTAAATGGCTTGAAAATACCTTGTATTTATAATACAATCTAGGATAACTGATGTGTGTTAGATAAATTTATAAAATACAAATGGGAAAGGTTAAGGCTCATGACCAATGATAATAAAGTGATAGACCCACAAATCTAAAAGAGACAAACTTAAATGGGTATGAGTTTGTTCAAGATAAGGTCGTTCAACCAAAGTTTTTTCTAGGAGATAAGTTAGGCTTTGTTTTTAGGCAAAGCTAGCTAATGGATAAGATGTAGTCCAAATGTACTAATAGATACTTTTTTGAATAAGCGTTGATGTGATTTTAAGATCTATGGACCAAATACAAACTTATGTGTAGTTGGGACCATAGTAAAATTGGGGTAAAAACATAAGTTTTTTAAATAATTTAAATCTGGTAATAAAACACGAGAATAAGGGTTTTACACCAAAATTGGGTGTTTACAGTTTTCTATAGAATTTCAAAAATAATTAACCTAGGGATTAACATTAAATATAAGGAAGCTAGGGCTATTATATCTAATAATACACAATGGAATCAACCCGAGGAAAAATATATAAATTCATATTTATCCTAAGATTGAGCAAGGGATAACTATATAAGAGTTACAAGATAGCACAAGTTTACCAAAAATCTAATATGTATAAATGGACTATAACTCAATTGTGACACAAAATCCCAATTACTTTTAATTGGGATAAATTAAAATTTTTCAATACATAAATCAAGCTTGAATAACTAGTTATAAAACTAAAGAAATATTATCATGTAAGGTTTAAAGGTGTAGCTTGAATATCATGAGATTTGGTGATAGTCGTTAATATATAATAATGGAACTATATGTATAATTCTGGCATAATTGTGTCATAAATTCCTAATAAAAAATCTTGTTAAGACCTCCTCACACACAAAATTAAACAAGAGACCAAAAACTAAAGACACCTTGTATATAGAGATGCCATGTTGTGACTAGGTAATTACATACATAATTAAAATAACACTCATTTATCTAGATTATGACAACTTACCTATTTTAAATGATTCTATAAGTTACACATAATTATCTAAAATGTGCACATAAGTGACCTAAAAGTAGAAGTTAACTTAGGAAATATAAATTAAATTAAGTAAACTTAATATAAATAGTGTGAACACACTAATAGTACTTACTCAGTAGTGATAGTGACCTCCCCAAAATATTTGGTAGCTAAGAGAGAAGTTTTTTGGGAATGTATTTTATTCACCTAATGATTAGAAGTGTATACTATATTGATTCTAACAAACAATAGAAATGAAAATTTTGACTAGATGAATTTGCTCACTTGGACCTGATTCCAATAACTTTGTTTTATTTTCCACATTATTTCCCCAATCACCTACAAAAATAGAGTTATTTTACTTGCCATAGATTGGAAATTATAGACACTTCATTTCTATATCAAAATTAAAAATTAGAACAACTTTATGCAATATGCAAAAATTACGTCAGAAATCACTAAAACACTCAAATTCATCTACACACTAGACATGCATATTTTAAAACACATTGGTACATCCCTGATTGGGGTAATAAATTGTGTCAAATTTTTTGTCATATTTAATTAATCCTAAGCCAATTTTTTTCTTTTTTAAGTGAGTTTTAGATCAATTAAATGGAATAATTATTCAATTTTCAACATTACAAAATTCAAACAAAATCAATCCAAGATTAATTAGTTGATTAAATCAAATAAAATAGCTATATACCCATAAACAAAAAATCCATAGTTTTTTATAATATCCAAATTCAAATAAATCTCTAAATCTAATTATGCTTCATATTATGACATCAACTGGAAAGTGGTTGATTAAAATTAACCCTAAGGTCAAACTTTGTAAAATATCGACATAAATGCAAGCCATTCTCAATCAATATAAACTCAACCCTAAATATTAATTATTTAAACCCTCTAAAATATAATAAACCTCAACCACACATCTTGATCATCATTCAATGGTCAGAAACAATTTTTAAAATATATAAATAGAAGGACATTTACCATTATAAACAAAAATTTTGTGCAAACTTACTCTACCAAAATCCAATAAAAGTTTCACCTAATATTTCATTGCTTAGTTAAAACATGCATAGCACAAGGGGAGATACCACATAAATGATGTTATGATATTGAAAAATACTCTAAGCTCTATATCTATGCTAAATAAACCTATATGCTGACAAGATAGAGAGATGCAAAGGGAAGGTAATTTATATTTTTTGTCTTCCTTGTACCTGTTTATCTCTTCCTTGTCCTTTCCCAATCTAACAACATGCACTTGATTTTTAGGTTTTTATGCATTCATGTTTTTATTAGCAGAGGTTCTTGGAAATACTCCAGAACATGCTAATTATAAAGATATCTTATGCAGTGGAGAGTAAATAGAAACCACAATTAACCAAACAAACTTGCAATCATCGTTTACATACAAAGTTACACATATAGATTAGTAAGAATACAACTATGAAAAAATGGAAAAACATAATGGCATAACATATGTTTAATAGACTAAATTATAATAGAGTACTTGTTTTGCATTATCCATACTTAAAAGATGATCAAGAAAACCATATCATAACTAGTCTATTAATCTCTATCAACACATCAAAACCATATTCTATTATAGGAAATCACTATATATAGTTTTTTACAATCATCTATCTCTTCGCATTCCATCCTTTTGAGATACAAAAGGAAATACTCTTCACATTCTTCTATTACCTAATTAGACTTATTAGTCTGAATACATACAAAATTTATGCAAAAGACAAAATTATATCTTCGCACATGTGTATTATTATACTTTATGATTTTACCATGCTCTATTACTTGCTCAACACTTTCTTGGACTTAAATTTTTGTCTCATCCTAAGACAAATCCACAACTTGTTCTGAACTAAGCTGAAAAGATGAGCCATAAACAAAATTCATAGTAATCGCTCCAGGTGTCATTTATCAGTTTTTACCTTGTGCACACTACTTAGCCACCCTTTTCAGTTTTTAAATAAGTAGCATACTAACCTACCACCCTTTCATGTTTTCAATAAGCTAAGATAACCAGGTGGCTGACCTTTATAGGTTTTCAACCAGTCTGGCCCCACTCTTAATGTTTAGGTTATCTTTAAAAAATTACAAAATTTCTAAAGTCATAAAATTGGAATGTGCATTACCTATTGTTGTGGTGGTGGATAATTTTGACTAGTTTATTATGGAATTTATTGCATTTGTTATGTTTTTGACCCACTAGCTTCTATTGCACCCAAATATGGACATTTTTGTTGAGGTTGTGCCTTTGTATTCATATTTCGCTTATGTATAATTTGATGGAGCTACTATGGAAGAATGAAATGTAGCTCATTTATTATTTGGGCAATAGCCAGATCAACTTGAGATAGATGTTGCTTAAACATTTTCTAATCTATGATCACTGCTTGGACCATGGAAAGTAGAATGTATAGATGCATCTAAATTAAAATCATGTTTTGTACATATTCATCATTTATAATGGTGATAATGATTTGGCATTAAATAGTTTGAGCTAGATATCCAATACTAGCTCATCTAATCTATCGACAGTTCATTGGGCTTGAATGCTTGTAAAGGTATTGTGCATTATTTTAGTATGTCAAACTTATAGTTTCTACATTGTATCATCTCTAGAATCTAGAATTTGCTTGAGTGCCCTACCCATTTCCTCTACATTAGATGTTTGGTCATCCATTATTGCTTTAGATTTATCTATTGTGGCAAACTCAAGTTTTAGAGTAGCCAAGGATGATTGAGATGTTGTATCCAGTTTATCATATCTTAGGCTATCTATTTGGCCTATTATATAGTTGTCACTAAGACCTTCTCATATTCTTTAATAAATTCATAAATAGTTTCTATTTCATTCTAGATAGCATGCCCTTATGTGCATAGCATAATCATTTTTTGCATGACTACCCAATCTTTTGTAAGAGACATTAAAAGAGAAATGAATTGCTTATCCTCACACATTATTTGATCACCTAGCACTTACATAACTAAGGTGGGAAAAGTGTTATTTATTAAATGACATACATTTTTCAACTAATTTTATGCTTTAACCTTTTCCTCATGGAGCCTTAGAACTTTTTACTCCAAGTCTAAAGCCTTGTACACAATTAACTCCTAAAATACAACTATGCTTTCAATTTGCTTTGATAGAGACAATAGAGTCACATCCAAATATGTTTCCATTATAATTGTAGTAAGTTCTATGGATGTGCGTGACAATGTCATATGATCTAGTATAAATTAAGCCACTAGAAGAAGGAAGGTGTTTCATCAATTAGATGTTATTAGGATGCCCCACAGCTACTAGATAGAGTTCTATAGCTTGGGATACAAAGCTTATTATATGGCCTTCATTTGGGTTGTGTTCTATGCTTATGCATATTGTTTGGACTCCTTATCCTTCTTGTCCTAAATTATAGCCTCAATTCTAGCCTTAACATCTACTTCAGCTTATGCTCTAGCTTCTTGTACAACCTTAACTTTTGCATCAGCTTGAACTTTGGCTTTAGCATCTACCTTAGCCTTAGCTTTGGCTTCAGCATCAACCTTAGCTTTAGCATCAGCTACTTAAAATTTTTTGCACACTTACATTTTTCCTCAGAGACCTTAGCTTGCACTTCTTAATCCACCTACTTTTATTGATCATCTTGCACATTTTGTTATTCTTAGTGGTATTTCTCTCATTCTTTCCTCTTTGCCTCTACTTCTTTGACTACCTTCTACATAGCCTCTACTTCCTCAAATTTCTTCCTTGTAGCCTTAGCTTCTTTATCTTACTTCTATGTCACCTCTATTTCTTCAACTTTATTTTATCATTTTCTCCTCTTCTTCTTGTGTCTTTTGTTGTTACTCCTGCATAACTTCTTGTTATGTTCATTGTGCTTTCTACACAGTCACTTATTCAAACCATTTCTTTTTCTTTTTCCTTCCTCCTTTTTATGCTTTCATTCTTCTTCTATTTTCAACTCCTCGGGATATAGTGTATCATGCATAATTTTTTTATATTACTGGCTATAGCATAGTTGTATCCTAGGATTCCTCAATAATTTTGATGTCTACTAGCTTAGTTTTTGATTCAATATGTTTAGATAATTTTGATTTGACCACCTAAATTTTATGTATGATTTTCTTCTTTAAAATCTATCTAGAGGAGTGAGGGTCTCTTTTAATTCCTTACAACATGAGGTTAGGCATGTTTTTATGTTATTTGTGTCTATTATGCACCATTTTCTCATGTAGTTATATCAAATGACATCATCCTTTTTATGACTATTTGTGATGGTTTGGCAGTGGTGTGTGTGCATAATAAAAAATAATGATTGTGTAATACTATCATGTTCTGGTAGATTCACCACATGTGTAACTGATGATCTTGTGGCTAGATCAGTTAGAAATATCTCTGCCTCTAGATTTTATTTAATGGCTTCTTTCCCAACATTATCCACAAGAATAGATGGAAGTGGTTGAGTAATATCAACGTAGAAGTCTTGGCATACCTTATTTTTGCACTTCACAAGTGTGTAATAATCTCTAGAATAATAATTCCTTATCCACCTCTTTGTCATAGACCTCCTTCTTGATATATTCCAATATAGATTTGATGACTTCATACTCATTGAATCCTAGTTATGGGAGGTTGTACTCACCAACTATCTTGGGAACCATTGGATTATCCAACCAAGACTTTGTTTACTATGTCCTTTTCTTTGTTGGTAGTGGTGAAGCATAGTGTGTAGGTGCTTTTTTTTTTCCTTTATCTTTGGGTGGTGGAGCTTTTGGTTTTTGTGGTGGTTGATGTGGTTATGCTTGTGTGGGATCTAATTCTTATGTCTACAAAGGAATATCTTAGAGAGGTGGAACTAACCTCACATCTAAGACTTTTTGCCTATATACTTTAACTTGTGTTTCAATCATAGAAATAAATAATGGTATTGAATTCACAGGTGGTAATGGAAACTTATGGATTTTGAGTTGAATTCCATTATGTAGCTTAGTGAATGAAACATGTTATCCCAAATATTGCATAACATATTATGGTATGTGAGGGTTTGTTATGATCAAAGCTAAGGCTTATAGCCAACAGGTTTTAAATAGACCTAATTACTCATAATACTACCATATTTTTTTCCAAGTGATGTTTACAAGGGTAGTAGCAAGATAAAAATATACAGTCACATTGACTGGTCCAAGTGGGGACTTCCACTATGTGAAACATAATAACAAAACCAAAAACTATTATTGAAATGTTTGTGTGGTTCCTGCAAGTACCTTCTTGATATTGGTAATGAGCTTAGATGCCAAAAGCTTAGGCTCATTGAAGTCTTCTCATAACTATATCAACTGATATGTAATATCAATTACCCCTCTTGTTGCTTACTTTGACTTATTGGTGGTCTATTAAAACCTTTTTATGATCCATTATGTTGTTTCCAAAATCAACTCAGCTCATTTTTGGAACAACCCCCTCTGAAACTTGTTTGTTTTGCCCTTTGTCTCTCTAAGTCTATTATTTGAGATGAGTTTTTCTCGTTCTCATATTTACTCAAGTAACACCGTTTGAGGTTCGTAACATCTTTTCATTATGTTTTCCCCAAAAATTGAAAGCTATTACATTCTTGATGCAACCAGGGGACCAAATTTATCTTTTTTTAGAGTTGGTCTTTTTCTTCAATTTTCATGCACAGGCGGCAAAATTTGCATCCAATGCATTTTATTCGTTCTTCATGCAGGAGCGGCAAATTTTGCTGCCCCTACATTTTCTCCATTACATGTAGGAGAGGTAGATTTTGCTGCCCCTGCATGTCCCTTCCATTTTTTAGTGTAAGGGTGGTAAATTTTGCTGCCCCTGCACTACCTCAATTTTCATGCACAGCATTTATGACCGCGTGCATCGATTGGTTGGGGTTAATTTTTGCCCCATTTAATCCAATTTTTACCCCATTTTGATTCATTCGTTCCACTCCTCTTCTTGCCCTCTGCCTCTAGATGATCCAACAAGCGAGAAAAGTGTGTTTTGATGGATTTGAGCTTGCGACGCGCGTTATTTTCTAGGTAGGTCTTGTTTTTGTGCTTCATTTTTTCATTCTTTTCCTTATTTTTTTCTTCTCTTTTTAAGTTGTTATTTTTGTTAGGTTTTATGTTTTTTTTATTTATTTCTTCCCCTTAGACTGATCCCCCTTCCTTTCCTTTTTCCCATCGAGCTCTTTTCTCTCCTCCCTATGCACCAACCATTCTTCCTTCCTCATACTTGGGCGATGGAATTCACCACCCTCCCTTCCTTCCCTAAAATCTTACCCATAAAGGGAGGCAAATTTTCCACCCTAACTGTGCACTTCCCCACCTGCATCGGTAGTGAATTTTTCCATCGATGCAAGTCTCAAGTGCAAGGGCAGCAAATTTTGCCGCCCATACACTTTCCTACGCGACATGCATGGGCGGTGAATTTTGTCACCTGTGCTCTTTTTCTTATTCCTCTTAAATGCATAGGTGGTGAATTTTTCCACTCATACATTTTTCCTTTTACATGCCAGGGCAGCAAATTATGCCGGCCATACATGTAAAACACCCCACATGCCAGGGCGGCAAATTTTGCCACCCATGCATTTTGTCCTTCAATTTCTCTAACTCTAGAAAGATTTTCATCCCTCCCATTCTTTTTTCACCTCCTCCCATTTTTCCTCTCATTTTTGGACCCACTTTCTGACCCACCCCTGTCAAGTGCCCTTCCTTAGTCATGATCACCCAACGTGCAAATTCCCCAATTTGCCCATTTTTTCTCTAAGTGAATGATCATGATTATCATTGTAGTACCCCTGAGGATTTTCATTCGTTAACACCCACTCAATCAAGGCTCATCCCAATGACTAAAGCTTCTCCAAAGAAGTCTAAGGCCATGAAGGACTAGTACCAAGGTGTTTTCTTAATCACTTCAATCACTTCTAATGTTGAGGACATTAGAGACACAGAGATCAGCCATGTGGATATGGCTGAGTTCATGGAGAGAACCAAGGTGACTAACCCAAGCTCAAAGATGAAAAAGATAATCAAAAGCAACATTCATCTAGTTGCCTCTTTCCCAGTAGTAGTACATCACATAGAGTTCATCCTCCATTGCACCTAGTTCTATGATAGAGAGACCAGGTCAGTGTCAGATGCCAGCAGCAACATGATAATTCAGTTGCACCCTGAATTTATCGATAAAGTCTTCATGTGCCATCCTGCTACCAAAGTGGTGAGAATCAACTTTGTCGAGGCACAAAAGGAGTATGACAAAGATCCTTAGAGGGTGAAGAAGGTGAGAATAATAGGTGGCTAAAGACTCCCAAGACCAATTTATCTAGATGGCCATATAATTTCTTGAGGTGTGATTTTATAGAAGAAGTTGGTGACTTAATTACTCTTCTCAGTAGAGTATGAGGTCTACCATCTTCTTCACAATTCTAATAATGGATGTATCCCTTCATCAAGATCATCCTACAAGGGAAGCAAGTCATCTTTTAGGGTGAGCAGATTAGCAACACTCTTCATGAGTAGTTGACCAAGCTATCCTACTACTTTAAAGTTCTATATGACTTCGTACTTGGTGTATATCATGGCTTCAATGCAAACTTTTCTAGGTTTGACAACTGAAGGAGACAAGAGAACCACCCCAGTCTATTCATATTACCCTTAGTTAACACTATAAGGATCAATCTATCATTTTAGGAGGGTAAATGATGCCTTCTTCATAGTATTTTTGTGCCTTTTTGACCCTCAACTCAAATAGAAAAGAGTATCTGATGAAGCCTGGATGATCGTCAATGACTTTGGCTACATGTTTTGATAGTTTTCCTCCTTTTGGTATCTTTGGGTTGGCTTTTTCTAAGGCTATCCCTATATGCTCCCCAAGTTTCTTTCTGATAAGTTAGTCCTAATGGAGCTGTGTAGACAAATTATTGTCATACACACTAGGCAAATGGAACTTAAGAAGCCAGGCTTTAGGTTCTCAATTGAAATTGGTAGATGCTTAATTTTAATTGTAGCCAAAGCAAAGGTAATGGAGATGGAAATGCAACTGGTTACCATGAAGCAGTTCAAGAGAAGGGACAATTTTGACTACAAGGGTGTCAAAGATATGATCAGAAGAAAGACTTAGTTTCATGAGCCTATGATTGAAGACATCTGGGTAGACTTGAGAATAGTCAAATAAATCAGGAGGATGGACTACAATAGGCTGACTCTGGAGCAGATCGAATATCTAAGGCTTATGGATATTCCCTCTAATTTGGTCAATGATAAGAACATTATCAACAATAGATACCTGGCTGAGAAGGTTTCTGACTCTCCTCTTCTTCCAATTTAGTGGTCCCAAAAAGAATTGACTTCTTTGAGAAAGAGATTTGAACCAATATTGGCTAACACCAATGATTGGTTAGCAGCCAAAGGGATCACGTTAAAGGAATTCATTATAGAATCAAAGGTTGAATTCCAAATAGAAATAAGGAAGAAGGTAGAGAACAGGACTAAGAATAAAGGTGATGTTCCTTCTCCGTCTAGGCCACACAAGCCTAGAATCATCTTTGTGTCCAAGAAATCGAAGGTTGTTGAGGAGCCAAAATCAACGGCTAAAGGGATTAGAGAATAAAGTACCCAAGAATAGGTAGTGAAATAGATGGAGATAGATGATAGGCTTTCAGAGCAGTAGAGAACTGAGCCTTTACCTTCCCAGGAAGGGGCACAGCCACTTACAGGCATTTCTTCTTCACTACCTCAATCCCCTGTGGCATCTCCTTCACCTCTTTCTCCCATTAGTGTTCCTTCTTTTGGAGCTACCTCTCCTTCCAGATTTATGTTTAGTGATTCTCAAGGCACTTTTGGAGATGTCATTCGCTCCTCAAGTTCCATCCCTAGTCTCTCTTCTCCTTCTTTCAATATTGGAGAAAGCTCTGCCATTGACCAGTCAGTAGCTGATACAGTTTCTCCTATTACTCCCACTGCACCCATTATTCCCCAAGCAGTGTAGATGTTACCCTAGTGACACTAGCTATAGGAACTATTTCCATAGTAAGTACTTATTCTCTCCCACCTTGGTTGTCAGCTTTCACGCCCAAAAGGAAAAAGCTAGCCATCTCTGTAGATGACTTTAATTTTGGCAAGATAGTGACAGTGAAAGCTAAGGCCCTTAAGAGACCAAGAATCCTTTCAAAATTGGTTGAGGAAAAGGAAACAAATTTTTGGAGATAGCTAAACCTCCACAAGACGTAACCCTTGAGGGCTTTGACATGAGTAGCTATTCCATTTATCGTGTTGAGTTAGGAAAAGTTACTCATGAGGGTGCCAAGAGTGACCTACAGTCTGTAATGGACATCATGGTCCAAAAATTTGACAGGAAAAAGGAGATGAAAGATTACTATAAGGTAAAGGTAGAGTAATTGACTGCAGTAGTTAGGAAATTCACTCTTGCTCCTGAAGTAGCAACTCCAAAAGCCTTTTCCATAGATGACCCTGTTATCTAGAAAGCAGAGAAAACCTATATGAAAAGGAAAGTGATAGAGGAATATATTGAAAAGATTCACACTCAGGGAATTTCCTTACTTACAGAGGTTGGTGAGAAGATAGACAAGATGAAGAAGGTGAAGACAAATTTAGAGGACCTCATCTCTCTTATTTCTCAAGATATTGACAGTATAGATAAATATCTTAGCAAGTAGATAGAGATGAAGGATCTGAAGAAATGCACCTTGATATCCATTGACATCATTGCTAGCAAAGATTATTATGTTGAAATCAAGGAATAACTTATATATAGGATTCAAGTACACAAGGAGCTGATCAAAGATCTCAAGTCTTCCAAAGATGCTAGCAAGAAAAGTGGCATAGGCCTGTTGAATAAACTAGAAGAATTGTCTTGCAGCCTCACCTCTAGAGATAATCAATTTCTCTTAGCCGAAGAGATGATTTGAGAATTCAAAGGTATGATCCAGAGGGATTTTGAAGACAAAGCATTTTCAATGACTTCTATGGATAACATCTTAGATACTTAGTTAACTCTGGATAATCTAAGATCCAGGTTAACTAGTCATGCCAAGGCAATCACAGCATTGAAAGATGCTACAATCAGGACCAGAGTAATCTTCAAGAACACCATTGCACTAGATAGTATAGGAATTTAGGCATCTATCACCATGTATGATGCTCATTTGAAGAATTCTGGCAGCAAGAGCTGAACCATTTCCTCTTTCTCTCTTCTTCCTCTCTTCTCATGCACTTTTGTCATGTAAAAGTGCATTCAATTTTGTAATATGTAATTACATGTAAAAAATATGGAAAAATATCTCAAAGTCAAAGATGACTCATCTTTGACTAGATATTTTAATGTTTTAATCTTTTTTAAATTTTGAAGGTTTCTCCCTATATATAGAGGGAACCTCTTTTGTAAAAGTATCTCTAGATAATTGAGAGCAAAAATGCTGCTGAAATTGAGACACTTATAGAGACTTTGTGCTCAACTTGTAAATCATATTTTATTGAATGAATGAGAAACAGGTTTATTTCAGACTTTATGTTGAAGTAATTTATGTTATTTAAGAAATAGTTCTTATGTCCTCTTTCCTGATAATATCTTATTTATTTGATTTAATAAGCAAAGTGAGTGTGTCGACATTATCTGAAGATGTTTCTAAAGGATAAAAGAAAGACTTTGAGCTACTTTTATCTTGGTGATCCTTTTATCCATTGTAGTTTTAGGTGAAGACTTTATGCTTTGTTTCACTCTACTATTACGCATGTTCTTAATTAGTGGAGGCAATGAAAGACTCTGTGCTTACGTAGGTTTCCTTGTGGACTTTGTTACCTACTTCAAGGGATTTTCTGATCTATGCTGGATACCATTCCTGAAAGAAGAGGAATACTTTCAGCCATCGACTGGGATTTCCCTCTTTTGTTCCTAGGACATCATTCTGAAAAAAGAGAGATGGATGGTGTTATACTACCCTGAGTATTATTTCTTGCTTACTTATATATACATATAGCATATAAGTATTTCATAGGGAACCTCCCCTTGATGATAGGAGAGATTTATGTCGTTAAGATGTGGTAAACCCACACTTTTTGTGGTGTAAATCTCCTTGTACTGTGGTTGATATACCCATTTTGTCATCAGTTAGTTGATGACAAAATATTCACCCAACACATGAGACTATAATGTGCATCAAAACATCCTCAATGGAATCAAATGGTGTTCCTCATCCTACTCATATGATATTTTTTCTCACATGTCTAAATGTATTGGTGGTGTCATGGATTTATATTGAAGGAGAGATTGTCCTTGATTTAGAAGGCTTGTGATTCACATAATTTTCTACATAGTGATCCAAATTGTGATATATTGGGACAAATAAATAACCCCTTGATTTTAGAGACTCAACAAGATCATTATGACCTCATCTAGTTGCCCAAATTTCTGCTTAGAACCTTGAAGTGGATGTTTAAATGTAAGGGCTCTTACTTGTGTGGTTCCTTGAGGATCTTGGGAAAATATAGTAGTTTATGTTGTGTTAATGAAATCAAAGGGATCAAGTTCATTTTACTTAGTTTAGTAAAAACATAACCCAATCCCCATCTCTTATTTTTTTATTTTTGAGTAGTATCAATAACTGACCTCCATCCATGGCTATATCAATGTTTTGAGATAAGTGATTAATGTGTGTGATGAGACTCTAGTTTGAAATCTGCTCACAAGAATGTCTTCTGGAAGTAGATCATAAAATTATATTGTTATTCAAATTTATTGATGTTTTGAAGTTATCCATACCCCACTCTTATATAATTATTTGCACCTAATTTACTAGTTTGAATGAATTGATTATTTATGCATGAGTGTTGTTTTCCTCCTTAATATCACTTATTATGAGCTATCCTCAAAATGACATTTTATGCTATAAAATATTTGATTTACCCCTTTGATAGTTATTTGATGTGAATGGTTATCTTTTAGTCTATCCAATTTGTTTTATGTGTCTACCTATCCATTTACTACTTGATCTACCTTGAAAATAATGTAATCATTTGAAACCCATGTCATTAATGGTATGGAATGACCATTGGCCTTTTATTTTTCATACCTATATTTTCATCATCTTCCCAAAATTAATTTATATCCTTGATGTAGCTATGACCAACTGTCTCTTATGAACTATCTCTAGAATATGGTTACACCTTGTGATTATAACTTTTTTTAGACTATTGTCATGTGTTGCATTGTAATGAGCACACTGTACAAACATTCTAACCTAAAAAAATCAAATATAAACAACACATTAAATAAAATCCTAACTACATGGTGCCACTCAGTACCCACTAAAATTTTTAGCTTTTGATAAAGCTTAAAGGTGGTAAGTCTTAAGCTTACAACCATTTATGTGTCCTGGTAGTATGGTTCCCTATAAATATTTTAACACTATAGTACCCTATTGTGATACTTCATGAATAATATAGGTTCCTTTTCATCTAATGCACAATTTTATTATGAATTCTTTAAATATGCTATCATACAGCAATACCATTTATTCTAAGTAAAATTCCTTAGATCACATGTTATGATCATGCCATGTTTTTTAACTCTGATTGTTAATCTATTGTATCCATTTTTCCCTTTGTCTATTTTCTTCCATCCTTAATAATTCCATCAACCATTAATTCATTGAATATTTATCCCCTAATCTCATAACCATGTTAATGCATAGACCAAAAACAATATACTCCATAGGCATTACTGCCTTTAGGCCATATCTAGTTGAAAAAGAGTGAACCCTATAGCTCTTTTGTAATGTGTTCTATAATCCCATAGAATCATAGGGATGTGATCTTCCCAATCATCCCTTTTTAAATTATAAATATTTTTGAGTATTTTCCCCAATACCTTATTGGATACTTCAGCCTATCCATTTACCTATGGATGATAAGTTATACTCTTATGGTGTGATATTATAAACTCCTCGATGAGAATCTTGATAGTATTATTTATGAAATGCATACCTCTATCACTAATCATCTTAAGTAGACATCCAAATCTTGTAATGATGCTTTCATATAAAAATTTAGTAGTGTCTTTCACAACACAGTTTGGAGTGGCAGTATATTTCACCCATTTAGTAAAATAATATGTTATAATAACAATATATCATGCATGAATTAATTTACTTAGTGGACTTATATGACCAAAAAAAATTATTCCCCATTTCTCAAAAGATTGTTCCATGAGCATTGGCACCAAAGACATCTCATCTCTTTGATTTGGATTTCCCATTATTTCACATACATAATAATGTTTTCCAACTCTATGCACATCCTAAAATAATGTAGGACACTAGAGCCCACTTTGTAAAATTTTCCTTGAAATACAGTCACCTATTAAATGACCTCCTACAATCCCTTGATGTGCTTCTTGTAATAGTTAAGTTCATTCATGTTCTAGAGCTACTTTGCATAAAACATCATCTCTATCGAGCTTGTAATAAGGATATAAGGTATAGTTTGGATGACTATTTTATTTTTATCATGTACTATGTAATGGGTAGGGAAGGTTTCTTTCTCTAAGAAATTTACAATATCTTTCATATCATCATAAATTATATTAGTTCTGAATAGGTGTGCATATGGATATTCATCTTCAAGTTCTTCTAGTTCCTCCCCATTATGAAGTCTACTAAGGTGATATAGACCAATGTTTTCATGCCCTATCTTGACATTAATATAGAATTATAATTCTTGAAATAACATAAGCCACTTGGATATGTGTCCTCCCAACATGTGTTTATTAACTAGGTATCATAATGTTAGTGATCTATGAATAACTCAAATGGTTAGCCAACAAGTAATGCCAAAACATTTGTAGTGAAATAACCATGACTAAAGCCTCCTTTTTAGTAGTATAATTCTTCTCAGTTGTAGATAACTTATTGCTAGCTAAATGTATAGGATGATCTAGTCCTCTATCACCTAGTTATGATACAATGGCTCCTACTATAGTACCAAAATAATCTACATGCATGTGAAATGACTTATTCTAGTTAGGAAGAATAAAATTAGTGTTGTTATGAGCCTTTGTTTTAGCTCAATAGATTTTTTGTGACATTATTTTTTCCATTTCAATTTTATATCCTTATGCAGTATTTTTTCCATGGGTGCAAATATAGATGTGTACCCTTTAATAAACTCAATGTAATATCTCATATGAAAAATAAATGTGTGCACTTCAGTAGAATTAATAGGAGGTGGCATCCCTATGATGATATAAATCTTATTTGGATCAACCAAAATGCCATCTAAACATATAACATGGCCCATTAAAACACCATAAAGTGTGAAAAATAAGCATTTCTTTATATTTAGAGCAATGCACAAGACTTGACATCATTCTAACATGACTTGTAGATTTGACATATGGTTAAAAACAAATAAAATAGCCCAATCATCTAAATACACTTTCAAAAAATCATGAATGAAATCTTTGAATGTAGATACTATAGCTCTAGAAAATATTGTTCGTGAATTATTCAACCTAAAAGGTATTACCTTATATGCAAATGAACCCCATTCAATTACAAACATAGTGTTGGCTTGATCTTCTATTGTAATTGGAATCTGGTGGTATCCACTGAATCCATTTGTAAATGAGTATACTTCATGTCCTATGACTGATTCAAGGACTTAATCTATGAATGGTATTGGAAAAGGATAGTTCACATAGGCACCATTGAGTGCACGATAATCTCTACAAACCCGTATCTCACTAGTTTTCTTTGGTTACACCACTACGAGACTTACTCAATCTAACTTTTCTACTAGATGTATGGTTTCAGCTTCTCTTATTTGATCCAAATCAGCTTTTACCTTTACTTTCTTGTTAGGATTCACTTGATATTGTCTCTTATTAATAAGTTGAGCACATTCTTTCAATTATATATGCATTTCTCCTAAAGATAAATCTACGCATTTTACCTCTGATAATTTAGTTGGGAACACGTCTTGATAGTCCTTTAGTAATTATAAGACCTCAAAAATATTCTCTTATTCCCAATAGTCTCTCATCATCATGATCTTAAGAACCAATTCTATTCTAATGTTCCCTTCAATCTTTTGTAATGGCTCTTGTTATATTTTATTTAATGCATTAGGCATATCATCTTATAGAATTCACTTTCCTTCTCATACTAGAATGTTTATGGTGCATAGTCTTTCTTATTCCAACTGATCTTTACTTTGAACTAAGTTTGATTCAATTTCCCATTTTGTCTCAAATAAACCTTCGATATCAATATTTCCATCACTATCGCTGGACTCTATCAAGTCATCCTTTATTCTATTACATGGTTTGATAAGAGCTTGTTCTTCTTGGCTAGATTTAGAATTGTGTAGTACCACATTCAAATCCTACACAACCTCTTGTTATGATGATGATTTAGTTGTAGTTGCTAAATCTTTTACGCATCCATGACAAATAAATATTTTCATTTTATGTAAGGCATTAGGCACCAATGGATTATCATCTTTGAATATAAAGTTTTGAATGAAATCTTATTAAACTTGCACCCAATACTTTGTTTTTATTTTGTACTCTTGGTGCATATACCAAAATATTGGCAAAGGTGTTAAGGTGTGGCTAAAGATGTGTACCCAATATCTTGACTCTACTCCTTTTGTGATCCATATATCCACACACTAATGAATGTTTAATTCTAGGAATTGACCTTCATAGAAGAAAGGCCATTCTGATTTGATAATATTTGGTAACTAGAACCTTTCACATAATAATTTTCATGCTTCCTCCTAGTGAATTTTTAGATTCCTATGGATAACCACCAAGTCACAATAGTTCTTTTTAGCACATAGATGAGTGTTTTGATGTGTTTATCCACCTATCGTATATGGTGATTGAGCCTTTATATAAATGGATTGAGATCTATCATCAAATATTGAGGTATATGTCATTTTGTAGTTAACACCATGTGAAAAGGTCATAACTCATAATCCTTGTGATCCCAATTAAACATGTGAGTGTCCAAGTCACCACTTATGGATGATGTTGATTCCCATGGTAGAACACCCTATAGATTAGGCTCTATGTAATCCATCATTTTAACACCTATATTATACATAAAATTGACTTCAAACTTCATCAAAGAGTGAACTAATGGAGAAACACATTCTTCTAGATGAACCTGCCTAACTAGAGACTTTGTTATGATAGGTTTTTATATTGGACACTCTTCTTGATGCATAGTGTGTGACTTTCTAGCTTAATATTTTATAGATCATAAAGCATTCTAACTTTTATCTATAAACCAACTATTATCCTCATAGGCATAAGGGGACTCTAGCTCTTTTTTGATAATGTATGGCTTTTGCTTAGACTTATTCAAGGGTATGACCACTATTTTATCTTCTTAATTCACTTTTAGTTGGTTGCACATAGTATTGATGGTCATTTGTCTATCATAAGCCCATTTATTATCAATTGAAGTAGGATAATGAGTCTTTGATGTATTCATGTCAAAGACTTCAAAATATCCTCATAGGCTAAGCCTAACCACTTTGATTTCAACATCCTCTAACCTTCTAATGGGCTCAACCCAACCATAATCTACCAAACTAAGAGTAACTAGATTGTAGCTTAAGGTTGGTCATTTGATGGCTTCCCAAGTTGATCATGAAATCATATTGATTGTGCTCCCAAAATTAAATACTACATTTTTAATCTCATATCCCACTAACTCAATGTCTATTCGAGAAACAACATCCTAAGGTTTCTTAATTTTAACATACAATACTATCTTATAAATCTATAGTTGACCTCATTGTGTGCACTGTAGAAGATAGCTTCATCAAGTTTGTTAAATCAGTCATAAAACCCTCCTATCTCATGATACAAACAATTTATCCATATATTTGGGCATCAATGGTTGTGTTATCAACTTCAAAAGTTGGTTGTTGTTCGATATCTTACAAGACCTACACGACATGATACATTAGATTATTTTTGGTAATAAGATCATGATATTTATCCTAGTACACTTTTTGGATGCCCTAATCCTAAGGCATTTCTAAAGGTAGTAACCCTTGATCATCTCTTTGTTATTGAGTGACTACTTTCAAAAATACATTTTCTTTTGGCTATGCATTGATCATATTTATGTTATGCATTGTCTTACCCTTCTTTTGTTTATCCAATACTAGATAATATTTTGTTTTGTGCTAACCTTATACTCTGTAGTATATGCAATAGACTTGTCTCTATGGGTTAGTAGGGAAATTCTTGGCATAATGTTATATGTACTACTTAGATAACATTACAAAGGTTGCTAAACTTGTTAATTGTCATTGTTATGACTGCCTTGATATCTTCCACTATATCTTTCCTTATATCCCCCTCTATAGTCTCCACTATTTTTTTGGTATCCCCAACCTTATTTTTATTTTCCAACATACCCTCCTTTTTGGTTTGACTATGCATTATACCCCACATATAAGTGTTGATGAGAACTTAGGACGTAATTTGATTATTGTTATTGAATATTTGTGTTAGTCCATGGTTATGCATACTAACTATAATATTGGTATGGTGTAGATGATGTATTATTATAGCTTATTAGCCCTTGTGGTTGATAATATGATGATAAAACATCTGATGTTGAGGTGATAAAGGCACCCATCCCAAACTATCTTGAGTCACACTGATCATCTCCACTTCTGGTCCTATATTTGCTAACTTTGTAGTTAGTATTCAATTTGTTGTAACTATGAAGACATTCCTAGTAATATTTTCCTTCAACACTTATAATGCTCATCAATTAATTTCATTATGATTCATGGATTTAAAAAAATTACAGAACAAACCCTATGATTTTTTTATGTAGTGTTGTAATAGAAGACACTTAGAAGTCACATGCCCTAATACCCTACATATCTCACAGAATTCATTATTAATCTTAGGAAAATCATTTATATGATGTCCTTCTAATCTATACTTTGTGCACGATAGACCTAGTTTAGGCATGTCTTTTTCATTTATCTCATCAATTCCTCTCATGAATACATCAATCTTTAATTTAACATTGGAACTAGTTATGGGGGTATCCCCATAGTCCTCAATTTTCTCCACTCATGAGGTAGCAGACTGAGCATCAACTTTAGTCAAATAATGAGTTTATGCAATAGAAAATCTAATTCTTGGTTACAATCCTTCTATGAACCAAACAACCTTATCTTTGTCTTATAGAATGAATTTAATTTTGTTCATAACATCAAAAAATATCTGATCATATTCTACAATTGATTCTCCTAATTTCTATTAAATCTCCTTTAAATGTTGAATGGTTTTTCTTGTGTATTTATTTAATTTGTATTTTGCTATCACCAAATGCTTTAACTTGTGAAAGGTCTAGGGTGTTTACATCCCACTTAAAAATGAACTCTAAAGCTCATCCTAAAAATTCCCTTATGAGTTTTCATTTTTTAACTTTATCTATTGTTATTCCTCTCACATTCCATTTTAAGTTGTAAGTTATTAAGTATTGCTCTGGGTCTATAGACCCATCATAGAGCTTTAGTGAATTAAACATTCATACAATCAATGCCATGGGCGGAAAATCATTATTATAGGTTGTTGAATTGGAGTAATTGTGACTACAATTATATACACATTGGTGACTATGACTTTATGTGATAGCGTATGATTGACTATTCAATTTTTAACTACACACTAAACGTTTTAGGTGTCTTAAATAGGAATTTTTCTCCTTCTATTTTTATTCTATCCATTACTGCTTTATTTCTACACTTGACTTTCCAAACTTGTTTGTAAAGGAATCAAACTAATCTATGTCCACCTCTTTTCTTTTACTTTTTATTCTATCAAGTAATGAATTGGGTTGGGGGATGCGTACTCTTAAAGTGAATGACTTTTATTTTAGACTTATACTAATTTCAAACTTAAACCTGCCAAATTTTTGCATTTGAATTTGACTTATTCTCAAGAAGTTTCTTATCCTAGTCTAGATAGAAACACTTTCAATAATTGTGATCTACTTCTACCTTCTAACTATTTTACTGTTATCCTATGTTCTTCCACTTGTTGTTCTACCTCTATATCAGCATAATTTCTATCTACATCTTCCTCTTCATAGGGCCCATCTATGTGCTCTGTGCATCCTTTGCTTTCATTAATTTCCTCATCTCTTGCATATTCTTCCTACCTCATTCCATCTTTATCACCTTATTATATACTTCTAATCTTATTCATAGTTACTTCTGGGTTTCTTTCTTTACTCCACCTTCTCTGTTATCCTAGTTCCCTTTCTAGTTCTAGAATTTTCTTCTTGCTATGAGTCTTTTTGCCTTCCATTTTCTAAGAATAGGTTCAAGTTTCTCTTACTCAACTTCTTGTAATTCACTTCATCTCACACATACCCCTATGGTGCCCAAATAAACTACTCTATGTTGGCTAGAGTAGGTACCATGGCCTTTTTCAAAACCAACATTTTTATCAACAGAGGTAGTCGCTACAAAAATTTCCCCGTGATTCCTTAAATGAACCTATCTTATATAGTCTCAAAAGCTATGTATGCTTACATTGTGAACTTGGTAATATATCTCTCAATTATAGTCCTCGTCTAATAATCTACTGCTTAGAACCAATTTGTATTTAGGTTGCACAATCTATCTAATTTTTATTTTGTCCAAACTATTAGCTCTATCCTCCTTGAGTTGAAGCAATAGTATTCCAACCTAACTAACCATGCATCTAAAAATCTAGGTAACTCACACCAAAATATTTAATATTTCACCATAAATGTGCTCTTGAATAATTTACTTCATAGTTGTTCCAACTCTCTTTACTACTTCTTCTACAAAATTCTAGATTGTCTCATCTAACCATCTCTCTATATCTCTCTATTTTGGAAGCCATCTCAACATATTTCATCTAAATAGGTTCTAATCTCACTACACTATTATTATCAGAGGTTCTTGGAAATACTCTATAACATGTTAATTACATAGATAACTTACATATTGGAGAGCAAACATAAACCATAATTAACTGAATAAACTTACAATTCATCATTTACATATAAAATTACACATATAGATTAGGAAGAATACAACTTTAAAAAATAATGGCATAACATATCTTTAATATATTAAATTAAAATAGAGTACCTATTGTGCACTATCCATACATAAAATATGATCAAGAAAATCATATCATAACTAGTCTATTAATCTCTATCAAGACATTAGAACCATATTCTATTATAGCAAAGTGTTATATATAGATTTTTACAATCATTTATCTCTTCACATTATATCCTTTCGAGATAAAAAATGAAAGACTCTTTACATTCTTATATTATCCGATTAGGCTTATCAGTCCAAATACATACAACAGACAAAACTATATACTTCACACATGTGTCCTATTCTAATTTATGATTTTACCATGGTCAACATTTTTATTTCATACTAACAATAAAATGAAATCCCTCATACTCATGTATCTACACATGGCATGCCCAGTGGGACCAACACACCATAATCCCCTTTAAGATATCATAAATCACTCTAAATTATAAAGTTAGATCAATTTTGAGTCTAATTTCCCTTTTTTCTTCAATTTTTTTATTTTTACATCCCCTACATATTGGTAGGAATGCATTGCAAATCGATGGAAAATATTCCCATAATCATTGATATCGATATGTGTATTGGTGATATCATTTTTCCCCTATTTTCTCTCTCTATGTTTTTTATAAAAATGATAGTTTCAACTTGCATATTGGCAAAAACACTCTCATCTTCATACAAAATACAAATGGTGAGATTGAAAACCCTATTGGTGCATTCAACCTATGAAATGATAAACTCAACCTATGTATTAGTGAGATCAACCTATGGAGTGACAAAATTATGAAGGTAATAGTTTGTGTTTACTCATGTTTTTCATTTTTTGAAAATAGCATATTCACCTTATTAAATGAGGATATTGCCCTGTTAATCAGTTATATCAACATGTTAATTAGTGGAATCACTAGTCTCTATTTTTATTGTTTATAGAATAGTGGGATCACCTTGATAAATGAAGGGATCACTCAATGTAATTTTTCCTTAAACTTTAAACTCTCAATTTTCAACCTCCTTCACTAGCCAAAGACCACAATTGAAAACCTTAACTTTTTTATTGTAGATTTTACTTGATAGAGATGCATTTTATATTCAAACAAACATATTTTGAACACTTATTTTGGTGTAATTAAAAATAACTAATATTTGTGTTTGTTTTTCTAAAAAATTACTTATATTTTAATTTACTTGTGTGTTTGTGTTTTTTATTTACTTATGAATAATCTATCATGTGTATGCTCTCCCCTTGCCCCCTTGAGGGAGCCTTTGAGACCAAAAACGTATGGGTTATTTTGTGTCAATTTTTTTTGTTGGCTACATGGGGTGCATTTCATCACCTTCTTGCAAGTTCAAAAATCATAATCACTAGGGTTTCATCTCACAATTTACATACCAACCCCATACATCTAATGAGGGATATAAATTGAGGGTAGTTATTTTTGGAGGTCTACATTACACCCTAGCTAAAAAAGGGTATTGTTTAAGTCCTCTTATATAAATCTAGTCCAACATGGTAATGACCCCAGGCTCTGGGTATCCTATAATGGGGTCAGACCTTTAGGATTTTTAATGAGGCTAGCTCTTCTAATGCATCATTTAGCTCATTTACACTACTAAAACCTACTAATGACCAGGGAAAAGGGAGAGAGAGATAACTTGAAATGGAAACCTAAGCTAAAAATGGTGATGTACCTAAAATAAGGTTGATCCACACTATTTGAACTCTTAAAAAACTAATGAAATAAGTAAAAGACTAGATATAGGACTCCAAATATCTATCATAATCAATATTTCATGCATAGGTTCACCAAATGATCAAAATCTAAGGGAACTAATGGAGAGGTCTAATATAAGACACTAACTAGTCAAAGTATCCACATGTGAGGTTTGATCAAAAGATATTTGAACACTAAACATAACTTGCATAACAAGATAACTACTAACTAGGTGATATCAAGACTTAACAAGGGAAAAGAGATCTACCACATATGTAAATCAATTGACATGAACACACTAGATAAGCATAATGAAATCTAAATATAGTCTTCTTATTCATTTTAAGAGGTTTCAAGCTCCATCTTGGTTGAGTTTAGTCATGTCCAAGAGAGGGATCATAGGGATCCATTTTTAGGCTCCAAAAGCCTCTATATATAGAAAAAAAAGGAGAAAGAGAGATGGGAACATACGTAGAAGAGTGGAGAAAGGGTCCCAGTGATCAAAGAATAAAGTGGTAGTTCATTAATTCTTTTCCTCATGCATATGTGCCTTCTTGCAATGAACTAAACTTGATCAATAAATGGTCCTCTAGTTACTCCAATAACCTTCAAGCTCCTCTCATTGGCTAAGAGATCCCACTAGAATACAAGGGTTTGTTTTACATGATGACAAAGTCTATTTGAATGAAATAAATACCCTTGACTACTTCTTCAACTACCAGCTCACCACCTTGGGACCCTAAGCCCACTTGACTTGATCATGAGGATCAAATCCTTGAGTCTTGAAACTAACAGTGCCATGCCATGAATGGCAGTTAGTACCTATTTTTTCATTGATATATCCACATCAACAAATGAGACCCTTTGCATTAATCACATATCTACTATATTTTCATATCTGGATCATAGGTGCAGTCTATAGTAGGAAAACCAATCTAAGATTATCAGTTTTCTTATATTTATCATATTTGTGTATACCCATAGACTACATAAAATATTTTTTGCATTATAATAGGTCCAAATTGACCCATTATGTCATTGTAATAACTAATAATTCACCATATACATAGGTCTTTCTTTAAATAATGGTGAACACAATTATAGAAATAACCTTGCACAATACAAATTTTATGAATTAGAGGTCCATATGTAGCTTTAATGGCATCCCTTTATGTTCTTGATACCTGACTACATTGTTATGTCCACTTTATCATGTTTTATCAAGCTTTAATAGCAATGGGATGATCCCTATAAGACCCATTTGCTTTGGTTGAAAAACTACCTTTTGGTTCAACTTTGTTCATTGAATATTTCTCATGCCAATCAAAATGATCCAACCTATCTTTACTCGCATTGCCCTCATTGATCTTCGCTATCCGATATTGACCTTTTAACCTCCTACGCACTATTGGATCAAGATGTATGAATGAATGTGGACTATTGGATTTGCCTAGACCCACCATTTTAACTCAAATGGATAACTCATGAGGCCTAACTTTGACATCTAGTTGCCTATATTTGACATTTGTGTGAATATATTTGATGTTTGTAAAACTATTTTAGGATTTTAAAGACCAATGGTTATTTGTCAAGCCTTACATTTGATGTCTGTGCACCCTTCATTTGGCATTCATGTGATTCATATTGATATTTATGCGACTGTCAATCATTGAACCCTAGTAGATAAATGTTGAGCTTAACTTTGATGTTTACATGAACATCCCATTCTGCAAGTTAATCTTCAAAAGCTTATATCTTGAGTTAGAAACCTCATCAAGACATGAAATTTGCAAGTATGTTCCTAGCATGAATAAATTCATGGTGATGTATTATTTTGTCTCATGAGGATTTCTAGGGTACATTTAATAAATGCTCAAATAGGTTGTTATGGTCATTTCTAAAAGATGTTTTAATGGTGTTATGGTCTTTCAAAGCTTGTATAAGTCATTTGATCATTTGATCAAATAGGAAAAGACTCATATGTTTGATCTAGGCTTGGTATGTGGGCCAAATGTGGCCAACATCTTTGGTGACTCATATGGAAGCATGCCTTTTATGCTTGGAGAACCTAGAATATTAGCCTTGTCCAGTCCAGTGGGCATGGATTCTATTCTTTGGTTCAATATATTGACCTAAATCTAAAACTGGCTACCAATATTTCTCTAACACCACTTGAAACAAACATGGACCAAAAAACAAAACAAAATAAAGTGCCCAAAGCTCTTATTTGAATGGAAACTAACCTAGAACAAAATAGGGACAACAAAAAAATGTGTCAGAAACTACACTTAGAGGAATTTGAACAAAACTATCCTAATCTATACAACTTAAAACTATTTATACCTTTACTTTTGGATCAAAAGGAAAGTTTGAAAACCTTCCTACATCATGGGATGAGTAATTTAATGAGGCATGAATCCCCTTGACCCTTAGCATTGATGTCTTCTTATTTATTGTATCTACCAACTTTATTAGCATGATGTTCAATGAGAACCAAGTAGCTCCAAATAGGTCAGCTATGTGTATCCAAATATTCTCAATTTTCTTATCTATCTCCTCAACTATGGCCTCTAATGGTGGTTTAACAAGGCATACCTTCTTAATTCCCATTGTTCTCTCAATAAGATTGGGTCTTTCTTTAGCTACAAGTTCTTCAAGCTCATAAAGGAGCTTTATATATTCTTCCCAATCTTGGTCATTTTCCTTAATGGGAAACTCTTTGTCCACCTTCTCAAGTACTTGATCCTCAACTTGACAAAGATATTCAAGATCTTGAAAGATCCTCATTTGCATCTACCAGTCATCTTTTTGTTCTTCACTTTGATAAAACTGGATAACATCAGTTTGATGGGTAACTTGATCCTTCTCAATAAGAGATATTTCAAACTCATCCATGACTCCCATTTATACTGATCTCTAATGGTGTTCTCCACATCAAGACTAGCCTTGTCATTTTGCTTTGTTATCCCCAGAGTGGCACTATCTTCCTAACACTCCTAAACATTAATGAAATCCTCAAATAAAGATTTAATTTGTTATACTATCTCATCATCCAATTCTACCATCTTATTTTCATCAATCTCACTCATGAAATTATGGTACAACTACAGCCAAAGGTCTTCTTCTTCAGGAATGCTCTCTACCTCAGCAATGGTTCTATGTAATTTGTCTTCATGGCTAGCTTCCAAAGAAAGACAAGCTTGTACTTGATCTATATCAGCTACCATAAAATCTTATTCCAACTCTTGATTTTAGACCACTGATATGTGATCAATAGGTTCTTGAAAAATAACCTCTTGATCACATCTGAGACTTCTTCTTATTTGATATCATCTCTAACTTGTACTTACTCTTAAAACTCATCTTCTTTGACATTATTAAAGATTGAAACATGATCTCTCTTTCCAAGTGGAATTCTAATAATGATCTCCTCTTCTAACTCTGGTAATCCATCATTATTAGTTATGAGTTCAATATGGAGTTCACTTCTTACCTCTTCAAGGAGTGGCATAGGATATTCTTGGGATTACTCCAAGAGAGATGAGAGATATATGACACCTCCTTGGTCTAACTGCTTGTCTTTGAAATGTATGTCCTCATCCTTCTCTTGCATACTAATCTAGATGGATTTCTAAGAGGGAAAGGACTTATATTTTTGAGGAGGGGAGGAAGGGGATTGAATGACTTTGGATTTTCTTGACTACATGATTTGGTTCCAAGATGGAAAAGATAGAGGTTCTTCTTTACCCTTTTCATTTTGGTTCTCCTTCTCTTTCCTTGTCTTCAAATCCAACTCTTTCATTTTCCTCACTATATTCTCTTGGAATAGATTTTGTTTAAGGTGGTTAGTGGCTTCATGAAGATAATGAACACAAGAATACTCTTGAGGAAGGATGAAAGAGGTTTGCATAAGTTTAGATCCTCCTTTAACTTGGGCTTTCAAATCTATATTTGTATTACTTTACCCACCCCATAACATTACCACTTGATTCTGACTTGAAACCTTGAAGGAATTATCGAGAGGTTCTTGAGGAAGAATGGAGTCTTGGACATCAATAATAAGTTGTTCTAAAGTAGTCCCCTTCTTTCTTTGATAGCTCTCCTAGATTGAATTCCAAGAAGGGAAGGTCTAATGAACACATGAAGGATCACTTGGGATGGCCCTTTGGGGAAGAATAGGTGGCACATATGAAGGCTAAGGTGGTACACATGAGAAAACATAAGGTTAGAAGGTTAGACCTATTGTTATTTAAGTCTTTTTAACTTATCCTCAATGTTTTGAATGTAACCACCTACATCCATCATCCCACCTATGAGATTATTCCAATTTTCTCTCTCAATAGATGTCCGTTCTTGTTTCAATTATTGCAATGACTCCTTTACATAATATATCTGGTGAGTAGGGGCATCTTGTCCATAATACTTTTGTGATCATAATTATAGTTCATTCTTGTCAAGGCTTACTAAAGTTCACTTAAGTGTTGGTATGGATGGTTTATGATAGGGGTAGTAAGGAGTAATATTATGATGGGTTTATTGTTTGTATGAAGGATTAGGGAAATACTCGTGTGTATGAGTGACATAGGTCATCATTTTTTTTTGAGGATCATGAGCAAGGTAAGGGCCATTCCCTTGATAATAAGGATCATGAGAAACTTGACAAGGTTCCTCATAGCTTTGACATAAATCTTGGTAGGGTAAATAGGTGTTATATGGATCATGAAGACTCAATCAGGGTTACTAATAAAGAGGTGGATAATAGGGATATTCACTATAGTTTTTCATATTTACCTCATATGTCAAATTAGATGTAAAAAATAATTAAAATCTTTAATGAGAAATACCTAGTCTACTCAAAGCTAGAAGCTTTGATTCAGAGTTGCTATCACTGTTAACCACTTGCTTCCAAAAGATTATCAAAGGAAAGACACACCAAGATCTTCCCACCCTTTTGGACCATATCCCATTAGGTGTACCAGAACCATTGAAGGTCTATATTTCACCCTAGATGAATAAGGGGATTGTTAAAGTCCTCTTATACAAATCTAGTCTAGCATAGGAATCACCCTAGGTTATGGGTATCCTATAATGGGGTCGTACCTCTAGGATTTTTAATGAGGCTAGCTCCTCTAATGCATCATTTATTTCATTTCCACTACTAAAACCTATTAGTGACCAACGAAAAGGGAGACATATAAATTGAAAGGTAAACCTAAGCTAACAATGGTGATGCACCTAAAATAAGGTTGATCCACTCTATTTAAACTATTAAAACACTAATGAAACAAGTAAAATACTAGATCTAAGACTCCAAATATCTATCATACATTATTATCTCATGTAGAGGTTCACCAAATGATTAAAATATGAGGGAACTGATGGAGAAGTCTAATGCAAGACACTAACCAATAAAAGTATCCACATATAAGCTTTGATCAAAATATATTTGAACACTAAACATAACTTGTATAATAAGATAACTACTAACTAGGTGAGATCAAGACTTGACAAGGGAGAAAAGCTCTACCACATATGCAAATCAATTGAGATGAGCACACTAGATAAGCATAATGAAATTTGAATACAGTCTTCTTATTCATTTCAAGAGGTTACAAGATCCATCCTATTAGAGTTTAGTCATGCCCAAAAGAGGGATTAGAGGGATCAATTTTTAGGCTCCAAAAGCCTCTATATATAGTATAAAAGGAGAAAGAGAGATATGGTAACATGCGTAAGAGAGTGGATAAAGGGGCCTAATAATCAAGGAATGAGGTGGTAGTTCATTAATTCTTTTCCTCATGCATGTGTGCCTTCTTCCAATGAACTAACCTTGATCAATAAATGGTCCTCTAGTTTCTATAATAACTTTCAAGCTCTTCTCATTGGCTAAGAGATCTCACTAGAAGATAAGGGTTTGTTATGCATATTGCAAAGTCTATATGAATGAAATCAATGCCCTTAACTACTTCTTCACTACCATCTCACTGCCTTCAGACCCTAAGCCCACTTGACTTTCTCAAGAGGATCAAATCTTTGAATCTTGAAAATGACAATGACATGCCATGAATAGTGGTTAGTACCCATTTTTTTGATAATAGATCCATGTCGATAGATGAGACCCTTTTAATTAATCACATATTTTTTCTATTTTCATATCTAGATCATAGGTCCATTCTATAGATGAAAAACCAATCTAAGATTATTATTTTTCCTATAGTTTTCATATTGATGCAGACCTATAGACTTTATAGCCTCTTTTCTAGATTATAATAGGTCCATATATACCCATTATGTCATTGTAGGAACTGAGAATTAACCATATACATAGGTCTTTATTTAAATAATGGTAAACATAGTTGCATAAATAACCCTACACGATATAAATTTTATGAACTATAAATCCATATTTAGATTTAATGGTATCCCTTTATGTTCTTGATACCTGACTGCATGGCTATGTTATCTCCATGGAATTTGATCAAGATTTAATGGTGTAAGGATGATCCTTATAATACCCATTTACTTTGGTCAAAAAATTGACTTTTGGTTTGACTTTGTTTGTCAAATATTATTTGGGCTAATAAAAAAGATCCAACCTATCTTTACTCCCATTGGCATCATAGATCCTCACTGTCAGATCTTAACCTTTTGACCTCCTATGCATTATTTGATTGAGATGTACAAATGAATGTAGACCATCAAATTTGCCTAGACATACCATATGAACTTAAATGGTTAACTCATGAGGCCCAAATTTGATGTCTACATTCCCATATTTGACATTTGTGCAAATGTATATGATGTATGTGCACCCATCTTAAGATTTTTGAACCCCAACAGTTATTTGCCATGTCTTATATTTATCATTCAAGTGCCCATCATTTGATGCTTACATGACCATCATTAATGTCTGCATAACCGTCAATCCTTAAACCCTAGTAGATAAATTCTGAGCTTTACTTTGATGTTCATGTGAATGTCTTATTTTTCAAGTCAATCTTTAAAATCTTATATCTTGAGTTACAATCCTCATCAAGACATGAAATTTTTAGTGTATGTTCCCAACATGAATAACTTTGTGGTGATGCATTATTTTGGCTCATGAAGCTTTCTGGGGTGCATTTATTAAATTCTCAAATAAGCTACTTCATTCATTTTTTGAAGACATCCTAGTGACAATCTAGTCTTTCAAAGCTTTTATAAGTCATTTGATCATTTGCTCAAATAGGAAAAGGCTCATCTATTTGATCTAGGTTTGTTATGTCAGTGAAATGTGTCTAATAGTTATCACTAAGAGAATAAATAAATTTTACATAAAGGGTTTTGTGATATCAAGGGTTTTATCCCTAATGCTATGCCATTAGACATCACCCTCAAAGTCCAAATTTTTTACAGCACTTCACGAAGACCTTTAAAATTGAATTGGTCATGGAAGGGCTAGACCCTCATGTGAATTTCTTATTATTTTCTATTCTTTGATGTATTTTGAGCTCTATGTATTATAAGCTATATTGGGTACCACTTAGAAAATCCTTGTCTAAATTTTAGATTAAGACCTTCTGTCATAATTTTTTTGTAGAGTGAGGGAATCCAAATTCTTCCAAGATATCATGACATACTACTTGAAGTGAGGGCTAAGAGATTACCTTGTTAATTCTTCTTGTGTGTTATATATGTGGGCTATAGTCATGTTAGGCATCCTTTTTGATACTAAAGATAGGGCTTGTCTTGTATGCATGTTATTGCTTGTTTGTTGTTACATATATGTTTTGAGTTTTATACCTTACACACTGAACAAGTTAAAATTTTATATCAAGTCCAAACATTTTCATTATAAAACCACATAATGAAGCACTACTTTGCCCAATTTTTGAGCCATCATATCATGTCTTAGTGTTATGTTGTCTAATTAAAAATAAATCTAAATCATGTCCATTTGGACCCAAATCCATTTTGAAATCAATTGTCCACATTAGGTCTAATTTTGACCATGTTCTTATTTTGATTCAACCATTTCAAAAATGGTTAACTTTGAACAAGCCAATCAAGTCAAAGTTGGTAAAAAAAATTCAAAATCAATTGTCAAAGTAAACATTCATTTAATTTTGATTGATCACAAATTAAATCAGGTCAAATTTAACAAAGTCAACTTTCCAAATAAATTCAAATCATGTTTTATTTTGACCAAATCAACCAATAAATTCAAATCAAGTTTATTTTGACCAAAGTCCATCGATTCTAAGTCAATATTTCAAAATCATATCTTGTCTTTCCATTCAATCTCCTAAACTTGTTAATTGGGAATGACAAAAACATGGCATCCATCATTTTTCCCATTTGAATTAAGTCTAAAAAATAACATCTAATCACATCAAAACAATACACCATGTTTGGGGCGAGGCTAATCAAATAAATCCACCCTCTTTGGGGCCAAGCTAATCAAATCAAATCCACCCTATTTAAGGCCAATCACATTAAACCAATTCACCCTCTTTGGGTCCAAGTCAATCAAAACAACCAATTTTATATAAAATCACATTTATAACCATCACATCCCATAATATTAGTCATGTTCTACCATTGTCATTCATTAGTCAAGATGTGATAAACCAACTTTCCTACCTTAGCCAACAACTATCCCACTTTGCATCTAATTTTGACACTTCATCCTCTAGTCCAAAATCTAATCCAACCCTAGAGCCACAATAAATCCATTCCATTTAAGCCATTTTGGCCATCCAATCCTATCCAAATCTTCATTTTATATTCATCCAAGTTTATCCTATCATGCCAATCAGTCTTCTCATTTTAACCTTGTTAAGTAATTGGAAGAAATATTGAGACCCATTTAGAAAACATCTTGGCATATCCTTAGCATAGTGATTTGATGATTGTAAACTTGGTTCTCACATGACATGGTCCTTATAGATCCCTAATCCCATCTTAATTTCATATTTTATTCATTATCACTTTCCACATCCCTGGTGCTAGAATAGGTTTTCCCTTTGCTAGTGACCCCTTGTATATCTTATTCCAAAAATCTAAAACATTTTGATAATCCAAAAATCTTTAAAATTATAAAGGACCCAAAATATTCGAAAGAGATATAAAGCCATATAATACAAAAATATTTGTCTTGTCTTAAATCAAGTCAATAATCCTCAATCAATGATCAATTAAATCATTTTAACAATGATTAGGATGTGTCCTTCCCAAATCTATACTCTATGGGGTAAAGTCATTAGTCAAATCTCGTAACTTTCACCCTTTTTGGGTAAATAAAAGCATGCAACTTATTTCAAGATATATTTCCCAACCCATCCTTTTTCATGCATCTTTACTTGGGGGCACCATTCAAATATCATTATCATCGAGCCTTCACACATGGATATTGACTTGATTAAGTGAAAATATGTTTTATGTTTTTTTAATTTTCAAATGTATGTGTGTTTGCTTGTTTGCTTGTTTTGTTTGATTTTATTTTTGTACCTTGACTCAGTCCATATACATCCATAGGGTCATCATGGATTTCCTATATCATGGTGATTTCTTATGCTTGTAGTTGATCCCATCCATTGGCATATCATAACAATGTCATATTTATTTTTATATATCATGATACAGTTATGTCATTTGTCTCTTAGATTGGGAGTTGATCCTTATGCACATTATGTCCAAGTCATCATGGGTTTTTATATAACGGTACATACCATTGTGTGATACATTAAAAATAAAATGTTTAAGGCTTATACACATTGTCATCCTATAATGGCAAATTAATCCCTTTAAAAACCATCTATTATCAAATCAAATCATTTCAGTCATCTTTGACTGCATCACATCATATCTTCCCTCTTTGAGGTTTATCAACATTTGATAAGCATTTCTCATCACATTTCTCTCATTTCTATGGGAACTACAATGGCTTGAGGTCCATTTGGATAATGTAGGAAACACTCAGTCACATGAAAATTCTAAGGTTAACTTGGCCACCCTTATTCTCATTTGTATTCATCTCTTCATCTTTATCATTTCCCCTAATCTGTTTGTCAATCTCCCACACCTGTCGATTGGGATCGACAACATCATGCCAATTCATCTTTTCTTCATCAAATCAAGAATTATTACTTTAATATTTATGCTTCCTCATGTGCCTGGTTTTTTATGACTTCTTCATTTGTTGAAAGGTCATTATACCATCACACATATGTTTGTGTTATTCATATCATCATTAATTTGTATAATAGGTTAAATCCTTGACCTATTATTGCCAACTAGTCAATCAATCAATTAACCTAATCATCACTCCAATCCACCCTACTAGGGAAAATAATTTTTTCAATCAATCAATAGTCCACACTCTTTGGGTAGAATAATTTAATCTTAGCTCATCACTTTTTTGGGATATGTCCTTCTCAAATTTTCTCTCTTTGGGGAACATCAAAGCGTGCAACTCATTATCTTGTGATGCATCCTTCTCAAGTCCACCCTACTTAGGGAAAATCATTTTTATCATCATTATCAACAATCAAAACATGTAAGCATTAGCTTGAGTGGCTTAATTTTACCCATTGGTTAATCATCATTTTTCTTCTCGAGAGGCATTTTATGGCTCCTTTGTCCCATTTCTTCTTTTCAAGAGCTCATCCATCAAAATTATTTTTTTGGTCACTCTCTTAAGGTTGCATTTTGGGCATCCCAAATGTTGTTTCCGATATCATTATGAACTCATTTTGAGAAAATTGAACAAGAATCAACAAAATGTGAACACATCATTGTAAAATCATTTTAAATACTCTTTGATTCTTTGAAAATTTGTTACTTCATCTAGTGTCTCACAACACCCTTTCAAATAAAGAAAAAATGTGTAAACCTCACTTCCATCACTTCTATGTCAAAATTGTAGATCAAAATGTTTTTTTACAATAATGAACAAATCAGTTAGAAATCACTAAAACACTCAAATTCATCTACACACTTGATGTGCATATTCTAAAACACATTGGTGCATTCCTGATTTAATAAATACATTGTATCAAATCATCAACAACATTTAATTCATCCTGAGTCAAATTATTACTTTTGCAAGTGACTTTTTGGATCAATTATTTGATTTTTAACATGGTAAAAATCATACAAAATCAATAAAAGATTAATTAGTTAATTAAATCAAATAAAATGATTAATATATCCCTAAACAAAATATATATAGCTTTTTGGAATATCCACATTCAAATAAACCTCTAAATCCAATTATGCTTCACAATATGGCATCACCTAACAAGTGATTGAATCAAATTGAGCCAAAGGTCAAACTTTGAAAAATATTAGCATAAATACAACCCATGCTCAATCAATGTAAATTCAACCCCAAATATTAATAGAATAAACCCTCCAAAATATATTGAACCTCAACCACACATCTTGATCATCATCTAATGGTCAAAAAAAAATTGGAAAATATATAAAAAGAATGGTCATTTACCATTTAAAATAATTTTTTGGTACAAACTTACTCTGCCAAAACCCAACAAAAGCTTCACATAATCTTTCATTTTTCAATCAAAATATGTATAGTGAAAGGGGATATGTCATAGGAATGATGCCATAAAATTAATGAATATATCGACATATCTTAACCAGTACATGCCAACTCCCAATGTGGGTTGGTCATCTCTGGTCATTGGGGGTTGGTTGTTGATGATCATCAAGGGGTTGGTCTTCGCTTATGACTAACTATAGTTAAACCAGTAAAAACCATAGTTAAATATATGATAACACCTTCACTTTATTCTAACCATCCCCACCTATAGTCACCACCAACTTCACCACCAATCGATAATCATTATCCCCAACCATAAACCATGATACATGTCACTAAACTTGTCATGTGACCAACCCAGCATAACATGTGAATCATTTAATTATAATGATATATTATCATGCCCTAGCATGTTGATAATAATCTCAACATTTCCTTAATCTCATATGGCTTATCATTGTCTGTCAGGGGATCTGTAGCTCTACCAATTAGAGCACAATGATTACTTTCTTATATGCAATTAAACACGAAATTATACCAGAATGATAAAGTAGCTAGGTTTGTCACACTCTTGTATTACTACTAGAAGAAAATACATAAGGAAGATGCCACTTCTTCCTCCACCTCAAAGGCTTGCCACACCTCAGACCTTCTTCCCTCTCTCTCTTGCTCAACACAACAACTCTAAAGCATTGTCCCCCCTTAAATGCTTCAGCTGATCTCCTTGACCTTACAATCTCCTTGGCCTTGCTATTCAATGCCTTTATGCTAATCATTTACAATCATGCCTTATGGGTCTATAAATAAGATCCCATGCTTACAAAAATAGAAATCCTACTAAAATTAGACACACAGCTCGCGACTTAAATTAGCCCCTTAACATGCAAACACTCGGTTCAACTCACTGACTGTTCGTCAACAGCAGTTCCAAAAATACACAGGCGGCCGACGCCGATCCCTGCTGGTCCTGCCGACGTCGGCCGACTTCCTGCCGTCACCGGTCTCACTGCATTGACCGATGTCGGTCATACTGTCGACGCCGGTGGCTCTGGTTCTTCAATCCTTCTTTGTGTGTCTACAAGCAGTTGAAGCGATGTCAACCACAACAATGTCCCTAAAGGCCAAATAGATGTCCTTCACTATTTGCTCATTGTTAGATCCAAGATAGAGATAGATAACTCAAGTAGAGGTAGTTTCAACAAGAGTAGAGGAGTTAGTATTTAATCCTAGGTTTTGCACCAGTCAAACATCAAGGTAAATTTTGGAATGTTTTATCATTTTCATAGAGTCAAGTGACTTTTTCATTCTATTTGAGAGTTTCATATGCCCCTGTTCAAGGTTACCATTGCTTCTCTATAGACTATATCTTAACACACAGTGGTCTACATGATTTTGAACTATGTTTATGAAATCTAGATAACTTCAAACACTTAAATCTTTGAAAACACCTTAGATAATGGGAAATATGTTTATAACTAGTATTCTTGAGTTTACACATAGTTTACAAGTTGTTCTCATAAAAAATACATACTTAATCCTCTTTTTCATAGGAAATAGAGTTATATTGATCAAATATAGAATATCCTTTAACAAATGATCATTTTAAAGGACAAAAGAAAGCAAAGCTCAATGTTACCTTATTAGAATGGTAGTGCATATCACCTTACATGAAATTAAATTTGTAACTTATTTAGGATAGATTTGTTCATATTTATGATCATAAAAGGGCAAGTGGTCATTGAATAAGTAGAACAAGGAAATAAATCCCAGAGTTTTTTATAAATGTGATAAAAATCAAATCCATAACTTATTAACATAGACAAAATCCAAAACATAGGAACAAGAATAGGTATGGAGAAAAAAGGAAAATTCTTCAGATAAGCACATTCACAGTGTGTTCATAAGCCTCCTTTACATAAATTATTTAGAGGAAAATGCAAATAAAAGTAGGTAAGATTGTAATAAATCCTTTAAAAGGACATTTGTCTTCAATTTACCTATACCTACTATTTCTCAGACCCTATTTCTCCTTACCAGAGGCCCACTATAAATAAGGTTAAGCTCACCCAAGACTTTATCTTCATTAATAAGATATTTTTATACATAAGGATAATCTCTTATATGTAAGGTCATATGCACTACAAATCTAGAGGAAGAGAGTCATTCAACAGGGTAGAACATGGTGTATAGGAGCCTCTCTAATATTTTCCATCTTTAATATCTTCACCTCTATTTTAAATTCATGTGTTTTTATTCACCATTTCATGTGTATTTATGCTTGCAAGTGCCTAAATGTACTCTATTCTTTGTGATGGGGTCATCATGTATGTTTACTTTTAAGTACATTGAAAGTGTTACTCTTATCATATTTCATGTGTTTGTGTAAACTTCCACAAAGTAAGAGTGTGTGAATCCATGTTTGTTATAATCCCATTGTAGGGTGTATAAGAGCCTCTATAACATCTTCCAAGCTTTAATTTCTTGAGCTCTATTTTTAATTATTGTGTCAGGGGATCTATAGCTCTACCAATTAGAGCACATATGATTACTTCTCGTATAAGCAATTAAACACGGAATTAAACCAGAATGATAAAGTAGCTATAAACTTGAGACAGCAAAGAATTTGAGAGATAATACACACTCTTGTATTAAATATTACTAGAAGAAAATACAATAAGGAAGATTCCACTTCTTCCTCTACCTCAAAGGATTGCCACACCTCAAGACCTTCTTCCCTCTCTCTCTTGCTCAACACAACAACTCTAAAGCCTGAGTTATTATCCCTCCTTGAATGCTTCAGCTGATCTCCTTGACCTTGCTAGCTTCAATGCTTTTACTTGCCTTAGAATAATTACAATACATGCCTTATGGGTCTTTAAATAGGATCCCATGCTTACAAAAATATAACTCTAGTTACAATAATTAGACACGCAGCTCGTGACTATAATTAGTCATTTAACATGCAAACACTCGCTTCACTTAACTGACTGTTCATCAACAGCAGTTCTAGAAATACACAAGCGATCGACGCCGGTCCCTACTTGTCTGGTGCTGTCGACGTCGGCTGACTCTCTACCATCGGCGGTCCCCTTCTCCACTACATCTGACCGACGTCGGTCATACTGCTAATGCCGGTGGCTCTAGTTCTTCAGCATCCTCTTCTTGTGTCTACAAATAGTTGAAGCTTTTAGCTCCACACCACAACAATCTCCCACTTGGAGATAAACAGCTGTAACTTGTACTTGTACCTGTACCTGTACACCATCTATTTTGTTCCTTAGGCTCTCTATCCCTCTTCAACATCACTCTTGAAGACCAACCACCACCCAAACCTGTGATGAAATACCTGTATCTTATGCCACAAGAATTCTGCTGCTCCCAAATTCTCCATGACACACTTCTGAACCAACTCTACCCTTAGCTCAGAAAAAACTCCCTGTATATGAAACCCTGCAACAAGTAACACAATACAGTAACAAGATAATGTAGCTAATATTATCCAACCTGGTAAAGATAAAATACAATGGTCAAACCTCCATTGTTCTGCAGCATAATCAAGACCATATACCATAGCCTTCTATCTCATGTGTCCATCCACTCTCTTCTCAAAAATAGGAATCCATCCCCTCTATCCAGTGCTTCCTTCTAGCTGACAACACTACCAACAAATACCTGTTTGGTTCTCCAAGGACTCACACTCCTCATCCATGCCAAGCTCCCACTATTTCTAGATTCTACCTGCATTGCTTCTTCCATCTTCCTAGTTCATGACTATCAGTAAGCAATATAAAGAAGGTGAACAATGAATATGAGGTTCACATACCTTTCCTGACCTCCACATGGGTGTTTGAGACTTATAGATCCACCCAACATCCGTTCTAGTGACCAATATTGGCTATCTCCTAGTCTGCTCCCGACCGATGTCAGTTCCCTACACTGACCCTTACTACCGACATCATTTCCCTGGCCGACGCTGGTGTCCCTCCTACCGACGTCGATCCTTATGACCAACGTCGGACTTCTCCTATCTGACCTACCGACCCTGCTAGTCTGCACATGATCGATGTCGGTATCTGGATGACTGACATCAGTGCCAAGCGACTAACGTCGGTGTCTGTGTGTTCCTGTAAGTGATGAAATTTTCATCCACGAGCTCTTCTTGGATCAAACCTCTATCCATGCTGCCCTGCTCAGATTTATTCAGCCCCTATGACTGATCTTTGTCCTTCATCTCCTCCATAAACACCAAGGCTTCTTTGTTCCTATCAAAAGCATCAAATTTCCTCTTTTTGCAATGAACTATATTTATGCTTTCCAAATTTGAACACATACCTTTTCAATCAAGAACTTCCATTCCCTTCATGTTCTTGTGACCAAGCCTATTAGGCCACATCTTCGAATCTACACCAAAAGTAGAATCAGTAATACAAGTAGATAGATAAAGAGTATCTACTTTCTTATCTTTTGCTAGAACAAGTGCTCCCTTGGTAACCTTCCAAGAATCCACTGTGAGGGTTATTGTGCATCCCTCATCTCCCAACCTTCCTACAGAAATCAGACTCTGCTTCAAAATTAGAACATGCATGACCTCTTTCAACACCCATGTGTTGTCAATCTGCAATCTCAACTGCACTTTCCCTTTGCCAACAATCTGACAAGGCATACCATCCCCTAAATAGAGCACTCCAAAATCTCCCTGTTCATACTCATAGAACAAATCTCTGTTTGGGGATGCATGAAAAGATGAACCAAAATCTAAAATCTATGATCCTATCTGACTATTCGAAGAAAGTATGAGAGCATCTTGCATCACAATATTTGCATCCTTTGCTTCTTCCATACCTGCATGTTGATTCTCTTTATCTCTCAACCAACACTCCTTCTTTGTATGTCCTTTCTTTCCACAAAACCAGCAGGTAATACCTTTGGACTCAGATCTCCTTCCCAACCTTGATTTCCCTTGCTCAACCTTTTCCCTTTGCCATCCCTTACTTTCTGCACTTAGAGCATTCCCTGATGATTCACCTGTGCTTCTCCTGCGTATTTCCTCATTCAAGATCACACTCACAACATCATCAACTTTTAAGATTTTAGAAGCAGACGCAGAATTACTTACTGCCATAACCATACCATCCCAACTTTCAGGCAAAGAACATAAAATCAAGAGAGCCTTTACCTCATCATCAAAAACAATATTGACTGAAGCTAGTTGGTTTACCAAACCATGGAAATCACTAGGATGAGTATGTACTGATCCACCTTCCTGCATTTGCAAATTAAATAGCTGCTTCATAAGATATACCTTATTAGAAGCCGAGGGCTTTTCGTATAAATTTGCCAAGGACTTTATCAACTCTTTCGTTGTCTTGCACTGTGATAAGCTGGAAATAACAGATGATGCAAGGCTCAACCTTATGAAATTGAGAGCCTTTCGATCAAGAACATTCCATTCTTCATCCTTCATATATGTGGGCTTGCATGCAACCCCACCCAATGGTAAGTACAAATCCTTCTGATACAGATAGTCCTCAATCTGCATCCTCTAATGTTGATAATTCTTGTCGTTAAACTTCTCCATTTGTAGTCTACTTTCTTCTGCCATTGCTGAACTCCCACTCAATCAGAAAACCTTGTGAATGACCTGTAATCAAAAAACAATACCCTGCTTCCTGCAAACCTGGTTCTGATACCACTTGTCAGGGGATCTATAGCTCTACCAATTAGAGCACATATGATTACTTCTCGTATAAGCAATTAAACATGGAATTAAACTAGAATGATAAAGTAGCTAGAAACTTGAGACAGCAAAGAATTTGAGAGACAATACACACTCTTGTATTAAATATTACTAGAATAAAATACAATAAGGAAGATGCCACTTCTTCCTCCACCTCAAAGGATTGCCACACCTCAAGACCTTCTTCCCTCTCTCTCTTGCTCAACACAACAACTCTAAAGCCTAAGTTATTATCCCTCCTTGAATGCTTCAGCTGATCTCCTTGACCTTGCTAGCTTCAATGCTTTTACTTGCCTTAGAATAATTACAATACATGCCTTATGGGTCTTTAAATAGGATCCCATGCTTACAAAAATATAACTCTAGTTACAATAATTAGACACGCAGCTCGTGACTATAATTAGTCATTTAACATGCAAACACTTGCTTCACTTAACTAATTGTTCGTCAACAGCAGTTCTGGAAATACACCGGCGACCGACACCAGTCCCTACTTGTCTGGTGCTACCGACGTTGGCCGACTCTCTGTCATCGCCGGTCTCCTTCTCCACTGCATCTGACCGACGTCGATCATACTGCCGAGGCCGGTGGCTCTGGTTCTTCAGCATCCTCTTCTTGTGTCTGCAAACAGTTGAAACTTTTAGCTCCACTCCACAATAATTGTGTGTTTATTCACCATTTCATGTGTATTTATGCTTGCAAGTGCCTAAATGTACTCTATTATTTGTGATGGGGTCATCATGTATGGGTGATTTTAAGTATAGTGAAAGTGTTATTCTTATCATATTTCATGTGTTTGTGTAGAGTTATACAAGGTAAGAGTGTGTGAATCAATGTTTATGTTTGTAATACTCCCATTGTACTATACAATGCATACTTATTATTGTTGACTTCTTCATTCAGAATGTTTAGTGAGCTTATTAAATATTTCCATCAACATCTTTCATATAAGCTACAACTAAAATTAAATTTTTTGCACACAATCTCCATGGACTTATATTCCAGGCTTCAAAACTACTATCGTTAACCTTTGAAATTTATAATAGGCATGTTTTAGTTCTTTTAAAGATTTCAAAATGTAATGTATCCATTACATTTTGTCTATCTCATCTAGTACATACAAAGGTTCATTTAGGTTGTCCTTGAATCACCACATGAGGTCTTGCCATATTATATAGATAATTTCCAAATGAATTGGAATGTTAAGTTTGTATAAAGTGAAAAGACAATCTCTGCTTTGGAACATTACACTATCTACATAAATTTAATGCCTTTTCATATTTACATTTCCTTGTTGGAGGCTCATAATATACTTTAAATATAGGGTGTCAATTTCATGACTAATGGTTGGCCTAATTATTCTGTGATTGATACATTACATTACCAACTAGTCAGATTACCTTAGTGGCTGACACACCATTGTACTCTCATGTTGACCTTTACGGTGATTTTTATAATCATTACATTCATAAGGGTTAGCATTGTAAAGCATATTCTTAACTTGTTTGAAAGCAAGTTTTTTTTGGTTGGCAACAAATACGATGAATGTTAACTATTGTAGATTTAAGATGGATGAGTGGTAATTAGATGATTGCCTCAAAGAAATTTAAGCTGAGACTAAACAAATTGTATGCATGTTTAGATACTATACTAAAATGTGAATTTGAGTTGTATTATTATTTTTATTAATGTTAATTTGTTGTGACATGCATTGTCTTAGGAGAAATAATTTGATTGAAAGTCCTCATTGCATGTAAGTGCTCAATTTAGACATCCCCCTCACCCCCTCAGAGATTGAAATAGGAAGCTATATGGAGGATCAACAATTGGGGATGGTATTCCCACTGTTATGAGATAGCCAGCCCCTACCTATGAATAACTATGGGTGAAATCCCAGTGTGAGATGGAATCTTTACTAAATAAAGATGCAAAAAAGGGGATAACATAGGTAATTTTATTGATGGTCTGTGTATTTTCAATGACTACTTTAATATTCTTGCCGCATATGTAAAATTCTCAATATTTGTAAACCATGCATCCCTCTTTTGATTTGCTACATTTCCATTTTATAATACTATAAGAGGAGGGGGTGGAACAGCTCGAAGGTGAAGAGGGTGTCCCCAAAGCACCTAATGACTATTTCTCAAAAGATGTATTGGAACCTTTGGCTACCCTTAATGTTTTATTACTCCTCATGTTAAATAATGTTTCTTTCTTCCCTCTTACAATAATCAAAATTAAAATACTTTTGATTGACACACCGTGCATTTTTCTATGTTATTTTTGTGTTGTGTTTTAGTTAGGAGGGGTGGAGTGGAGCCATGTGGATATGGCTAATAGTCACCTACATAATGACTTCATGCCTATAAATGTGTATATTTTTTGTTCTCTCTCTTTCATTTGTGATGTTCAATAATTACAAACCATGCATCCCTATTTTTATATGTTATATCTTTTTTAATATTGTAGGAGGAGGGGGTGGAGCAGACCAAAGGTGAAGGAGGTGTCCCCAAAGTTTCCAATGACTATTTCTCAAGAGATGTATGGGAACCTTTGGCTGCCCTTAATATTTGATTGCTCTTCATGTTAAATAATGTTTCCTTCTTCCCTCTTACAACAATCAAGATTAAAATTCTCTTGACATGCCATGCATTTTTCTATGTTGTTTTTGTTTTATGTTTTAGTTGGAAGGGGTATATCAGATCCATATGGATGCAGTTGATAGTCACCTGGATAATGACTTTGTCCCTACAAATGTGCATATCTTTTCTAGTCTCTCTTTCATTTGACATGTTCATAGCCCCATGTTTGTTATTTCATATATGTTCAGAGTTGGAATAACATATATATGTCCACCTATGTGGTAGGAGGAGGTAGAGTCATATGACCTCGATGATAATGATGATGAGGATGTTGATTATGATGATGATGGTGATTGGCTTCCAGATGCTTTGTAATCTAAAATGGAGGAGGAACCGAATGTTATAAGAACATTTGATTGTCTTTGATGATGTTATCTTATGTTTATTATTTTATGATTTTAACATTATATTCTATTCGATGATGTTATATTTTGTTTATTGATTTATGCTTTTAACCTCACATATTTTCCTTGATGAATGACAATATGCAGGTGAGTACAAAATTGAGGATTGGGGTTTTACAAGGTATAATGTATAGCTTTGTTTATTGAGGCCATGTGACATATTTAGAGATAATGGTATCCATCCATTTTGGTCATGATATAGACTTAACACTCACCATCGTAAGATTCATGGTTGGAAACCCATTCCAAGGAGGCACTGTGGGTGTGCTAGAAGTGAGAAATGAATGCCTAAGGGAAGAGAAATCAATAATAGGCAAACAAAAAAGAGTCCAATAGATTGACTCTTGAAAAATTAGAGTATCATCAAGAGGGATAGGCTAGAAATATCATGGATGGCTAGGGAGGATGTGTCTAAATTATGTTATCTTAATGAAATAGCCTTGAATTCTATCAAAGATGAGATGGTTGTATACAATTTGAGTGAAAAATTGACATGGAAAAGGGAAGCTTGCATTTAGTGAAGAGAATATCATTGATAAATGGAGCAAGAAAGAGAATGGGTGGAGCAATATCAAGGTGCATACAATAATAGACCTCAAGTTAAATGCATTATCTTCATTGGCTTTCATAAAGTTAATGTTAAATTCAATTTAGCTTACTCAATATTAACATTGATATTTTTTCAACAATCACCATTATCATTACAAAATTTTAGACACTAAAAAACCATACTTGATGTCTAAATGCCTCGAGATACCTTAGGGACCACTTAACCCTTCTTGACCCACTAACCAACCCATCAAACCCTGAGTCTAGTTAGCTACTTAGTTAACTAAACTCACTAACTTACTAACCTAACCCTTAACCCAACCTATTTTAACCTAACTTGACACTTTTATTTTGTACACTCGACCATCAATGATCATCTTGACCATCGATGGTTAAGCTCTCCTCATTCTTACAAAAATACCAACTGTGTAAGATAACATAACACAATTTAATATATCCACCTTTCCCATCGCTAACAAACTCCCAAGCATCAAAATTAGCAAGCCAACCTACTAGGGAACCTTCCATCCTCCATCTCTCTTTACTATAAAAGGAGGGGAGTAAGAGGTGAGATGGATCATCACAAGCATTCTTACACATAGGTATTCAAGCTTCCAGCCAACTAGCTAGTCTATTTCTAGGAATTCAAAAACAGCAATAGAGATTCAAACCTCTATCAAAATTGCTCTTGATTTAAAGTAACATTACTCTACCAAAATTTCTCTAGCCATAAACTATCAACCATTTGGCAAATAATAGGTATAATTTATGTTTTAGTTCTATTTGGTTTCTAACTTCTAGGCTTGAATCAGATCTACTTCACCTATCTTCTAACCTCCTTGTCCTTAATTAGACACTTAACCAAACCTCTATCTGATCAATCACCCATTTTACAAATCTTTTTAAACGCCTTCAAAATTCTATAGATAACTATCAATGGTCAATACAACCACCGATGGTCACCCCCAACTATTGATGGTTACCCAATCACTGATGGTCAGCCCAATTGTTGATGATCAACTGAACCACTGATGGTGACTATGGTAAGAAATAATATCAAGTTATTTCTACCCCCTTGCCCAACCAAATCTGACTTTATATGTCCCTACCTATTCATAAACCCCTACCTAATTTTATGAAACTAACTTGACCTATTTTAACACTAGTGTTGACCTAATTTTACTATATTTAATCATTTTTTCTATCAAGCATTCATCTATTTCTTGTATTTTATTTCAGTACTTTATGTTATTTGATGTATCTTACTTTTATCTCTTTAACTTAATTTTTATCAAAGAGTGGATTGGCAGCCTTCTAGCAAGCTCATGCTTCTTGGATATAGCTCATGAAAGGAAGTCCACCTAACTATCTTACTAACAACCTCTTTTGTTAGTGATTTATTATCTATGGATTATTCCTTCTAAGATAAAGAGGATCTCTCCATACTCATTTGGATTACGTGCACATCAACAACCAGGTATTTCTACCATACCCTCATTATTAGTTTCTTATCTTTTTCCAAAATTAAGAAATGAACAAAAATTAAGAGAAACATTTTGGCATGCCTGGTGGGACCTAGCATCATGTAGTTTTCCCTTTATTCCTTTATTCTATGCTCATACAACAAAATATAAAATTTATTTTGGGCTTAAAATAAACCTTGCATACGTTGATTGCTTGCTTGTTTTAGTCTATCTAGTTAACTTAAAAGTAAATTAATTAATCATAGTTTCACTCTTGTTATCACACACTTTACTAAACCACATAATCAATCAACACATCAAAACAAACTTGAGACAAGGCCTGACTAGGAATTCATCACCTAGCAGTAACCTTACCCTTTCCCAGCAATCCTACTTGGAAGTCATTACCAAGGGGAAAACCAACTCAGCTCTCTAGTTGAGTATAAACTCTTAGATTTAGTATATCTTGGCTAAGCACCTACCACCCTTATCCTTATAGTGTGTGAAGTGAGGGGTAGTCCCCAGTATCAATCCATGTATTGACATTCAATACAAATTCTTTTTGAGAGCCTTTAATACCTGAAACCAACCTTAGATTTCCTCTTTAGTACCTGATCTATAAACCAAATTTCCTCTTCACACTTTCCAAGGCATAAACATAAAGTAATCTAAAAATAATCCTAAGTTTTAAATGCACTTTAGTGTATGTTTTGAATATCTTGATATTCTTTTCCTTTTGCTTACTTTGTGTTTGAGTTGTGAGCTTTTCATCCTTTCTTTTATATTCCTCACATTGTCTTTGCTAGACAATAGTTGAGTAATCAAACCAACCAAGAACCACCATCTTCTTCTTCATCTTATTCCATGGAGTATACTTATATGTGGATACTTCTCATCTTTCTCCCCCTCCTACCATGCCTCAGATAGTTATCGAGGGTGATGCAATTTTTGCTACCTTCTTGATAACAACCCTGTGACCTTCCAACATTACCTCAACACCTTAGCTCACTGCACCCCTATTGCTTTGATTCCTCTTATAGGTCTACCTTATGGTATGCCTCTCCATATTATGGTGGGTGATACTTCTACCCAACCTATGATCACCCAAGCACCTTCTTCCTCCAATATCCCATCCACTACCACCACCCAAAACCAATCCAATGTCCCAACCAATACCTAAACACCCCCTCCACCAACCAACACCTCTAATATAGGGGAAAATTCATAGGGGGACTTCACCTCTGTATTGAATTTTGTGACCTCAACCTTTCTTTCCCAAAATATGACTTCTCTTTACCTAGCTATCGACTAACTTGTTTATCTCATAGTTGGCCATGAGATGGTATCTCTCATAAACAGTTTCTCAAGATATATTCAAATCTTGATTGCCCCTAAAGATCAACATAAAACTTACCCAATCACCCCATGGGAACCTTTTACTACAAGTTCATAAAATTTGGTCTAAATAATGTTAGTGCAATCTACCAGCGTGTGATGACCTACATCTTCCATGATCTCATCCATAAAATCATACAAGACTATGTAGATGACCTCCTTGGGAAATTCAAACATCACAAAGATCATCTAGCCATTTTCACCATCATCTTTGATCACCTAATCCATTTCCATGTTAGACTCAACCCTAAGAAATGTATTTTTGGGTCCTATCTAGAAATCTCCTTGGCTTTATCATCTCTCTTAGAGGAATCAAAATATACCTTGCCAAAGTCAAAGCAATTTTGGAGATACCACCTTCAACCCACCTTAAGCAACTTTTCCACCTACAAGGGAAGCTCCAATCCATCCATCACTTCATCTCTCAGTTATCAGATAGATTTCAACCCTTTTACCATATCCTCAAGAAAGATACATATTTTAAATAGATCAATGATTGCCAATAAGCCTTTGATTCACTCAAATAATACCTTCTTTCTCCACCTATTCTTACCCCTCCTAAAGAGGAACAACCCTTCTACCTTTATATTTCCACCACTAACCATTTGATAAGGGCAATGTTAGCTCACTATGATGAACTAAATAAAGAGCAAGTTATATACTAAATAAGTTGAACACTTATAGAGTATGAAACTTAATATACCTATTTTGAGAAACTTTGCCTCACCTTAGTCTTTATGGCTTCCAAACTTCATCATTACCTTCTCAATAACAAAACCTTTGTCACCACTAACACTGACCTACTCAATTACATGCACTCTAAACCATACGAAAACCAACATATGGCTAAGTGGCTCATGTTTTTAGCTAATTTTGACCTCGAGTTCTTCTATAAAAATTTGATTAAAAGGTAAGTCATTACTGATCAATTGGATGATGACCCTCTACCAGACAACCAACCACTTTGTCTTGCATTTTTAGATGAGTCCATCATGACTCTTTCTCAAGAGGACCCCACCCACCAAATGACCATGTTCTTTGATGGCTCCAAATGATAGCATAGTAGGAGTGTCAGAGTTATTATCATTCCCCTCAATGGTGAACCTCTTCTCCTTTCCTTTAAATTTGACTTTGAGTGCACCAATAATGTGGTTGAGTATGAAGCCCTAGTGATAGGTCTCCAAACTACTCTAGCCTGGGAATTAATACCATTAGTGTCTTTGGTAATTTATAACTTATGGTCAACTAGGCCAACAGATCCTACCAATGTAGGAATGATGTCTTGAAAAATTACAAATAGCTAGTAGATGTACTCTTAGCATCATTTGATCACTACCTTATCTAGTCTATTCTATAATCCACCAACAAGTTCAAGGATACAATGGCTTCCCTTGCTTCATAAATCCCATCTGTAACTATCGATTCTAAACTCTTTGTTACCATCCATCACTTTATCACACCTTATATCCATTCTAAACTTCCTACCATTTGTAGTGTGGAAGCATCTCCATCAGACATATGGTATGAGCAAAACTTTAACTATATCAACCTTGGCGTCATTCCTCCCAACTTCTCTAGGAATACTTAAAGATATTTTGTTTAGAGTACCTCTCATTATACCATACTAGGGGGAATCCTTTACAAGTATGGCTTTTACAACCTCCTTATTGTTGACATAGTCATGAGGCTTCCCATACTATCATGGAAACACATGATAGAATCTATGGAGGACACTCTAGTAGTTTAGCTATCACTAAATATATCCTTCACCTTGGCTACTATTGGCCCACCCTCAACTAGGACTATTGTGATTATGTAAGTAAGTGTGTTAAATGTCAACAACATACCAAATTACATCATACACCTACCCATGGATTTCAAGTATCCAAAGACTATTGGCCCTTATCATAATGGGGACTTAATCTCATTGGGGAAATCAATCCTCATTATTCACAATGACACCAAAATATCATCACTACCACTAAATATTTCAAAAAATGAGTGAAAGTTATTCCTCTCATCTCGACCAAGGCCAAAAATATAGTCAACTTCATCAGTCATCATATCATCTATCATTTTGGTTGTACCCATAAGATCATCAATGATAATGGTAAATATTTCAAAAACAAACAAGTCCAAGGTCTTTATGATGCATTTGACATCAAGTTAGGCTTTTCCTCACCTTACCATCCATAAGTAAATAGACAATTAGAATATTCTAACAAAACCCTTAACAAAATATTAACCAAAGTAGTCAGTGCTTCAGGTCAGGATTGGCACTTTCACATCCTTTTTGCTTTATGAGCCTATCTTACTAGCATTCGAACCTCTACAGGTGCTACCCCTTTCTATCTATTCTTCAGAGCAAAGGTAGTTTTGCTTCTCAAATTCTAGATTATTTCTCTCATATATCCTTGAAAGACATCATTTCTAAGAGTAAATATCATCAAGAACATCTAGCAAGACTTGAGCTACTTGATGAGCATTACCTCATAGTGCTTAACCATATTCATATCTACCAAGAGATAATCAAGTTTGCCTCTAAAAAACACATAAAATAATGAGAATTCAAAATTAGAGACCTCATCCTAAAGGAAAACCAACATGTAACTAATATGGAGAAAAGCAAAAGAGGCAAATTACTTTCAATTGGCTTCGACCCTACATCATAATGTACAGTATGGATCAGGATCTTACCATTTATCCTCTCCTGAAGGAAAACTAGAACCTAATCCTCTTAATGCTTCACATTTGCATCCATTCTTTTGTTAAAACAAGGATAAAACTCACCTTCTTGTCTAACTTAAGCTCATCCCTTGATTTATGAGATTTTCACCCTCACACCTTCCTCATATCCCTTTAAGGACAACTGATTACAACATAGAACCATGTGATTATCCATCATAATTATAGCCTAATTATAAATATGGGTACCATGGCTATACCCATAGCATCATTCTCATGGATACTTTTTATCTCTAACAATATGGAATCTCATAGTCAATTGTCTCTCAAAACCACCCCTTTTCACCTATCATTAACTTTTTATGCTAAATTTTTGTCCTCATAAAGGTAAAACTCAGCCTATATAGATAAGTCCATGTCTAAACCTAGTACCATCTATATTTAGGATACCAAAATATCACTTGTGTCACATATCTAGAGAATTTCATATTACTCCCTTGAAGGACAGCTGCCCAAAACTAAATTTCTTAAAAGATAGATTTCTCCCTTGAAGGACAACTACCAAATAAACAAACCCAAACTGAGACCACTCCCTTGAAGGATGAGTAATTCAAATGGGTCAAGATCAATCATTTAAAGCTTCCCGCATCAATTAGCTTCACAAACTTATCAAAATAATAATAACAAAACACCTTATATTAAAATAAGTTATCCCAAGGAAGCTACAATCAGCTTTCATATCTAGCTTTAGTAGACTTCCTGCATCGATTAGTCTACACATTTCATAAAGACATGAACTTGTCTAAAGAAGTTATTAGGTCACTTATAGAAAGGGCAAACTAAACCACATAAGGTTACCTTATCTATCAACCCATTTACCTTTCACCTACCATCTATCTCCCCCTTATACCATCTACAAATCAAGGGATTATTATCTTACTTGACACAATATGATCAAGACACCTATTTATCAACCAAAGCATGTTAATGTCAAGCATTCGAAAGGCTTAGGTTCCTTAAGCTAGTCTTACATTAGTTTTTATTTTGTCCTTACCAATGAAAATGCATCATGTTTTTTACTTACCCTCTTATCATTAGTTCATACAGACACACATCTCATGATTCTCATCTCTTTTCTCACATCTAGTTGGTTATTTAACTTACTTCATGTGCTTTCATCAACATCATAACCATAAACAAACATCACACCCATAATCAATGAAACAAATCACATCATAAACCACATCAATAACCATAATCAAACCATCTATAATCATCAACAATGTTGTTCCCCAAAAATAGCTTTCATTTTTAGGACAATATTTGAATTATTTTGGTCTTACAAATCAAAATAATATCTTCCATTTTCAAAAATTTGTCTTAGACATTCAGATTCCTCATTTTCAAGGCTTCTCAAAAAATCTACAAACTTTGCTAGTCAAGTTCAATGGATTTTACATGATGATTTCTTCAGACTTTGTATCTTCAGATTCTATAGGCAAGTTCTTTTATACAAGTTCAAAGGCTCCTACAGGCATTTTCAGTCAAAAGATAAGTTTTCAACACTCGGTCATTTTCCAGGATTAGTTCAGAGCTTTGGTTCAATTGAAAATCTTCATCGGCAAGCATTTGAATACAAAAGGAGACCTAAACCATTGAACCATTTAACCATTGAACCAATTTGGTTCAAAGGTTCAATGGGTTCAAAGTTCAACAAGTTCAATGTCTTTGGCAAGAGTTAAGTGCTTCATCAAGGTTCAAATTTCAATCACTTCAACAGGTTCATCGGCTTCCAAACTTTTGGTCAAACCAAAGTGATTTAAACCGTTGAACCATTGAACCAATTGGGTTCAAAGGTTCAACAGTCGGTTTAACCAAAGGAATAGTTCAATCACTCGGTTCAACCAAGCAGTTCAATGCTTTATTTCACTCAGATGGTTCATTTCCTTTGTTTCAGCATCTTTTGGTTTGACCATTTGGTTCGTTTGTCAGTTCAAGGCTTTTGTTGAATCGTTGAACCAAATTTTGGTTCAATAGAAAGGTTCAACAGCAGGTTCATTGCTTTTGGTTCAATAATTTGGCTCATGGAATAGTTCATCGGCTTTGTTTTAAAAGTGCTTGGCACGCTTCATTGAACCATTAAACTGGTTCAACAGACAGGTTCAATCAAATGGTTCAACTATCAGTTTAAAGGCAAGTACAAATATTTGGTTCAATGCTTAGTTTATCAGCCTATTTTATTCATTGAACCATCATCTTGAACCATTGGCTTGAACCATTTTGGTTCAAAGCCTTGGTTCAACTGATTGGTTCAGTGTATTAGTTCAATGGCAAAGTTTAGCCAATGGTTCATTGTTTTTTGGTTCAAAGGAACTTGGCGTGCTTCATTGAACCTTTGAACTGGTTCTACAAGTGGTTCATCGGCCAAGTTCAAAGGGACGGTTCAATGCTGAAGAATTTTTTCAAAGGACAAGTGCCCTTGTAGAAGACACTTCATCGACCAGAGCACCCTTCAGATTTTCAAAAGGCTTGTCTAAAGACTTGTTCAAATATTCGATGGAACAAATTTCCACAGACTTTTGTCCAAAGGAATTTTCCCTGAGGAAAATGTCCGCAGGAAACATCCACAAGGAATAGCTCGGGGAAAAGCCTGGGGGAATTTGCGAAGGGATGACAAAGGACCCCGAAGGGTAAGTGCCCTTGCGAGGGACTTTCGGCCATCAATTTAAAGACACTTCTTGAAGCCAAAGGATCATTTCTCAAGGCCCAAAAGTTAAAGCCCAATCTAGAAAAGTGCTAAGCGGAAAACCAAAAGAAGACCAAGGGGTGACGCACTCAAAGACATCAAATTCAACACAGTTGACTAGCCATTGGAAACATAGTGACGGGCGCGTGAATGTCAAATTGAACACAACAAAATAACTATTGATCCTTTGAACATACAGAACAAAATACATTCACAAATTTTAAGGCCAACACCACCAAAAAGTGGGGAAAGAATAGAACAGCATGCTGAATCCAAGACTCAATTCAATTACTCAGAAAAGGAGGAACAATGAAGATAAGATCAGATTACTAGGCAGACATTGAAAGTTGTAAACTTTCAATTGCACGACTTGTTTATCTACATTGAGAAGATCAAATGGGTAAAAGAGCCCAAAATTCTAGCTTGCCTTCCTAACATTTCCCAATGCATCATGATGTATTACTGTTCCCAAGTCCTTTTTGAAGTGGCTATATAAGGGACTTTATTTCATTGTAAAATCATCTTCTTTTTGATAATCTAAACGAAATTCTACCAAAATTGAGAGGCATCATTGAGACTTTGTGCTCAGTCTATTTATCATATTTTGTTAATGAAAACAAGGGACTTTTTCAGACTTTGTGTTGTGATATTTTTTTGTTTCATTAATTTAATAAGCACGATTAGTAAATTTTTCAAGAAGGTGTCCTAAAGAATCAACTGTGGAGAGACTTTGTGCCCCCATAGCTGCCTTCAGTGTGTTTGCTTTTTCATTGTTGTGTAAAGGACTTTGAGAAGACTTTGAGCTTTCATTGCCCTTCGTATATCACTCTTGAGTATTTCAGGTACAGACTTTGTGGTGTGTATTGATTTGTTGGTTACCATACTTTTAGTCATATTCTCCTTTTATTTCCAAGAGTATTCTTATGGCTAGTTGAACAGTTCTTCTGAAAGAAGAGGAGTGATGTCTGTCATTCTCTTGAGTTTTTCCTTTGTTTTGTTTACATCATCTCTAAAGAAAGAGAGATGGATGTCTGGTCCTACCCTTGAGTATTATTTTTTGTTCATACATATACATAGCATATCCATAAGGAACCTCCCCTTGATGAGAGGATAGAGCAGTCTCCTTCTGATGTGATAAACTTACACATTAGGATGACTAATCTTCTTGCTTTGGCTGATAAGACCTATTTTATTTACCAATACGTTGATAGACAAAATATTCAACCAATAGTTTTTGGTCACTCCGCTGGGGAAATACCCATTATCCATTTATAGTCTATCCATTCCATTCACCTCTACACCAACAGGAAAAGAACACACAATTTAAAGCCTCAAGATTTAACTGAAGCAAAGTCAATTCTTTTCCAATTTTGTTTTACAATCTAGCAGATTCAAGGTATACACGAAGCCAAAGGGCTAAAGGTGTCGTTGATCATGTGTTCGAGCTAGTACAGCAAAGTGATTTTGATCTATTTCCTTCACCATCTCGTCTATAATGAACCAAGAGCTTCCCTCTTACTAAAGCCAGATCTCCATTACCAGATGAAGTATCTACTTCTACTATTGATAAAGTTGTGCCTATAATTACCCCTTTGAGATTTGTTATCCCTCCTTTTTAGAATCCTATAATGGCAGTTCAAGGCCCTTGGGGTAATGTTTTTGGCCCTCTCAATCTTACTCCTCTTTTACATGAGCTTCCATGTAGTTCTAGGAAGAATTTCCCAAAATTCTTGGGAAAGTTCATCCTAATGAACATATTACAGTATTCAGTATAGCTTGTGGAGTAATTGTGGTAGAGTTTGAAGATGTAGCAGTTAGGCTTTTTGTTGAAACACTACAAGGTCCTACTGCAGATTAGTTTTACCATTTACAGGCTCGATCCGTGACTGATTGGAATACTTTGAAAACTAAGTTTGAAGCTAGATTCAAACCTACAGAAGATGCACATACACTTCTGGCTCAACTTACACAAATGAAAAAAGAGTCACATGAGCCTATGAGAGACTTCATAGCTAAATTTGACAAGTTGAGAAATAGAATTCCTATGATTTCTAGACCTACAGCTGAGAATCTCAAATGCTTTTTCATTAATTCTCAGCTACCTGAAGTTAGTTTCCTCTTGAGACGTGTTGGCCAAATAGATCTCACAGTAGCTCAACTTTTGGCCACTGAAGTAGAAGATGATCTCATCTTAGCAGAGAAAATAAGAAGAGATCCCAATAGAAATAGAGCTTTATCATCTTCCAAATTTGCATCTACAAACACCATAGATCCAATGGTGCAGAAATTAGCAAATGAGTTCCTTGCACTCAAAAGCAAATGGCTCAAGGAATGTTTTTTGCTCCTACATACAAAATGACATTCCCAAATCAGTCATATCAAGGCAATGTTGCCAAAAACCAAGGAAAACAAAATTGCCTTCCTCCTCCACAAGGAAAACTTGCCTTAGAAGCTCCTCCAACTAAATCAGTAATAGGATATCTTGAGACAGAATTAGAATTTTCTTATCAGCCAAAATTAAATCTAGAAAATGATGCTAATATCATTGAAGATAGTCAAGAAAAATTAGTTGGTGTCTCCCATATTGGTTTCCTAAATTATTAGGATGAACTTGGAAGCAAAGGAGAAACTTTAGATGGATCATATGCAGTGTTTACCAAGTCTAGGAACCAATCAGTCCAGCAGGCTGATAAAGAAAAGATAGAAGAGCAATCACAGCCAGTAGTGACAATTGCCAAGTGTGGGACAGCGCTGCCCTTTCAACCAAAAGATCTGGTAATCACTCAAAAGGTAAATACATCTACTACATCTTCCCCTTCTACTTCTAATTCACAAATCAGTCTACCTCTCATCCCTACTAAAACTCAAAAAGTTGAAGTACCTTTCTCTATACCTAGCTCGATTCAGCCATTTGACATAATTGATCATGTCAAAAAGACAAAAACACAGATGTCTAAATTTGAGTACTTGCAGTCTAATCTAGATCAACTAAATAAGCTGGTCTAATATGTTAAAAATCAGACCATCCCTGCAAGACAAAAGGCTAAAAAAGTGACTTTTGATTCCCCAATAAATATGCCTATTCCAAATAATCTGATTATTACTCCTCCAGCTATTTCTAGAAAAATAGAACCCTTCTATGTTTTCTTGTTAATCAATGACCACAAGCTAAGTAATTGTATAATAGACTCAGGTGCATCTGACAATGTCATGCCTACCAAAGTCACTGAGTCTCTTGGTCTCACATTGACCAAGACATTTGGTAGATATTTCTCTATAGAGAACAAACAAGTGCCATTGCTGGGGCAAATCAAAGATGCCCAATTTGCATTCGCAGCCTTTCCAAACAAGAGGATTAAAATGACTGTATTATTGGTTGACATCCCAGCATCTTATGGTATTTTACTTGGATGGAATTTTTGTAAAGACATGGGAAGAGAACTAAACATGGATCTATCTGAGGTAAGGATCCCTATCCAAGGCATGATGAAGATATTACTTCCTAAAAAAGAAGCAAAGTATGAAGTTACCAAGACGTCAGCTCCTGAAGCTCAAATCCTCTTTAAATTTGCAGGAATGGGTAATTACTTTTTATATACAGATCATAAAAAAAGATCCTCCATCTCTGATGAGGGAAAGTGTGAAGTGAAGACAGTGTCTGATGAGATTTGGACTCTAGAATTTGATGGTAGTTGTTCCTCTACTGGTTCTGGAGCTAGAATTGTTTTGATATCTCCTCAAGGAGATATGTTTCCTTCATCATATAAGTTACAGTTCAGCAATACAAATAATATAGCTGAATATGAATCGTTGTTGCTGGGCATGAAGGCTGCTCAAGAAAGAGGCATCAAGTTTCTTCATGCTAAAGGGGACTCCGAATTAGTGGTCTGCCAAGTGAGAAATTCATATCAAACCAAGAATGAGAGGCTGCGCCATTACCATAATCTTGTTTGGGATCAAATTGAAAGCTTTGATGCTTTCAACATTTCTTCCATTCTAAGAGAATCCAATGATAGAGCTAATGCACTTGTTATTTCAGGAACTTTTTTAGTTCCTCATTCTAATTTTAAAGAAGCCAAATATACCATTGAGCTGGTATATAGGCCGAGTGTTCCTGACAACGCTGATCATTGGCAAATTTTCAATGATGATAATCAGATCATTACCTTTTTGGAAAGAAAAGACAATTTTGAATAGCTATATTTTGAAGGCAGTGAATCTCAGAAGTCTGAATTAATTTCTAAATCTAGTTTAGATGTCAATCTAGAATTCTTACAGCTGAAAGGAAACAAAATTCCTAAAGGCCTAGTTTCTCTCGAAAAGCTATTTGACAAGCATGATAGATTCATCAAGCAACAGCAGACAGATTCAAATTTATCTTAGGGATTTGACCAAGTGAATCTAACCAACAAAGAAAATCCAAAAATGGTCAACATTGGTAAGTGTTGCACACCTAAAGAAAAATTCAAATTTACTTCTTTGCTCTGTCAATACATTGATGTCTTGGCATATTCATACGAAGATCTGAAGTCTCTCAATCCTGATGAAATCCATCATCATATTCCACTCAAGGCTGATTCAATACTTTACAAGCAAAAATCTAGACAATACAATCCAAAAATTTCAAGTACAATTATGTCTGAGATTAAAAAAATGTTAAATGCTAGAATTATTTTTCCAATCCATCATTCTACATGGATTGTGAATATAGTTCCTGTAAGGAAGAAAAATGGTGAAATCTGCATTTGTATTGATTTCCAAAATTTGAATCAGTCCTCTCTGAAAGACAATTACCCTTTGCCAATCATGGACCAAGTGCTTCAAACAGTAATAGGATCAGAAATGTTATCAATGTTGGATGGCTTCTCAGGCTATAACCAAGTTGAAGTTGTTGAAGCTAACCAACACAAGACTGCATTCATCATGCCTTGGGGTACATTTACATACAAAAAAATGCCTTTTGAATTAATAAATGCTGGCGCTACCTTCCAGAGAGCTATGGACATGGCTTTTAAAGATGAAATTGGCAAATTCATAGTTGTATATCTTGATTATTTAACTGTCTTTTCAAAGCGCCGATCTGATCATATGCACCACTTGCATCAAGTGCTGGAGCGCTGCCGACAGAATGGTATTTCTTTGAATCCTAAAAAGTCTATTTTTGGAGTGACAGAAGGGAAACTCCTTGGACACATTGTGTCTAAAGAAGGCATAAAGATTGACTTAGATAGAGTCAAGTTTATTCAAGAGCTAAATTTGCCTGCAAGTAAGAATGTTGTTCACTCTTTCTTCAGAAAAGTGAATTTCTTATGGAGATTCATCCCTGAATTTGCTGAGAAGACAAGACACATTGTAAATATGATGAAAGGAAAGACTACCTTCAGCTGGACCAAAGAAGGCAAAGAAGCATTTCAATATATCAAGGTCACTATTGCTCATGCCCTTACCTTGGTCTGCCTAGATTACCACAAAGATTTCATTATATACATCTATGCATCTGAGCATACTCTTTCAGTGATTCTTTTCTAACAAGACAAAGAAGGTATGGAATCTCCCATCTCTTTCATGAGCTGCCCTCTAAAAACTCATGAAATGAAGTATTCAAATATAGAGAAGTACACCTATGCCTTGGTAAAAGTAGTCAAACACTTTCACTTCTATATTCTGAATTCACATACTACTGCCTTAGTACCTGATAGTAAAATCAAGTCTATATTAACTCAGCAAGAGTTTGGCATAAAGAGAGGTAATTGGATTGCAAAAATCCAAGAATTTGATCTGGATATCAAGCTAACAAAGCTGGTCAGAGGTAAAGGTCTTTGTCAATTAATAGTTGACAATAAGCCAGAAGATACACAGCTTGAAGAAGCTGAAGTAGACAATATGCCAATAGTCCTTTTTGTTTCTACTACCAATGAATGGTATTCAGATATTGCCTATTTTCTAAATTATGGAAAATGTCTTGCTCATTTTTCTTACAAAGAGAGGAGAACTATCATATTGAAAGCTGCCAATTTTGTCTTTTGGGACAATGCCCTATACAAAATAAGCATAGATGGAGTTTTTCTTCGCTGTGTAGACAAAGAACAGCAGACCCAGCTCTTGAAATCTTTCCATAATCTAGCTTGTGGAGGACATTTTTTTGCCCCTGTGACTGCTCACAAAATTCTGTGAGCCGTGTATTATTGGCCGACTCTTTTCTAAGATGCACATAAATGGGTAAGGAAATGTGAACTTTGTCAGCAATTTTTTGGAAGACCCAAGTTGGCTGCTTTGCCTCTCAAACCAGTAATTATAGAGGAACCTTTCTAGCAGTGGGGACTCAATTTTATTGGGACAATAAATCCATCTTCAAGTGCTAGACATGATTATGTCCTTACAGTGACTGATTACTTCACTAAGTGGGTAGAAGCAATCCCAACAAAGCATGTTATTTCAGAAGTATGCAATTTCCTGAAAGAGAATATTATTTCCAGATTTAGAGTCCCACTCAAAATTGTTATTAATAATCTAGCTTGTTTCATCTCTCAAGAAATCACTCAATTCTATTTTAATTATGGAATTACGCTCTCTCATTCTTCTGATTATTTTCCGCAAGGGAATGGACAAGCTGAGTCCAGCAATAAAAATTTGGTAACTATTATCAAGAAACTTGCAGATGATAATCAAAGGATGTGGCACAAAGCATTGGTGGATGCTTTGTAGGCTGATAGGATCACGCCAAAAAAGGCAATTGGTATGTCTCCTTTTCAACTTCTCTATGATACTAATGCTGAGATACCAATCACTTTAGAGTTACCAGCCTTGAAATTGGTGAAGGCCATTAAAGATCAGACATATAAGAGTTCTCTTGACAAAAGAATCATGTGTTTGACTCAGCTATAAGAATAAAGAACCATGGTGGTGGACAGAATTACTGTTCATCAAAATTTGATAAAGAAATTTTTTGATCAAAAGGCCAAAAATTGTGATTTCCAGATTGGGGGTAAAGTCCTGTTGTGGGACAAAAGAAGAGAGCCAAAAGGGATGCATGGAAAGTTTGACTCCCTTTGGAGAGGCCCATTCATAATTTATTAGCACATGGGTGAAAACAGATTTTTTTTGAAATACCAAGATGGCACGCTCTTTTCTCTGCCCCATAATGGGCAGCATCTAAAACACTTCAATTCTTGAAGTATCAAATCATTGCCTCTGTATATATGTATATTTGTACAGTTTTAATTTCTATTTTATTTTATTTGTTTTCATTTTTGATGCCTTTCATTTCTAGAAAGCATGACTCCAAAGCCCAATGGTACACTTGAAGACACTGGAGATTTTGAATTCTACTCTTTTCAATTCATTTTGTAATTGACAGAAGTTTCCCAATTGGAGCCAGTTGTTGTTCCCCAAAAATAGCTTTCATTTTTAGGACAACATTTGAATTATTTTGGTCTTACAAATCATAATAATATCTTCTATTTTCAAAAATTTGTCTTAGACATTCAGATTCCTCATTTTCAAGCCTTCTCAGAAAATCTATAGACTTTGCTAGTCAAGTTCAATGGATTTCACATGATGATTTCTACAGACTTTGTATCTTCAGATTCTACATGCAAGTTCTTTTATACAAGTTTAAAGGCTCCTGTAGGCATTTTTAGTCAAAAGATCAGTTTTCAACACTCGATCATTTTCCAGGATTAGTTTAGAGCTTTGGTTCAACTAAAAATCTTCATTAGCAAGCATCTGAATACAAAAGGAGACCTAAACCATTGAACCAGCTTGGTTCAAAGGTTCAATGGGTTCAAATTTCAACAAGTTCAATGTCTTTGGCAAGATTTAAGCACTTCATCAAGGTTCAAAGTTTAATCGCTTCAACAGGTTCATCAGCTTCCAAACTTTTGGTCAAACTAAAGTGATTTGAACCGTTGAACCTTTGAACCAATTGGGTTCAAAGGTTCAATAGTTAGTTCAACCAAAGGAACAGTTTAATCACTCAGTTCAACTAAGTAGTTCAATGCTTTATTTCACTTAGATGGTTCATTTCCTTTGTTTCAGCATCTTTTGGTTTGACCATTTGGTTCGTCTGTCAGTTCAAGGCTTTCGTTGAACCATTGAACCAAATTTTGGTTCAACATCTTGGTTCAACAGAAAGGTTCAACAGCAAGTTCATTGCTTTTGGTTCAATCATTTGGCTCATGGAATAGTTCATTGGATTTGTTTTAAAAGCACTTGGCGCGCTTCATTGAACTGTTGAACTGGTTCAACTGTCAGTTCAAAGGCAAGTACAAATATTTGGTTCAATGCTTAGTTTATCAAATTGTTTTATTTGTTAAACCATTAGCTTGAACCATTGGCTTGAACCATTTTGGTTCAAAGCCTTAGTTCAACCAATTGGTTCAATGTATTGGTTCAACGGCAAAGTTCATCCAACAGTTCATTTCTTTTTGGTTCAAAGGCGCTTGGCACGCTTCTTGAACCTTTGAAACAGTTCAACAAGTGGTTCATCGTCCAAGTTCAAAGGGATGGTTCAATGCTGAATAATTTTTTCGAAGGACAAGTGCCCTTGCGGAGGACACTTCATCGACCAAAGCACTCTTCGAATTTTCAAAAGGCTTGTCCAAAGACTTGTTCAAATATTTGACGAAACAAATTTCTACAGATTTTTATCCACAAGAATTTTCCCTAAGTTTTTTGTCCATGGGAATTTTCCCTGGGGAAAATGTTCACAGGAAACATCCACAAGGAATAGCCTGGGGAAAAGCCCAAGGGGAATTTGTGAAGGGCCGATGAAGGACCCCGAAGGGTAGGTGCCCTTGCGGGGGACTCTCGGCCATCAATTTAAAGACACTTCCTAAAGATAAAGGATCATTTCTCAAGGCTCAAAAGGGCAAACCCAATCTGGAAAAGTGCCAAGCAGAAAACCAAAAGAAGACCAAGGGGTGACGCACCCAAAGACATCAAATTCAACACAGTCGACTAGCCATTGGAAACATAGTGACGGGCACGCAAATGTCAAATTGAAGACAACAAATAACTGTTGATCCTTTAAACATACAGAACATAATACATTCATATATTTCAAGGCCAAGACTATCAGAAAGTGGGGAAAGAATATAACAGCAAGCTAAATCCAAGACCCGATTCAATTAATCAGAAAAGGAGGAACAATGAAGATAAGATCAGATCGCCAGGCAGACATTGAAAGTTGTAAACTTTTAATTACACAACTTGTTTATCTACATTGAGAAGATCAAATGGGTAAAAGACCCCAAAATTCTAGCTTGCCTTCCTAACATTTCCCAATGCATCATGATGTATTATTGTTCCCGAGTCCTTTTTGAAGTGGCTATATAAGGGACTTTCTTTCATTGTAAAATCATCTTCTTTTTGATAATCTGAATGAAACTATGCTGAAATTGAGAGGCATCATTGAGACTTTGTGCTTAGTCTATTTATCATATTTTTTTAATGAAAACAAGGGACTTTTTCAGACTTTATGCTGTGATATCCTTTTTTGTTTCATTAATTTAATAAGCAGGATTAGTAAATTTGTCAAGAAGGTGTCTTGAAGAATCAACTATGGAGAGACTTTGTGCCCCCATAGCTGCCTTCAGTGTGTTTGCTTTTTCATTGCTGTGTAAAGGACTTTGAGAAGACTTTGAGATTTCATTTCCCTTTGTATATCACTCTTGAGTATTTTAGGTGCAGACTTTGTGCTGTGTCTTGATTTGCTGGTTACCATACTTTTAGTCATATTTTGCTTTTATTTCCAAGAGTATTCTTGTGGCTGGTTAAACCATTCTTCTGAAAGAAGAGGAGTGTTGTTTGTCATTCTCTTGATTTTTTCCTTTGTTTTGTTTACATCATCTCTGAAGAAAGAGAGATGGATGCCTGGTCCTACCCTTGAGTATTATTTTTTGTTCATACATATACATAGCATATCCATAGGGAACCTCCCCTTGATGAGAGGAGAGAGTAGTCTCCTTTTGATGTGATAAACTTACACATTAGGATGACTAATCTTCTTGCTTTAGCTGATAAGACCTATTTTGTTTACCAGTACGCTGATAGACAAAATATTCAACCAACAAACATCATGTCCATGAACAAAATAGAACATCATACATAATCATCACATGCGTAAAGCTACTAAGTCCACATCTCATAAAGCATAAAGCATAAAACATTAAAACATGTAAATCATGAACCTTAAACCACGTCATAGACATTAAAACATCTATACATCATCATGAACATCATAAACATCATATATAGCATGTCATCAAATTCAATAACACATGTAATAATTATACATCATATATATATATATATATATATATATATATATATATATATATATATATATATATATATATATATATATATATATATCTCAAAACATATACATCTCATTACATTGGCATGCAAGCTGATATACTTATACATCATATCATATCATATATCATACCCCTAGGGCACCACTACCATTTCCATCTAGTGTTGGTCCTTGTTGGATGCCCACCTATCCACTCACCGACGTGGTCCACTGACCTAGAGTCACCACAGCTGCCCCACTAGCTAAACTAGCTCTGTACTCACCCCACTAGGGTTGCTCATAACATTGTGCCAACACTATGGCCTCATAATACCTCAACTCCTCTACTATGGCTAAGTATCGTGCCATAGGGATAGTACCTAGTGGTCTTACTAGTGTTGTCATTGTTCCTACCCTCTGTCAAGGTATCCCTCTCTTGGGTCACCAAACCTAGGGAGGTCCTCACCTAATTTCTCGCACCTATAACGATGGAAATATAACCCTATAAAGTCATAATTTGGCCTTGTAATGTGGCCACCTATTCCTATAACCCTATAATCTATGCTTGTGTGGAAATAAGTGCTACTCTGATATGTCCATATGGGCCACCACCCTATACCTATACCTATGAACCTCCACCATCTAAATCCACATCCATGGCCTATCATCCACCATCATCCCACCCAAAATTTTCCACTATATAAATGGCCTAGTACCACATTCCATAGCCACAAACAAGTCTAGCATCATCAACCCTTACTCTAATTGGTAGTTCATCATAATCTAGGATCACCTCTTTTAGCTATGGCTCAAGTAATAAAAACTCAATATCCTCCCTCATATACCTCAATAATAGACCTGGAATCCCCTACACTAGGCCAAACTAACTCCAAACTCTATCAAATGGGATGAACTCAATCTCACCCTCTCTCCTCCCATAGATCCATCTCTATTTATACAAAGACAATGTATGATGGCTATAGAAAGCCCACCTTAGAAAACCAACATAGGGTCTCTACACCACATCACCCAACCAAACCATATAACACATCCCTAAACCAGTCAATATCTCTCACCCCTCCTCTAGCTCTTGTTAATGCATAATCTCCCCTCTATCACATGAAACACACTCTAAAATACATCTGGGAATAGCCCTCCTATGGTAGCCCCAATGATCTCAAAACCCTAATGTGCTTATATACCCAAAAATGAAGTACAAACCCCACACTAATCCCATACCTCCTATAAGCTCAAAATGCCTAGACCTCCCTATATATATGGACTAGTAAAAGTGATGCCCATTCAAACATTATTCTACCAAGCAACATCTCCACCAACACTCCCAACAATAGATAAGGAAACTTTCATTGCTAGAATCTAGAAATAAAAAATAGGACACTATCATCATCATCATAGTCATCAAATTCTTCTCATTTGTATCCCTCTAGAATAATGGCCCATAACCAAAACAACCTACATGCCACCTGGAAAGGGCTTGATCTTCACTATATAGGAGCTCCATCTAATCATCCCTCTCTTCACTCTCAATATGGTAAATTAGCTCCCCCTAAATGGAAAGTTGTGTGATCTTGTGAACATCCTCTAGCAAGATGGTCATCTCTCTTGTCTATATAAGGAAGGTGTTCATAGTCAGATCTCATCTCTCGATAAAGGCCATGATCATCACCACATCTCATGATAAGCATTGATAATATCACATGGCCTCAAATAGAACCTCCCCCATGTGTATCCAATCATCCTCAATCATCCCTTAATGGACCTCTACAAATATATTTAGAACCTGATCCCTCATTTAGATCTGATCTCATTCCTATAAAAAAATCAAGTCAGTATGCACACTTAGTTTTCCATTACCATTGCTCATTTCAATCATTCTACCCAAATCCACCTCTTTATCATCCTAAACCAACCTACATCCACCTATATCAACCTATTTCTAAACTAACCTACAATGATTACCACTACGGCATTACCTCTAGCCCTTGCAAGCGACCCTTACCTCTAACCAATTTCAATACTTATACTAGCCTATCAAATAAAATAGTTAACTCTTTTATCAAAAACCTCTACCCTAACCTTCAAAAATTTTAACACCTACCCTAAACCTCTAAAACCAACACCTAACCCTAACCCACAACCATTTTTTATATATCATTCCTACTTATAAATATTCCTATCTTTGCCTACAATTAGGATTTTAACACTTTAAAGCCTTTTTAAAACATTCTTCCTAACTCATTTATCCACCCTACCTACCCCAAACACTTAACTACCCACGGTCACTACAATTGTTGATGGTCAAATGCCATTTATTATTTAGTGGTTAACCATCGATCGTCAAGTCTAATCATCGATGGTTGGATCAAACCATTTATAGTCACTATATGTGACCACCAACAGTGAACTACCTAACCCTACATCCCTTAAAAACTAACAAAACAACAAAATTTCACTAAAAATTTTACCTAATTCTATCCTATACTCTACCCCCAACCAAAATCCTCTTTTAATTTCAAATTTCATTGGTTAATTTTTCAAAAAAAAAAGCAAAACCTAAAACTCGATCAAAACACCAAAAACCCTATTCAAACTAATAGCAAAACATAAATTCAGCTTCAAAAAAACTAATTCAACTAATATATTAATTCAAAACATCACCTACCTCATTCCTCAACCACTATTGAGGATGGAGCCCATGTCCAGTTGCTCAACCACATCCTCTTGCACCCTACATCTTGATCTTAGTTAAACCACCTCAAACACACACCTCCACCTAACCACCAATCACCACATCAACAACCACTCAGTCAAACCTCTTATAACACAAAGCTAAATCACCAAATCATAAAATGCATGGAAAGCTCAGAGTCAACAAGTCAAAAGTGATAATGACTTTTGTTTTTCACTTTTTATTCTTAGCTTTTTAGTGTTTCCCCCTAACCATCGGTGGTCAAGGTGACTATCGATGGTTAACCTTAGAACCCCTAACTGTCGATGATCAGGGTAGCACATTTAAAAAAATTTAGGCACCTACACCTAAGTGTCTAAATTTTAGAGATAACCTTTCTCCCCCAAACCAAAACTTGAATTTTCAGAGCTTACCCTTCTCCAACCAATCATTAGACCACCTCCACTTTGATATTGGCCATTTTTGACCTAAATAATCACATATTCTATGATGACCTTGCTTGGTCTTTTTGACCATACCAACCAACCTTGCCATGTTGAACATTTGAATTTACACACCTCATACACAACCAAACCATTTATGTTTTTCACAAGAGCACTTCCTACTTTGGATACTTGCAAAAACACCGACCCTATCTAGGAGACTTATACAGTACCCTGATTAGCTATGACTAATGCTATGAACCGATTACCCTATTACTTGTACTTCTAGAACTGACCTTATTTTTATCAACATTGGTAACCTTGGTCTTTGTGTGATCATGGCTATCACACTTAGTCACATTTTGTGTGTTTATTTGCATTTCAAATGCCCAACCACCACTTTTATCACCAACTTCATGACTCACCATATACCACTTATCAAACCCTTACTTGATTTTGGTTTCACCTTATCGACTCCTAATTTTAGGGGGAACACCTCCTCCCACACTCAAGGAAAACATATCTTGGACCAAGAAATCCATTTTTATTTTGTAGCTTGTTTATTCAAATCCACATAATAAAAAGGGGGGAAATGTAGACACTAGAAAATCGTACTACATGTCAAAATGCCTCGAGATACCATGGGGACCACTTAACCCTTTTTGACTCACTAACCAACCCATTATACCCTAAATCTAGTTAGCTACTAAGTTAAATAAACTCACTAACTTACTAACCAACTTATTTTAACCCAACTTGACCCCTTTTCCTTCGAACACTTGACTACCAATGGTCAGCTTGACCATCAATGGTCAGGGCCTCCTTGTTCTTACACAAATATCAACTATGCAAGATAACATGGCAAAATTTAATATATCTACCTTACCTATTGATAATGATCTCCCAAGCATAAAAATCAACAATCCAACCTATTTTGGAACATTTTATCCTCCATCTCTCTTTTCCTATAAAAGGAGGGGAGTAAGAGGTGAGATAGATCATCACAAATATTCTTGCACATAGGTATTCAAGCTTCCAGCTAGCCAGCTAGTCTTGTTTCAACAATTCAACGACAACAATAGAGATCCAAACCTCTATAAAAATTTATCTCAAGGCAAAGTACCATTACTCTACCAAAATTTCTCCAACCATTAACTATTTAGAAAATAACATGTACAGTTTATGTTTCAGTTCTATTTAGTTTCTAACTTCCAATCCTAAATCAGATCTACTACACCTATCTACCAACCTCCTTGTCCTTAACCAGACCCTTAACCAAACCCCTATCTGATCAATCACCCATTTTTCAACTCTTTTTGAACATCTTTATAACTCCACAGGTAACCACCGATGATTAGCATAACCACCAAAGGTCACCCCCAACCGTCCATGGTTACCTAACCACTGACGGTCAGCCCATTAGGAGAAATTTGGGTTTAAAAATGGCCTTGTAATAACTCTAAAAAAATAATTTATTTCTTATTTTATCAAATATATTAATTAAAATAAAAAATGATTCACTTAACCATATGATTAAAGTGGTCCGTTTGCCTATTCAAAATGTCTAAAAACACTTTAGTTAATTTTTTTTTTTTGTTTTTTTCTTATCTTAATAATTTTTAGAAATACTCCAATTAATTGTTTTTTATTGATTTATTCATATTATCTTAGTTTTATTTTTTTAATTATTTTTATATTATCTTAATTTTATTTTTCTATATGGTTCTCACATTCATTAATTTCTTTGTTGCTCTCATCTCTTCTTCTCCAAGTAATCACGGTAGAATCTAGGCTTCTTGGAAATGTCAATTTGTAATAGTTGATATATTTATAGCTCCTCCTTCCATTGATCCACAGTAAAAGGTGATTTTTTCTAAAACATTTTATGTATATTTATGCAGGTATACATAAAATTTTGATATATTTATGCAGGGTTATAAAAAAATATTGCATCTTGTCCTTTCTTTAAATTTTAATTATTTTCAATAGGGAATCAGTATGGTTACATATGGGCTACATCTGGTTGATTTATGCTTGTTTCTTGTGTCTATAATTACTATGTTCTTGTTGGGGCTTTGGGCTCTTGTAAAGTTGTGATTTTTTTCCTGGAAAAAATTCCTTCTACACAATTTTTTAGTAAACTTTCTATTAAAACTGAACAAATAGTGCAATCTATTTGGTGAATCAAATCCCAAAAGTAGTCTAGAACCAAAACATAATAAATTCAAATAGGAAAAGCATTGAATCTATTTCCATTGCTTCTATCTCTTATTGGCATGTCAAGAAAAATTAAGTGAATGCAGACAGCAGATGATGACAGAGTCGATGGTGGATGGCAGAAGCAGAGTCTATAGTGGATGGTAGTAGGGTTTTAATTTGTTAAATCCAACCAATATAAAATAACCCCTAATGTGCCTATTTTGATTTTAAAAAAAAATTTAGCAAAGGCCCCAGTGTCTATACATTACTTTGGTTTTTTAGTAATCTTAGTTTTAAGATACCATATTACATTACTTTGGTTTTTATTTTTAATTTTGTTATTTTAAATTTAGTTTTATTTTATTTTATGTTCATTGATGTTTTATTATTTTATTTTTATTATTTTTATTTTTTATATTTCAATTTTTTTTTTTTTATTTGTTTATAATTTTAATGTTTTCATATTTTTATGTTTTGAATTTAATGGTGATTCTTTTTATTTCTATTCAAACTCAAACTTGAATCAAATTTTATCCTCATCAAACTTGAACCTTGTGACTATGTCTATAGGGAGTTAAATTATGAAGTTAATTTTCTATCCGAGGGGCTACAGCTGGAACCTGACATGTGGGTCATAAATGAGTTTTGTGATCATGTTGCACCAATTACCTAGACCAAATCGGTTTTGGCATCCTAGTAAATCATTGTTCTCTCTTATGTAATTTTTTTCTCTATGTTAGACTGCACTTTACATCTACATGTCTTATGGACTTCTTTGGTCTTCCTCGATGACACACTTTATATACTCTCTTTCATTTACTTATTTTGACTCTATATATGACTATTCATCTAGCATTGGGATCATAGTTTGAAATTGTTTGGGGTCATGTGTGACTTCATCCTACATAGACTAGTTTTTATTAGGTGGGTTGATGCTTGAAAATCAATCCATCTATCTTTGGTTTTATTTTTACTTTTTGGAGGCTTCCTCACGTTAGGGGAGATGTAATTTCACTCATTTTTATTTTTATCTTATATTTTTCTCCTGTAATGTTGTTACATATGTGGATTGTAACCTCAAGTTTAATTAATTTGATGTTACAATTTTTTTTATTGATTTTTTTTTGGGGGGGGGGGTGGGGGGGAAGGAGTTCAATTTGTATAAAATTAATAATTTTCTTGAAAATTAGAAGGGATAGAACACTCTTCATGATCTGAAGGAGAATGATCCTCCTTTTTGTTAGCAATATTCTCCATATTTATGTCACAGAATTATCTTGCAACGTGAGCAATGTTGGTACTTTGTAGGGACTTAACCTCTCTCTTATCAATCCTGTATATGAAGAATATTATACATGATTTTTTAATTCATAAAATTTAAACAAGATCATTTTATGTTAAGATACATTTAGCAAATTGGCTCCAAACTATATCCATTTATCTAACTGGTAATTTTCTTGGTGGCTAGACCATTTCAACTTATAAGGTATCCATTTATCTAACTGGTAATTTTATTAACTATTGGACCATTTCAATTTATAAGGTTACTGATGTATAGGTATTAGGAAGAAGTTATCCACATCAGCATTTTTCTTGCTTTCAAACGTAACTAGTCACAATGTTTATTGATATGGTCTTCAAGATTCCCTTACTAGTTCAAAATTGCTCTTTGATTCTTGAGCTTACTGGTTACTTGTCACATGTACCTATTTCTTAGTTATAAAAATACACTTTTTTTATGGTGTTATACTCCTTTCATATCATTTTCCAATCAGCGTCTACATCTTTACATTTGTTTCTTAATTTACTATCTTGTAGTCTCTTTATAAGTTTTGACTAGCTCAACCTCTTAGTTTCCAAGGACCAAATGTCACTTTAGGTTTCAAGATTAAAATAAAAATGCTTGAATGGACTTAAATGGTCAAAACATGTTTTTACTAACCTCTTTCAAGTGTTCCAATCTTTTTCATCTTTATCTACTACTTCCAATACTCACTTTGCTTCCCTAAGGCTTGTAGCATTATTTTTTTGTCTATTTCAAGCTGTACAAATGTTTAATTTTGTATTTTGGGAATATAATGATATTTTTATATGATCTCTCTATTATTGTTCCTCTGTGTCAAATTTCACATCTCAACTCCATCCCTAGAATGCCTTTTCTTTTTTAACCTTCATGTAAATAGGCCTAATTAGCCCTAATTGAAAACCCACACTCTAGAATCCATACATATCTGTACCCTACTAGGATAAAACTTGTTGATTCACCTTAGAATAATTTATAAGGTAAATATTAAAAAATTTCACAAAATTTTCATGGTTATATTTCACAAAAATGCTCAAACCCTAACTTAGGGTTTCTTAGCTCTCTACACAGGCTGAGAGCCTATAAAAATGCATATATTGGGGTACATAAAGATTCAAATGGTCTAATTACTTCTATGACTTCTGTATACATTCCCTTCAACCTTTACACTCCCCTATAACCTTTTTTCCATCCTTAATTTTCTTAAAATAATGAATATATAGTCAGTTAGGTCCTTTCTTGGACTGTGACAATAGGGGTTTAATGCTTATGAGTTACAAAACCTTGTCTATGAAATTTTCAACCTTCCAACACCTTCTTATACCTATCTTAAATTTTATCAACCCTTAGAACCAATATAAATGTTTTTTTATCAATAAATATTCTTGCTTGCTATTTGACTGAGCACAACCACCTAACCTTACACAAGTTTGTAGCAACAGTAGGGTTTTCAATCTCTATCAAGACCCTTCAAAAGCATCCATTGGAATTATCAACTCTTTGAATGAATATTTAAACTATTACAATCATTTTTTCAAATATTTATGAAACAATAGTACATAACAAGTCTCTAGATTCCTTTTGTAAATGAATGTTCAATAAAATAGGGCACAGGTAGGGTCGATTGTTTGTCACCTAATTGTTTGTAAATAATATTTACCTCTCCTCCAAACCCATACTAACCTTCAACATAATAACCATTCTTTATGAAAATACTCAATGTTTCTTGAAACTTATTTCTACATTGGCATTTTCTCTCTATAGCTAGGACTATGTACATGAGTTCTTTAACAGTACACAGGGTACCTCCAAGTCTAAATAATAACTTAGGGAGTTTTATTAACTCTAATTTTTTTACACTTATTTAAGAGCCTAACAATATCTTTCTCAATTTTAACTACTCCCCACACCTAATGATATCAATAGTAACTATAACAAAGGTAAGTGAAAAAGGAGTAGATCATACAACACATAGTGACAATGTACCTAGACAATACACTCCCTATATCAATAGAAAATTTCTCCTTATATGAACCTGCACACTCTTGATTTGATGTATAATAATACATCAAAATATATGTTCACATTTACCAATCCTTTTCTCCACATGATAATGGTCTGAGTTTAAAAAATTAAGCATTTGACTTTCTTTCAAGACTGATAAATAGGGTACAAGGTTTCAAATACCAAATATCATTCATTTTTTAACATTCTCCCATCTCTTCAATATCTTCAACACACTAAGTTATACAAACAAACATATATATGCAAGCTTGTACTCAATAACCTAATATAAAAAATAATCAATAGCCTACTCTCATAAGACTGGGATCTCAGTGTTGTTTTAACTCTTGCAACTCACATAGTTAATAACAAAGGTACATTTCATTATCCCTCTAAATGGAGGTATATAACTGATGTAACCCATACATATATTTAGGGATAATGATACATTAACAAAATCAAATTTTCTTATTCATGCATTGATAATATCATATCTTTTAAGGCCTGAACCACTACAGAATTCTAAAAACCTTCATGGAGGAGTTTCCTTCCATTTATATTTCATAGGCTCTTCTTTCTCTTCTTAGAGATTTATTCTCCTTTTTATCCACTAAAAATCTCATACATGTGAACTTGTATAAGCTCATAACCTGTTAATACTTAGAATTTTAGGACTTTGAGTCACTGGGTAACAAATCGATATTCCTTGATTCACTTTGATGCATTACACCTTCTAAACAGGGTTTAATGGTCTACCTTGGTTTTTTCACACTTCCCTTAACTTATATACTAATCCATCCTCATTGTTGATTCAATAATTAATCTTATAATTTGAGTGCTTGCATTGTTTCTAAGTTCTTTGATATGTTAAAATAGGGTTATATCCATTTAGTGCCATTCTATGATTATCCATCTCTTCTAAGGACCTTACTCAATCCATTTAACATCATATACACTTATATTTTTTGGTGTTGCTCTGTAGATAACATCTACTAAGGGTCCTTATTCATTTTACTTGATAATCATCCAAATTTCACAAAGACTATGAAATAGGGGAATCAATTTGTTGACATGGTTTACCACCCTATTAAGGGGTATAAATGTGTTTCCTATCTTTACACATGGTATCCTTTTAATAACCTAAATATAAATATACAAAAATTCCATATATTAAAGCTTAATCTTATTCCATCAATGTGCAAGTCCCTTCTCAAGGTTGGATTATGCACAGGGTTATTTGATTTCAAATAGGGTATATATCTTGCATTCTATAGTTTGTAATTTTGCCCATCAAATAGAGAATCCCACTTATGTATATATGCATGTATTAAGCCTCTAACCCTATTCACAAACTTATCAACTAGAAGACACCTTAACACTTCCAACCACGTAATCATACCTCCTTTTCTTTATGCACACACTCAGATGCAAAACTAGGTCTATAGGTAATGTTTCCCTTCTCAAGAGTTGCTTGCATCTAGAATATTCTTCTTTGACACTTAGAGGTTTAAATGGTCCTTAACATTCTCACAATGCAACACACTTATTTCTTTCAACTAAAACAATTTGTTCAAATCTTACATTATTGACTGCACTCAATAGACATACCAAGCCTAAAAATACACAATAATGTGAACATAATCATGGCTTCATAATCCTTCAATAAAAATATCTAATATGATTTAATCACTATGGATAGTACACACAATAAACACTTTTATTTTTATTCAAAATATTTTTCTTTGATATGTAATAGTCCTTCAATAGACTGATTCAAACTTCAAGAGGATTATTGATCATTTTCCTCATTCTCAATCCCTCCTCTTTCTTGGAGAGTTCTTCTCCTTTCTATCCACTAAAACTCATGTAGCATCCTCCATTATACCAACTTCTACATTGATTTTCAAATTAGTTATCAAAAATACTTCTTGACTTGCCACCCAATGCATGGGTGAGGTTACAAAACATGACTCTCACCTCATGATTTAAATTAACATATATGACTCACAATAACCCCTTATATGACTCTTTAAACCTCTCTTGACTCATCTAGACATTACAAACATGCTAATGACCCTTCTAAACTCATTTGAATTTTCAAAACATTAGTTTTGGAGGGAAAACTCCAAACATCTTCAAAACTCAACCTAGGACTCTTAGAGACTTAATATACATGAATGAACCTTGATAAGGTCCCTTGACACACCTTATTACTCATCATTAACCAACCTTTGAACCTTAATGACCCAAACACAAAATTTCATAACTTTTGGTTAATGCATTTACATCAATTAGTTTTATTTATTTATTTATTTATTTATTATTATTCATATCTTCCTATTACGCTATCATGTGGTATCTTTGACAATCGTTATGACTTAGTTGTTTTTTCCAACATACACATGGGCCCATCTTGCGTACATGTCATCCAAAATAAGTGAGATTTTACATAACTATTTGAATCTTTAATTTAAGCTTTGTTTTTTCCACTCTATTTTGCATGTGGGATAATTATTATATGAATATATAATGTAGCTACTTATTTTTTTAACATGGGATTGATTAAGATCACTGAATAATACTCGATTATATTTTGTTTTCTAACTTTGTGGAAGGTATTATTGTAGATACTACTGCAAAACTGAAACTTGCACATATGCTCTACTTATCCATTTCAATTTTATATACTTTTGTGCATCTATATATTGTTATTTTTATTGGTTCCATTGCCACCTTTGTTAGTGGCACATTTTTGTACTTTGTCTTATGTACTTTAGCTTTTTGGTTCCAAGGTTTGAATGTTTATCCAAGGTAGGCACTTGCCCCTCTATCTTTGGGATAATGTGCTTAGTAATAAAAGGAACCTTTTTGTTCCATTTTAAGTTTTTATGGGGGCATTGTATTATTTATTCAAGTTGTAAATGATTTCCTAGATGGGATACTCTATTTGAAGGTGAGAATTCATAGCAGTTTGTGTTTATCCCCTCTTAGAGTGTTTAGTTCAAAGTAGTTTGTGAATTTGGATAGAACTTTGTATATTTTCAATATTTTGAGGAGGACCTATTTTGGATTTTTTATATTAATAAGATAAAATAATTAAAGGGTAAATGAAAAATGTTTTTGAAAATTTATGTGCTTCTATTATCTATTCCTTCCTTTCTATGCTAAATTATATTTACTAATGTTTCGGAATCCCCCTCTGCCTTGTTATTTTCTCCTCTCTCCATCTTCTATTCAACCATTTCTTCTCTTATGGAGCATTTAATCCTCTCAAATGGATTAACTTGAATCCTCAAGTGTTCTAAGGAGCACATGCCTACCTAAATGAAAAGAGCTAATTGAAAGGATAATTAAGGTAAACACTAGAAATTTGATGAATTACTACACCTTAGATGATGTTCATAGAGCCTATTTCATTTAATGAATACATAGTTTCACATTGTCCCTATAATGGAGCACTATTGGTTTATAATTGATCTCTTTGGTTGTGTTGGGCATTTGGATAAATCACAACAGTTTATCAATAAAATACCAATAAAATCTTATTCTTCTATCTGAGGATATTTTATAGGTGATAGTATAAATCATAATAATATAGAGTTGGGACTAATTATTGTAGAGCACCTTGGTTAATTAGACCTAACAAATGTTGTTCATTATTTGCTTTTGTCAAATATCTCTGCAGTGGATAGTAGGTGTTCATTGTCAATTTGACCTAACATTTCATTGTATTCTTATAATTAATTTTCAAGGATAAATGTCACTTCAAAGACATAAAAGTGAGATAAAATTTGTTCTCATTTACAACATAAAATATGATAATGGGAATTGGATTCCAATGACTTTATTTATCGGTTCATTGGTTACAATGAGACCTACAAATGGTGAACATAAGGTGAGAAGAATACATTCCTCTAATGTCAAACACTATTGGAAATGGATGATCAAATATCTTAAGATGAGCCAAAGAGGTAAAAAAAAATATCATAAATTAAAATTACACGTCTATGATAAGAAAGAGATGTTAAAGGAATCAATTTCAAAAATTGAGGACTTCTCAAAAATGTGTTCTAACTATAAGGAAGAATATTTTTTTTTTGAATTCACCACTTTTCATTTACTGGGTATATTATTAAATTATCAAAAAAAATTATTTGTGTTTTTAGAAAAGATTCAACATTTTTTTTCTTATAGGCTTGGGCATTTCAAATTGGGAGGAGTGGGAGCCAATTGAATGCATTATTTGTACCTTTTATGTTGTTCATTCTAAAATTGGAGAAATTATGTATGCTGGAAAGGACCTTGCATGGTTGATGAAATAGGGGATATGGCTCTATAAATATACATATGTCCTTCCAAAAAATGGCACATCACATGGAAAATGGAAGAAATCGCTTTCCCAATGATTAATTCAATTACATGGCCAACTATAGATTTATCAACCATAACTTCTTATCACTACAAGAATTTTTAAGAGGTGCAAGTAGGTATGAAGTTGAGATGAGGAAAGCATGTACACATCAGTGTATTCATGCCCATGGGAATTTTTTATCATATGTTTAAGGATGAGATGTCCTTTCGAAGAATGAACAAAATATATGTTACTTCATCACTATCTGATAGATTGATAAAATCTTTATTTTGATTTAATTGGGATAAAAGAGTACACTTTAAAAATGGAGAAGAAATATAATGTAGATTGTCTCATGGTATATTTTCCTTCAAGTAAAAATTTATACTCATTTTTCAAAAAGTTTATAATCATATTTTATAATTTCTCTATGAATGTTGTTTATCAATGAGGTATTGGATTTCAAGGCAAATTTTATACATGTCATTCCAATTCTAAAGGTGGAAATATGTTCATCAATCAGGTGCATGAACATGGATCCAAAATGACCAAGATGACAATGATGGAACACATTCTCCAAAAATATCATTTTCTGTTATGATGAATGGTGTGACTTTCAAAACATTATCAATGGAATAAAACTAGACATTATTTGAAGTAAGACAACATCTTGAAATGGAGGAATAACTTGATGACTTCATATCTTTACATAATGGAAAAAAGGTAAGTTACGTTATTTTTTTTACATATATTAATTTTGAATATGAATTCAAATGTTTGTTATAGGGCCAATGTGAAAAGAACTATTATCATTATTTGTTTATAAGTGTTTAGGTTGGAAAGCGGTGAGAAAGTATCATGCTTTGCAAATATTGTTTTCACCCTGCAACATTGGAAATCAAGGAATCTTAATACTAATTTTATGAAATATTACTCTGCATTAGTAGACTTGAAAAACTATACTATTCATACACTCTATGTTGATGGGAGTATTCAATAATTATAATAAATGAGGATGTACTACTTGAGCCTCTATTTTTCAACAATTAGTGATCATCATTGCAATTTATATATACATATAGTTAGACTTCTAAAGTTAAAAATCCAATGCTTAGAGCAACCAATGTAACTATACTTTCTCTATTAATATATTATATTGGTTTTTATTAGACTTTGTAACTTTGAACTATTAATTAAGAACTTTTAAGTTAGTTTGATGTTGAAAATTTTTTTGGTGTTAATATATTATATTGAATTTTTATGCTAAAAATATGAAACTGTGATACTATGTTTTATTAACATTAGATCTATCTTTGTCATAACATGTTTAATTTTTACATAAACATACCATGCTACAGGTCAACTACAAGTCAAGTGTTTATTTTTTCCATAAGATTTATTGGATTTCACCTTACCCAATGTGTTTACAATTAGAATTTTGTCACTTGATTATTTACCAAATGATGCATGGATATATTGTTAGGTTTCTTATCAAAATATTGTTTTGATGTTGAGTAAATGAGGACATATTTTGCAGTGAGGCTAATAATTACATTGTCTATATACATTGATAATTCCTACAAACCATTTTGGTTTAAAGGTCTTTAAAATTACTTGTCATCATCACATAAGACACTCAAAGCTTTTCAAAAATATAATTGTATAGAACATACAAATGAGTGATAAGGCAATTGAAATGTTCAGATTGAGCATTTTGAAGAAATGGAAAAATCAAATTGTTTTTTAGGTAATAATTTTTTTTAACCTTGTATATTATGTTTTTATGCATGTCTAAGCCAAACTTGTCTTGTTTTGAAGAGGTCAAATATAATATTCAAAGTAGGTTTATGTTGTCCATTTGTACATGTTGTATGTTGAGATTATTTATTTTGTGTGCCATATTTATTTTTGTATAGTCATAGACCTGAGAGCCTAATTATTATGAAAATCCACATGTTAAGACTTATTTTTAGGTCTTTTATGTAGGAGGACATTAGTTATATTTCTATCTTGTTATATCCACCAAATAGGCACTTTGAACTATCAAAAGAATGGAGAAAATAAAATAGGGCAAAGGAAAAATTTTAATTATAAAGGAGAGTGAAAGTATTAGGAAACCTTAATTTGATGAAAAAAACTCATATGGAATCTCAAAATTCAATCAATCAACAATACTTAATGTAAGGTCTCCATAACAAGCCCACACAATCTAGCTAGTAGTGATTTTGCTCAAACACAGTCAAGGTTGATAGGTAAGTTATGTATTGTTGATAGTTGTTTAAGTATTTATTTATTTTTTGAGACAAACATTATAGAGAGTATCTATTTTTATGGAAATCACTTTGGTAGGTTCAAGTGTACTGGTATAAGAGTAATAGTCTTATAAAACCTTCTTACTCGATCCTAGGTGCACTAAGGATTATGCAACTTTGCATGATGGATTCTTTAATTATGATTGTCCATGAACTAAAATGATGCAAAGATATTGAGATAAGTCTTCATTAATCATCCTCTAGTTCTCTATCCAAATTGATCTCATGGTCTCAATGATTTGACACCCAAATCTTCGTGTCTTGCTTAATCTTTTACCTTTGTCCTCAACTCTTATTCTTCATCCTCAACTCTTGTCTTTAAGGCCTGATTGAAAAAAAAAATACCACTCTTACTAATAATGATCTGTATTCAACCTTTTGAGGGTTTTGGAAAACTTTTTTCCTTTCTCTTCTTTACTCCCTCTTCTTAAAGACCCAGACCACCTCTCTCCTATACTCCATATTACACCAAGACTATCTCTTTCTACGATTGATTTCAAAATTCACTTCTTTAATAATGTCCTTAAGATATTAAGTCATTTTCAAGACCGTACGGATTAGGGAGTAGATATTTTTAGCAAGTGGAGTTGAGAAAGGGCTAAAAATTGCCTAATTTTTTAGGCTACAAGAGAGAAAGTGGGTCTAAAAGAGGAATTAGACATTAAAATTTGACATACATGTGTGTCTTAATGGTAAAAATTATAATATAACCTTGTAAGGTCATAACTACTAGTAATTTTCTATACAAGTCCATTTTTTAGGCAAAAAGAGCTACAAGGATTGAGTTTTACATAGGCAGAGTTGCATAAGTGAAAGGGAAGGTGTTTAAGACAATGACAAAGGGGAATTGATATTTCTTAGGAGGATATTATGATCAAGGTAAAACTTTTATATTCTCTAAATAGTATAGTGATCCATTTCTTTGCATGATTATTGGTTTCTTAAGCCTGTGACTAGGAAAGTGTTTCATTGATCGAGGACTAGTCAGAAAAACTTATCTAAGATCTGCATCTGTAACTATAGTAAATAGGGGTTGTTGATGTATCCACCTAAGTATATAATGATTTCCATGTGTATTCTTGAAGTCTTTAATCTCATCTACAAACAAAGGCCTTTAGGAACATTCATGAACCAGTTCTCAATTCTTTCTATGCAATTTTCTTGCCATGCACATTCTATATGCACTTCAAACAACTCAAACAGGATCAGTACTTATAGTTATAATCAAGGTTATCTTTTATTTATATCCTATATAAAATACACATTATAGAAACATTCTACTAACCTTCCTTCACGTATGAACAACTACCGATATCATTTATATAGCAATCAAGACATGGAAGTTGAAGTAATGGAAGAGATGGAAGTCAAGTAAAAGAAGATTAATGAAGTTATAATAATCATTCATCTATTTCATGGAAAAAAATAATTCTAATCCTAACTCTTGAATCCACACTTATTTGATAAAATATGTAAATCATGAAAGTTAAACAATAATAGATTTTTTTTCTCAAGGGTATTAAAAATTAATTCATACATTAAATTTATAAGATATAATACTTAATACTTTAGTTCATGAGATACTTTATTATCCTTTCTTATCCAATCATCATTCTGGGAAAACTATGCCATTTGGGTGGCTCACCATCTTCATTTCCTTTAATGGGTCTTTATACAGGGTTTATTAGGGTTTTAGGTCCATTTTGGCCTTAAGCTTTGTTCATAAAGCCTTGAAATTTTAAATTCCAATAAATTACACAAACATGATGTTAAAAACCCCTTATAACCTCTCCAAACTCCTTGTATCCCCATGCAAAGTGCTAAGGGAGAAATGAGCACTCCAAGTTACCTTATTGAGCTTGTTTCTCCATTCCTTGTAGGCTTTGACTGTCTTTGAGCCAAAAAATGGTTTTATCATGGATTAAAATACATATAAATAGATTAAACATGTCTAAATTCATCCCATTAATATGTTCCAACCAGCTATAAAACTCACCAAGAGCTAGAAGTGAAGTTGGACCCCTAATTGGCTCTAGGTCACTTCAAGGCCTAATAGGATTAACATGCATCCTGCTAGTTTTGAATATTTAGACTGATATCTCATTTTTGGTCTAGTTTATCATGGTTTTTCATACGTCATTAAATCTCACAAAATTATCACACAACTTCTCAATCACTGCCTCTCATTCCTTCTTCCCATTCACCAACTAGGCTTAATTGTAACTTGCTTAGCTAAGCTTTGTGCAAGAGTGTTTTGATCATTTTGAGAGTTATTAGATTGATTTAGTGTTTCCTATAATAAATTAACCTTTAAAAAACTTCAAAATATTTTTCTATATGTTCTCAATTCTTCCTATAAAGTTTCTTACCTATTTTGGCTTCATTTACTTGCCTTGCCAAAACTTTGTTTTTCCTGACTAGTTGACCTCTGAGATAAAATAGTGAGGTATATCCCTCTTATTCAAGGAAAATTTAAGGTTTGGGAAGTTTTATTAGGAAATAATTAATATTTTTACCAAATTTTTAATTCATACTCCCCCATTTAGGCACCTAACTAACTCAATTTATTCAAAAAAGGCCTCTAAAAAAGACTATTTTTAACATTTTTCACTTCCACCTAAGAATGACTTAAGGATAAAACCAATGTTCTTAGGTTTATTAAACATTTTATCCACCTTAAATTAATTATAAATCATATTTAAATTCACCAAAAACCATTCTTCTCACTTATATTCTTCATCCTTACCCATTGAGCAACATGAGTCTCTTAGTGCAACCAACCTCTCCTCAAATGAACTTAAACATTCAAATGATCTCAACCTCTCTTCATTATTACCCTTCCATATTCTTCAAAAATTAAAATTAACTCTCCTTATCTCATTTTGACTTGAACAAATTGATACACCCTCATTATAATTCCATGAACAAGCTAGGCAAGTCTCATACATGTGACTGCAAGTGGGAGTGAGTGGAGAGTTGACTATGAGAATGCCAAGATTGAATATTTGCTCAAATAATGGTTTGATGAAAAAAAACATGAATTTAGGTCATTATATGGCCTTAATACATGGGAAAAATCATATCCCATTCCCATCTTAACTAAAGAGTGTTGTTGTTCAAATCCCCTATTGACTGAGCTACAGTCAAGAAATAATATTCATGATTGGGTCTAAGATATATATATCATCATTATATTGGAGTAAATATTGGTGGGTGTAAATTTGGAGGAAGTTATCTTTGAAAAAATTTTAAGGTATTAAATTCAACATATATTTTTATGCACAAAGTTTTTTTGAGGGACTAAGTATAAACAGATTGCCCTACCTTGTTTGCATATCCTTACCCTGTATACATAGTCACAAAACTCTATTTTAAGAGACTGTGAAAGAATACACATGTGGATAAATAAAATATCATGACAAAAATGATTTCTTGGTGTAATTTATATGGGAAGGAGAATTGGTAAGAAGGTTTCAATATAAAGAAGGGTCAAATTGTCAATCAAAAACATAGCTTATGTATTTTGTATAGAAGAGATAGTCTTGGTCTCTATTTTGTGTGTTAACTCAAGGGTTATAAGGTAGGATTTTAGAGTGATCACAATTTAATATTTAAGTTATTGATAATATAACATGATAGATTACAATACAAAACTTTTGAGTCTATCTTCAGACATACCCCTTGCCTCTTTAACATAGTCAGTTCTTTATGAGAGTGTTTGTTTTGAGAAGGGACTTGCATGTAAAAGGAATTTGGTTGAATTACACTTCACAAAGTCTTGGTGTGTGTAATTTAATTTTGGTTGAAAGGATAATTTGTTCCAAGTTTTCAAACACTAAGTGAACACAGTCAAAATGTAATGATAACTCCTGTCTAAAGTGTAACACCTATCTACAATGGATTAGTAAGTGGGAATGAAAGTAAGGATAAAAGGGGTAAAATAATATGGAGAATAAATATTAATATCATGATTTATAAACTTCTCAATTATTATGTTATTTCCTTATGATGTACGTAATTCCCTTAAACCCATACAGTCAAATATACTCTACCCAATCAATGGAAACATACACAACGTCAACTGAGTTTTTCATGTTCTGAGCATGGATTTGTTGAATTGAGAATTTCTACATCTTGGAAAAGGTTTTTAGGAATAAAATAGACTAGGATAAATTTATTTTGTCTCTTGAAACACTGTGTAAAGAAAGATATGCAATTTTATGTGGTCTTGGCCTTATGCAGACCTAATAAACCCTAAGATTAGGGTTTTGCCCATAAAAAGAGATGCAACCATCAAAAAATATTTAAAATTGGTAGGAAGGTATAATTTTACATGAGGAATATGATTTATAATTTTTTGGGGTGACATATTATGGTATGGTACCTATTATAAGGACTTAGTCATGAAGAGAGGGCTAATAAGGCCTAAAGAGGAGGGTTTTCCAAAAGAAGTGCTAGTTAGTGAAGGAATTTGATCAAGAAAATTTGTAAACATATTAAATGAAATATATGAAGTTGAAAAATGTGTTTATATCATGAAAATAAGGTCTGGTTTGGTGAATTACAGAGGAAATGCCCTAAGAAGACTACAAGCTTAGGAAGAGTTGTGTGATTTTTGAGGATGGGAAATAGACTTGAGGAGTGAACCAGAGTTGTAATAGATTGATATGGTTATCTCAAATTCAATTAATACTAATAAAACAAGGTGATTAAATTATTAATATAAATACCAAGGTGTGGTCTTTGAAACCTATTGAGATTGACTAGTCAAGTGCTAATTATTGAGTTGTATTCTAAAAGGTTAAAAGAGTACAAGGTGGTAAGTAAAATATATGGCATGAGGAAAAATAAGGTATATTGAGAAGTAGAGATAAGTAGTTCCAAAACTTTAACAAATAAATAAAGAGAGGACACTACATAACCTAGTATGCAAGTTGATACAAACCAAGGGAGATGTGACCTTATTAGCAAGTGGACAATCAAGTGAACCTGTGGTCAACTTGAGATAAATATTAGAGTATGTGAAGACACATTATTAACATATCATGAATCATTTTCAAGCACTCCATATACCATTTACATGCACTTTGAGCTCACAAGACTAATTTCTCTCTCTTGACTATGATACACTGCCTCTTTAACCAAAATGGTTCATGTAGGTGCATATTTCTCTAATAAGACCTTGATCATAATGTTTAAAGGCCCTTCTTAAATATTTAAGGTCACCTAGCACTTGCTTATACCTATGTTCACCTTGTATAGGAAAAAACATTACCTAGACACCATGCTAAGCTTACTATCTACCTACTCAGCTGTAGGGGAGTGTTTTCCTATGAAGGGACACATGTAGGTGTTCATGAGGCTTGAAAAACTACACATCAACATTATCCTATCTTTATCCAAGAGCTTTTTTATTCGAATACCCTATTGACAGAGCTACAATCAAGAAACAATATTCATGTTGGGTCTAAGATATATATATATCATCATTATATTGGAGTATAGATTGGTGAGTGTAAATTTGGTGGAAGTGATATTTTAAATTTTGTTAAGGTAGTAACTTCAACACAGAGTTTTTGTGCATAGATTTCTTGTGAGGGACTAAGTATATATAGATTTCCCTAGCCTATTTGCATATCCTTACCATGTATACATAGTCATAAAACTCTATTTGAGGAGATTGTGAAATAATATGCATGTAGAAAAAGAAGATATCATGAGAATAATGAGTTCTTGGTGTAAATTATATGGGAAGAAGAACTAGTAAGAAGGTTCCAATATAAATAAGGATTAGATTGTCAATCAAATATAGAGTTTATGTATTTTGTATAGAAGAGACAATCTTGGTCTCTATTTTATGTGTTAAGGTCAAGGGTTATAAGGCCAAGGATGGTGGAGTGATCACAATTGAATAGGTAAGGTATTGATAATATAACATGATAGATTACAATACAAACCTTTTGAATCTATCTTCAGACATAGCCCTTGCCTCTTTGACATAGTCAGTTCTTTTTAAGAGTGTTTGTTTTGAGAAGGGACTTGCATGTAAAAAGAATTTGGTTGAATTCCACTTCACAAAGTCTTGGTGTGTGTAAGTGAAGGTGGTTTGAAAAGATAATAGGTGCCAATTTTACAAACACTAAGTAAACACAATCAAAATGTAATGATAACTTCTATCTAAAGTATAACCCTTGTCTGCAATGGATTAGTAGGTGGGAACGAAAGGAACGATAAAAGGGGTAAAGGAATATGGAGAAGAAAGATTATTAGCATGATTGAGAGAATTCTCAATGACTAATGGATTTATTTTTGATGTATAGAATGCCCTTAACCCATAAATTCAAATATGCTCTACCCAGTCAATGGAAACATAAACAAAGTCAACTAAGTTTTTCATGTTCTGAGCATGGATATTTTGAATTGACAATTTCTACCTCTTGGAAAAGGTTTGTAGGATGAAAATAGACCAGGATCAATTGATTTGGTCTCTTGAAACACTCTGTAAGGAAAGATATGCCTATAAAATGGAATATCACCTTGGGAAAAGTGCGTGAATATGATGATCCAAGAGAAATGTGTAAAGAAGAGCTACTAGCCTATACAAGCCTTATAGAAGCATTGTACCTAAAGGTGTTGAATGAAAGTCTAAGTTTTTGGAGTGATTGAAAGGGATTTTACTAGATATTTTAAGAATATTTAAGGCTATATTTGAGAATAAATTGAGTCTTTGACACCCAAGACAAGATTTTGTATTATGAACCAAGAGGTTCCTAGTGGAAGAACCAATGAAGGAATTGACCATTCATAGGAAACTACTTTGAACAAATGAGTGAAGAGTGAATGTGGATGGGATTGATAGGATCCCAAGGACACCAAGAAGTTTCTCTATAAATTATAAGGTTTAGGTATAGTTGAATGGGGATAATAAGCTAATAACCAAGAGAAGAAATTAACAAAGAGATGGAGTCTTGAAGATCAAATCAAGCAAGCTCAAGTGACTAGTTAGATTAAGAACCAGATGATCATGAATCGTAGACTTCTCCTCAATAGCTCTGCATCATCTCTCTTGAATTAAAACTTAGCACCTTCTTAAATTATCAAAAATAAATGATTCAAAACTATCAACATATCAATAACCATCTTAAATGAGATCGACACAGAATTACCAAATCACTTGTTTCATATACACAATATTGTATCGATTTCATATACACTATCTATCTTTATATAAAAAGAACATAATTCTATCCATAAATCATCATATATAATATGATTAAGATCTGATAATAACTTTGTGAGTTATTTTTTCTTTGTACAAGCCATATTGAGATTGAATTATTTTGGAATTCTTTGCTTTCATCGAGAATTAGCTTCTGTTACTATAGTATCAATATTATTAATATTTTAAAGTTTGTTTTTTTGTGTGAGTCTATAAATCATACATCTATAGAACCATTGACTCATTTAAATCAATGGGTTATATGGTACAAATCCTCCACCATGTTGAGTAGACTTATGATAATCAATACATACTAGCTTATGAGACTTTTCCATGCTTGAGTATTCCAAATGCTCAAGCTACCATACTCTTTAGCAAACCATGGACAATGTGCATATAGAATGTGCTAAAATCATATAAATAGAAACAAATAAGATATAACCTAATGCATTAGAAAATAATTGTGTAGAAATAATAAATAACTAAATAAAAAATAAAATTATTAATTCTTACCATGTAATGAGTGACCTCATTCTCTCCCCAAGCTAAAATAAAATCCTTTATGAATTTTGTTACAAATTTAGTAAATTTGTTACAATCTCCTTCAAAGAATCTTTCACTGTTCATGAAGGGGAACAATGATGAGAGTGAAATCAATGCATGTTTCTTCCTCAATGCATAATTTGCTTTGTCATTTCAATCATCTTTTACATCAATGAGATCCTTATATATTTCCCATTGACCCCTGCTACTTTTTTGAGTGACATTTTTAATAAAATGCCTAACCTTATCTCCTCCCATGGATAGCTTTGATGGAACATTACCATGAGTTCCTGATCACTTTTCATCTTTTTCAATAATAAAATTTCAGCTGTGTAATCTTACATTTGATAATACATTCTCAATTTTCTTAATATATTTTTGTGCCTCCTCTTCTAGTTTCTTATTCCAAGCAAATAAAATTGATAAATAAACCAATTTATCAATTATCCTAATAAAAGCATGAAGATTGCATATGTGAACTCTTTTCAATAGAATTTGTAGCAATGGATTCATATTTGGATCAACTTTATCTCTATCAGGACGTGTTCCTTGTTCACAACCCAATATTCCCTTTCTACTTATTCTATTCAATCCATTTGACTTATCTAGAGAATGAATGAAATAAATGCAATTATGCTTTGCATTTGCTCTGTGGATGATGTCATACATACATTTCAAATTTTTTAAGTCAACATCCATGTGCCATTCAACTTGATATGAGCCATAACCATCAACATAAAGTTTTTCCCCCATTGCATGAGAGGAAATCATGGCTGGAAGCTCTATTTTCTCAAAAATCCATTTTAGGTCTTCATAACATTCTTTTTTTACTTTGAATAAGCTAAGCCACCATAAATGGTTTTTTGATTATATAGAAAAATACATTTTATTAGTAGCAATAATATTTTTATTTAGATATCTATTTATCAAGGTAACTAATAATCTTTCATACTTAGCACCATTGATCAACTCCATCTCATATAATTTTAAGACAACAACAAGTTTCCCATTTGCCTCTTCCATTGAAATGTCATAATATCATACCATGGCCATTAAAATTCTATCAACTTCAAACCAAACATTATTCAAAGGATTCAAAGTGATTGACACTTCCTTTCCAATAAAATCCCTTCCTTTTTTTATGTAATCCTTCTTAGAAGCTTGGATGTGAAACATATCTCCAACAATTTTCTCAACTTCTTTGTTCCTATTAGCTCAATCCACTCTAACATGAGATGGATGAGGCACCAAGACCTAAGTGATCCCAACATTTAATATTCCAGTATGCAATGCCTTAAATAGTTCTTCATAGCCTCTTCTACTAATCCCTACATTGTCACAAGCACCTTGGAAATCACTAGCACTGATTGAAGAGACAATTTATTATTTCATCAACCAAAGATTTTCTTATGGAGGTACATTATGCGTAGAAAATCATGGATAATATTTTATTTTTCTTAAATAGACTCTTCATAAACAATGCTAAGTTATGGCTTGTCTCTTTAGCTACATATGATATAGAAGGATTAAAAAATTGTTTTGAAACTTAAATTCTCTTTTTGAAACCACCCCCTAAAGGTACCAGAGACCCAATACTATTTAATTTTCTAACCCTTGTCCTTCCTCCTAGAGGAGTGTTCTTCATTCTTTTTATCGTGTTAGTAAGGTCTTCAACTTTGGAATTTAACGCCTTACTTTCATTCTTCAAAGATGTGACTTCTTCAAGCAACACATTTTTTACTTGAGAATGTTCAATAGCTTCAATTTCCAGCCTCTTAGTCACTTCTAATAAACTAAAGGATATCTTTTCCATTTCAAGCATCTTATTTCTCATTACATTGATGTAGTTCTCAAGAGTTTCTCTACTTCTTTGTAGCCTCCTACAATATACTAATAAACCATTATCACCATTACATATAAATTTGATCATCCCAATGATGCTTTCAAATAAGGGAGTAGCATTGGATGAAGGATCAAGAGGATAAAAATTTCCTTTAGCCCATATGTCTATATGTTTTAGGCCCAATATTCTTAAATAGTTTTCATCCACATTGATTTCTTTTATGTATTTCATTTTTGAAATGGTGTCATTTCTTCATCCAACTCCATATACAAAACATATGGTTTTTTCCTCATGTTTTCTCTGTTTACATTTGGCTCCATCTGAAAAGAAAAAATGAAACAACATCCAATAAGAAAATCTTCTACTCACAAGATTTTGGCATATTCCTAGAATTATATATGAAAACTAAAATTAAAATGTAGATTTAAACAAACAAATATATGCATTCAATCTTATATTTTTTAATAGAAAGAAGAAGAAACCATACCATAAATTAATAACAAATAAGTTTTCCTTCTTCCAAATCTGACTTGCTTGTCTCTTGTCACTCCTTACAAATTTGGAGAACTCAAAAAAAAAACATCCATGATATGGATCATATCAATTATACTTAATTTTGAAAAAAAACACTCTAATATTTTGAATCTTCCCTCTAAATTTTCCCTCCACCCTCCAATTTTACATCTCACATTTTTTATGTTTTGAATTCAATCATTAATTTTAGTTCCTAATATGTTTATGTAAAATAAATTAAAATTAATCAAATTTATCTAATTCAAAAAAATCCCTTCCCACCATAAATTTCAAGAAGTTCACATTTGAAAAAATTGATATAGTTGTACATAATAATGATTTGATTACCATATTTATTATAACTTATTCACATTTCATACAACCTAAGTGTGTCTAATCAATGAATACCTTTGTAGTCGATCAAGAAGCCTTACATGTATGTACACCTAATAAAGACAATATATATATATATATATATATATATATATATATATATATATATATATATATATAATTAATGGAAATATAATCCTTGTGTGGGATTAAATAAGGGAAGTCTTGATATATATATATATATATAATGGAAAGACACCAAATTGTTGTCTCATTGGTAGAGATCCTAAAAATAATCTTTATCTTGCTTTTTATAAAGTCAATCATCATATCTCCAAACATTTGTAACACAGTGGTTTCATGAAGGCAAACATTTAAATTTTAGTGGCCTTTGATTACTATATAATTCCATAACCTATCCACATTTTAAACAATTTAGTACACCTTGAGTGGCCCTAATGGTGAATCCTTACATATTCCACTTATTATGTCAGAAGATTTATTTTTATACTATTTGATAATTTGAAGGCCATCACCCTGTAAAGAATAAAAGTTGTTTCCATTATAAGTCATCTAGATTTTGGAATGTGGGTCTGCTACTTATCAAACATCCATGTCAAAGACTCAATGTATTGTTATTCAATATAGGTGACATGTTAGTTGTTTCCATTGTTAGCAATAGACCTAGAAAGCTTAGTTAGGACATGCTAATTATTTTAGTCTATCATAGTCACTTCAATATTTGCAAGGTACCAACCATCAAATTAACACCTTCTCAATATACATTACAATTTTTATTATAGCATATGATTTACACAAATTCATTTGTTATCTAAAAATATAAACAAGTCAAAGGCACTCAAAGTGATGTCTATTGAACTAGTGTATGAATGCACCATGTATTTATGTTTTTCATTAAATTGCTAGTTTTGCTAGTCTCTTGTTATTCTAATTTTTGTAAATACCTATCCAACATTGCGCATTGGACCTTTTTTATAATCCATGAGAACACACATATTATAAAATCCATAGTATGGCTTCCAAATAATGTAAATATGAATCATACAAAATTATAAGTAGATGCAATAAATTTAGATTGTGTAAATATAGGTGCTGAGTATATAAAATCAAGGAAACCTAGATTTCAAACTTGAGTTCCCTAATTTTACACTTCATTTTCAAGGTTGTTTGACACAACTTGAATATTGATTGTGAAATATTCAATTTTAACGAAAAAAATTCTAGGAGATAGTGGACTAAGTAGCTTGCCTAAAAAGCTATATGATGGATAGATAAAATGAAACTTTCCAAAAGACTTATATAAGAACTTGATTTTTCAAAATGTACTTTTTTAGTGCCTAACTACATGTTGTGTTTCATCATTATATGATTCTTTTTTATTTCAAGTGCCCTGGTAGACATGCATGTAGTTATAATAATTTTTATTAGATGTTGTACTTGAAATTGACCTTGTAGACATGTAAGCAAATGTAAAGTTGATTATTACAAATATTATTTCTTATCAAAATTAAATTTTACATATATTCTCCTAACTACCTGTTTTGAAGATATGAATGACTTTGTTTACAATCCTTTAGTTATAATTTGCTTTATTTGACCTTTTAAGATATCTATGACTATTATAAAGACTAGAAAACTTATATCCATGTTCTAGACTCCCTAATAAACCTATTACAACTCAACATAATCTATTACAATAAATAATTATGCATATATTTACAAAAATACTTCTAAACTATCATATAGAGTGACTTCTGAGACTTCTAACCAAGCATTTATTGTTTGACAAGACCTCCTAAGACTAATGACTCTTGACATAACCAACTTGACTTACTTATAGTGATACACCTGCATAAATATACCTTGAACACTCACCTCTATGGAAATGCATTGATATATGCCTCTGAGTCAAGACTATACTCATTGTCAGATAGTGTAAGAATATAATCATGTTTATCAAGTTTACATATACAGAGTGGGAAAAGCAAGGGCTAAGATGCCTTTCAAGGATTATAAGTATTCAATGTATATATGAGGATCAAATATAATAAAGTATTGTATTAAAAATTCGATGCATTCAACAATGGTAATCATTTCCTAATTAAATAAAACTCTTACTTTTTTGTATAAACTCAATCAACTATATAAGTTTTCATGGCTTGTGCATGGTATATATGAACTGTGTTATTTAAAAGACATTCCAAAGACTCAAAAAGGCATCATCAAACATCAATACATCTTCCAAATATACTAACAATCAACTAATACAATAATATGCTACCCCCTTTGATCCTTCATAGTGCATTAAGCTCACCAATCAACTAAAAATAGGGATTACTCTTGTAGATAGGGGTTACCATAGTATTTAGTTATTTGAATGTATTTGCCTCATATTATCAGTGGGTTAACAATATGATAATACTACAAACTGAACCCTTTATAAAATAATCTTACTCCATCAATATGGATTCCCTCATACTTCTTTAATTCTCCTTCCTTTGTAACATTCCAAAATAGGCTACATTAGCATGCAGAGTTTCCTTGAGCAATAAGTTTTATCCTCTTCACAAGTTAGCAACCTATTATTATCATCATAGTATATTAGTACCAATTACCTAACCATAACTGCAACATGCAACTTCCACTTTATTTCCAAGATAATAAACCATTCAAACCAAAGGTTGTTTGATTGTTTATAATTGTAGAATCAGGGTATGACCATATTAAACAACTTACCATTTCCACCTAATCTATATGTTGGATTTTCACTACTTATTTGGGGTTATAATAACTAAATTGCATTCATTACTTTCCTTCATAAATCCTATCTGATGTAGGAGCATCAAGGCAAGTAAAACATCATTTTTTGTGTCTAAGTCTATAGGAGGTCAATGTTGGTCAAATTTTGATATAAAATTGTTTGAAGGACCTTTAAAGTTCAAATTGTGGTCTTAGAGTCTATTTGAGACCTTCAGGATGTGTTAAATGGTCTCCAAGAGTTTCCCTCCAAAACTAGGCATTTAAAAATTCAAATCTTAAAATTGAGCCTAAGAGGGTAGAAAACATATAAAGAGGGTTTAGATAAGCCCAATAGGGTTAAAAAGTCTAATGAATTTATTTAAGGGGTTATAATGAGTCATATTTCTAGAAAAATCTCAAAAAGTGGAAGTCATGTTTTTGAAAGGGAATCACTCACCCATACATTGGGAAGAAGATAAGTAGTTATGCCTTATAACCAATTTTGAAAACCAACATAGAAGTTGTTGAGAAAGAGATATTTTAAGTCAGAATGGCATAGGAGAAGGTGGAGATATCTATAGAGGAGAAGGAGGGTCAATAAGTGAGCAAATTTTTAAAAAACAAAGAAAAATAATCCCTCATAAGGATGATCAAGTCCATGGTTAGACTGTTGGTATACATGTTGAGTTGATATATATTAAGACAAGTGATTTCTATATTTTTTCCATTAAAGAATGTATGTATTGTTTTTTGTATGTCTCAATTTGTTTCATATGAATCTTGTAACTATGCATGCATAGCTCTATATTAGAGAATCTGTAGGTTTAAGGAGGACTATTAAACATAGTCAAGAAGGAATAGTTGGACCTTTGTTAAAGACTAAGAGGAGAACATTTGTGGTGAGTAAAATTTGAAGGTGTTGAAGACTCCATAGTTTATTAAATGAAAGAGTGAACATTCTAATCGAGATACTTAAGTGAACATAGTTAGGCTCCCATGTTCATGGTATTATTTATCCAGGATATGCAAGATCAGTTGTTTTAGTGAGCTAAGTATAATGACATCTGAGATGAGGAATGTTAGTATTGGTATATGGTCTATGTATTTGATATAAATAATATGATTCTCAATTTTAAGTGATAAAATAATGTAAAGAGGTCTAACTTAGTTATGCAGACCTTACTCTATTTACATGAATATAAACCCTACACATATAGTAAATAACCCTATTTGGGAAAGAATTGAAAGCATAGTATTTTAAAATTGGGAAGAGAGAGTGTATTTGAGAGTCTTTCATATGTGGAGACAATGAGGAGAAGGTTTTTAAGTGTCCATGATGAGGATTTGACTCATATTTATAGTTGTTGATAACCTATTTTATTATTTGACATAGTCATGCACAAGTAAATCCTATTTACACAGTCTACAATTTAGTGAAGTGAGAAAGATATTTGGAAAATGGATAAAAATGGTTTCAAGTGAGTTGTATAATATGAAAAGTTCATGAACTCTGTGGAAGGACCCAAGTGTTTTTTAGGAAAGTACAAAGGGAGAATAGACTTAATAAACCATGTCAATAAATAGAAAACTATGTAGTATGGAAGGTGAGTTTGGAGTATTGTGGTGAGTCTAAGGAGGTATATATTATGATATTAGTTTTTTAAAAGTATATTTGGAATGTGTACTAATGTTTAATAGTGCCCTTTCCATATTTGGGATGCTTTGAAACAACACAGTTTGGGAATACCTTGCACAGACCATGGAACCTCCAATAGTTGACTGAGTATCCATCGTTTGAAGCTTGTAATAGTTATCTAAATAAATATAGGCCTTTGGAAAATTTAAAATAAGGTGAAACAAACCATATTAAATTTTTTTTAATCTTTGAAACCTTATATAATTAAAGTTAATGATTGGTCTCAGCCAGGACAGTGAGCTAGGAACCCTAGATTTAGGGTTTGGCATGTAGAATGAGTACTAACCATGGAAAAAGGATAAAACATTGTAGTTTGACTCTTATAAACTTTATTAACATGTTTCATATGGTTTCAAGTTGGCAGAGTCATGCATGAGCATCAAGCCATACAAACACCATTTTTGATTTTTATCCATTTGGTGACCAAACACTGATCAAAGTAAGAGTCAAAGTGTGTTAGAGACCTAATTAGGTCCATTAGATTCATTAATGTCCATTTGGGTTCATTTTGATGATTTTTATAGGTTATAGTATTTTTCCCTCCAAAATCAATAATTTGAAAATTTAAATAGTGAAATAGACACTAAGAGGGTCACCTTGTATGTTTGAAGTGCTTGTGTGAGCCAAGTTGGTTTAGGAGTCTAAACAAGACGTGAGACAAAGGATTGGAATACAAACATGTTTATATATTATGACAAGTCATGTAAATAAAGGAAAAAGATCCCTTTGTACGTTGAGATAGTTATGCCTTGTCACTATTGAGGTAACCACCTAAGAGTCTACATTGAAACGAAAAAAAATAATGGTCATGGTATTGAGGTAGGTTAGCATAGTAGAGAGAGGGGACATTGAGAGAACTCTCCAAGAAGATATAGGAAGACCTGAGGATGAAAAATATTGTATGAAACCTTCTAAAAAAGTTAATACAGTCCCATAAAGGACAAATTTTTAATGTTTTTGATGATGCAAGAAATAAAGAAGAAATAAGTTCTCGTGCAAATTTTTCTTGGTCTGCATTTAGTTATTGTGAATCATAGACATTATCTTGAAAGTCCTTGTGGAAAAATACTTGTTATTTGTGTAAGAATTATAGGATGATGTGGTATTTTGGTTTGAATAAGAAATTTGGGATACATTTTGGGTAAAAGAGTATTAGGTTTGTTATCCTAAGATAAGTAGGAGAAGATTTTCTAATCCCTAGTTTTGTAATGTATCAGTGTCATATAGTCTTATAACAAATTGAGGGAATCAATTTAGGTGGGAGAACTTAGTAATAAATAAGTGATTATGTTCACAACCCTAAGGACTCTTATGATAGTTCAATTTGAAGACATGAAGAGAGTAGGGAACCATGACTGAAAGAAACAAATGGAGCACAAATCAAGGTGATTACTTAAATGAGAACAAGGCATTTCTAATAACCTGTGTGTTTTGTATATCATCTTTGGAAAATGTTTCCACTTTTGAAATTTGATAGGTGTGAGTTAAATTATGTGCTCAAAGTTAATTGAAATTGGTCATTGATAATTGGATGGAAATGGAATAGTCTTAACATAAAATAAGGTCTCTAAACCTTTAAATAAAAGTGGGTTCAAAATTTTCTTAAATGAAGCCCCTGTCATAGTCACACTAGTAGTTTATGTATAAAGATTATGCAAGGCACCAATAAGAAAAAATAGATTATAATTAAGATAATCTATATGGTATATAAATATGTAAAAAGCTTATGTTATATCTAGATAGTCATTTGAAACCATCTGAGTGATTTTTGAATGTAAAAACCTTATAAACATAATTTACCTTGTTTGTAGTGTAATAAGGAATGAATCTGAGTTAAAGAAGTTGAGATTGGACTATGGAAAGGGGTATGAAGGTTGAGAGATGTAAGTATAATATGGGTTAAAATAGGAATACATTAATTATGTTCTAGATAGAGAAGGATTTGTGTAAAGGATCAAGGATAGTCCCAAAATTCCATGCACAGTCAAGAAAAACATAGGCCCTTGACTGTATTTTAAGGAGTTTAAATATTAAATGGATTTATTAAACCCTAAAAACTATTGGGAAAGGTATATGATGAATAAAAATAACTTTTAAATGTCATTGGAGTTCTTTATGTTTCATCTAGCTCAATATATAAATTTTGGAAGGCCCACAGCCTGTGTAGACCTAAGAAAACCCTAGAATTAGGGTTTGGCTTGAAACAAGAGTTTCCACCAGTCAAAAAAGGTAAAATTTTGTATTTTAGTTTATTTTGACATATTAAATAATATAAAAGTGGTTTTAAGTTTAGAGGAGTATGGATTTTATGGATTATAGCATAGTGTCAAGAAGAGAGGCCTAATTAGGCCTTAAAAGGAGTGGATTTGCAAAGGAAGTGATAGTTAGAGGGTGAGTTAGGTCAATATAATTTTAAAACACATAAATAATTATAAATTGATCCCTTTAATGTGATTATACCTTGGAAAGGAAACTTTAATTGGTGAAAAAAAGAGGAATTTCTTAAACAGGGCTACTAGCCTTAGAAAGTCCTAGTGAGCTTGTAAGGAAGAAAAGGGTGTTGAAGAGAAAATAAATAAATTGAATTGGGATGAGATAGGTATGATATGATCCTTATATAATAAAAATGAAATGAATTTGAGTCTTATAATCTTAAAAAAAGTTTTAGATCTTTTAGACTTAAGGGGGATAACTAGTAAAGACTAGTGAGGGTATAAAAGTAAGTTTGTTCAAAAAAAGGAATGTAATGAGGTAAGAACAGATGGTAAATGATAATAATGTAAATATAATAGAATAGATAAGTTCCTCTATATTTTCTTGCTAATAGGAAACACCCAAGGAATCTATTGAAAGAAGATAAAGACATTGAAACTAGTTCAAAGCAAGAACAATCAAGAGCAAATCATCAAATGTATGAGATTAGTTGATAGAGAACCAGATGAGATGATGAGATTTTTTATGACTTCTCCCTAATGCCTCTTCATCATATAGGTATGAAATGTATGGATTTTAGCTCTATGGAAATAAAGGAGGGCTCAAATGACCTAAAATAGCAAGAATTTATAAAAGAAAGGGTAGATACAAGTGGAGTAAAGGCAAGCAACTTTAAAATAACCTCAACCTATTTAAGTGATCATATATACAAAAAATATCCAAGATTATTAGAAAAAATACAAAAGTCCAAAACAAGGCTACTACCCCATACAAGTCTTGTCAATAGATTGAGAAGCTTAAGAAAGAATAGGAAGGATGAGCTAACAGTTTAAAAAAGGTGTATACATGTATGTTAAGACCAGGTAAGACCATTCAAACATTGTGATAAGATTATTTAAGCCTAAATCAAGTTATAGCCCCTAAGATCAAAGAGGTGATGCCTAGTAAGAGCTAGAGAAAGGTGTAAGGGAACGTTTACACATGAAGTGAATGTAAAGAGATAAAGTGTGGATGGATAGAGATAGAAACCATCAATAAGGACCTACTGAGGGTACAAAAAATAGTAAAAATGAGTTTTGAACCAAAGGATCAAAAGAATATATTGAGAGACAAAGAAGTATCAAGATAAATCTAAACATCAAATGAGACCTTTGATCAAACCAGAAGCTTAAGATGTTTGTTTGAAGACTTATTCTTAATGCTTCTACATCACTATCTCAACAATGGAATAATCCACTATTTAAGAATCAGGTATTCCTTCATTTCTTGACTGGTGCATCATAGAGTACAAGACAGAGTTACCTTCTTTGTGTTTCTTTTACATTGAAGGGATTATTCAACCATTTGAAGGTCTGTAGTTTACTAGCATATTCAAGTAACCATCCACAATGAAGATTCTTAATACATTCACTTAAAACCATTGTTCAATCTTACTTCCTTTGGCTTTAACTTGAAATCCTTCTAGCCTATGGGTATACAAAATCTAAGCATACATATAGCCTAAAAAAGCTTATTTAAAACAATGTATCTACGTATAGACAATAATTTATGCATTTTGAAAGGGAAACATTACAATAACCAGTCTATCTTTACTCATTGAATGTCATTCTTTACAAGCAGTCCATTCATGGACTTGAACAACTTTCAAGAGGGTTTTTGAAGCTCTTTTTCATTATTTGAACCTTATCCATCTTCTTGGAGAGCCTCCTCTCTCCCTCATTCTCTCCTCATAAAATGGTTTGTTGATATTACATAGTACATCAAAACAAAATGTTGGTATTTTATTTTGAACATCACATAAATCCCCTTAGGTCCCCATGCATACCTAAGTGGTGCACATAAATGTTCTCCCAGTTCTTCTTGTCTAGTTATTCATTCTCATTTATGTGGCATTCTCTCTTGAATTAAAATATGCCAGAATAGTAATCACTATGTTCATAATTATCCCTGAGTGGTCGACTATGATGTTATCTCCAATATTTTTTTCCTTATCATTCACCAATATCTGGATGCTTCATCCTTGATCTTATCTTCACACAAATTTACAAAAATAACCTATATTTATTTTATTTCTTGAGCTCTTTTATATTCCCAACTAGTACCACCATATCTTTTATTTTATTCATGCTTGAGGCAAATCAATTGGCAGTGATGCCACACCAAATGAATCACTGGCCTAATTTGTTCTCACTTTTCTTGGTGGCATTCCCAAATCATATTGACATTACTAATTCTTGCTACAAAATTTTATTTCTCTTCAAGGTTTCCTACATATAAATGTAGTAAGAAATGTTATGCATGGTATTCCATTCAAGTAGCCACAAAAAAGTGTATAAATCACATAAATTACCTCCAGCATAGTCAATAAAGTATCTCTCTCTTTATCAACTTCTTTAAGCCTTCTAAGTTCCTTTCTCCATTTCTACAAGTAAAATGTATTAGCACATGATTATTTCAAAAAAAATTGCCAGAAATAGGTGGCCATTTTCTAATTGATGTAAATAGTTGTATAAATTTCTATAAATTAAACATGTGAAATCTACCTCTAGATATTTTTTAATCGTAATTGGGATTTTGTATTTTCCTTTTGAATATTGGCAATTTCATTTCACTTGTGATCTTCTTGCTTAGCAATAGGAACTTAATCCATAAAGAGATCAATTTCTTTCTTGTAACAATCACATTTATTCCTCAATGTCTGTAATTCTACTTCCATGTGTGAAGGAGAACTATGGTTTAAAACGTATAATCTGGCATTCAAAGTTTCAATTAATGTTAAAATGAATTACATAATTTTGATCTAAAATAATCATTTGATCTACAAATAAATAAAGCAACTTATATAATTCTACAAACCACAAATCCAGTCAAAAAATATAAGCATTCTACAGTTTTAAATAGTAGGTGCTAAATTGGACTGCAAGATTAAAACATTTCCCCAAAATTGCTTGAAACATAATAGCATACCATAAATCATCAACTTCAATTTTGAAGTTGACAACATACAATTCTGCAGCTGCAATTTTTGCCCCAATGCTTGGGCCCTCCCCATATGTACCTTTAGTTATGTTAGTTCAAAATGCAATCCCCTTGCAACATAAAAATTTGTCTTTGAGAGATAAATGGACAAACAAAAGACTCCCTAGTTAAAAACTTTGAATGCAATTTATCTTTCCTCTATTGTTAAATGTCTCCCCCAACCTTAAAGATTAACCAATTCAAAAACTGGGTCATCATGGGTGAAATCATTGAGAGTAAGATCCATGTCATAGTTATGGCACAGGTGTATTATTTGTGAATATTTCTTATAGAGATTCATAATCAACTAGTTAGGATCAGCAATGTTGCACATATCCTCCTGACCAGTGTCTAATATTTCATTAAAATTCATATAGGAATCAATATTTTCCAATGAATAATTGTGAGGAATCAATATTTTGCATGTCTATCAGGGCATTAGCAATTATAACATCAGATAAAACTCCGCTTTCCTTTATGCTTTGATGGATATCCATACCCTATTCTAAAGCTCACATTTTGCCACAGGTCAGGAGGATGATAGCAAAGGTTGTAAAGTTTGGATTTACACCTATTAATTCCATTGGCTTAAATGTCTCCAATGCCTTCCCTGCAAGCTAATTTGCTTAAAAGTCTCCAAGGCCTTTCCAGCAAGCCAATTTTATGCATATGTTGAAATCATCGCATTCCATGGGACCATATTTCTTTAGATAAATTTTATCAAAGAGTTTGTGCCTTGTGTATGCATATACATTTTACAAACATGTCTGCTAAGGCATCGGCAACTACATCTGAAAAAAATTTGAAGATGATTTTATTGTTTGTAATATAAATTTGGATTTTTTTGTTTATTAAAAAAAAATCACAATACCTTCTATAATAATTGAATGTAAAAAAACCAAAAAATCTTTGAACTTTCCATTAAAAAATAAGATATGGAATAAAACAAGTAAGTTTATCTTAACCAAAGTGAGTTAGTATAGGTTTTGTAAAATAAATAAATAAAATTATATTTTTATTTTAGCCTAAGGGATGATGTCATCTTTTAAATGTTTTTAATTATTTTCATATGTCACATTTCATATTTTAGGGATTTTCTTGGGAAGACTATTTTTAATCCAAATTTCCTCTAATGAAACCACCGACGGTTAGCCCAACCGTTGATGATCACTATGGTAAAAAATAACAGTAAGTTGTTTATACCCTTTACCCCCAACCAAATCTGACTTTTTGTGTCCCTGCCTGTTCACAGACCCCTGCTTGATTTTATGAACCTAACCTGATCTATTTTAGCACCAATATTGACCCATTTTTTATATATATATTCATTTTATCTATCAAGCATTCATCTACTTCTTGTATTTCATTTAAGTACTTTCTATTATTTGATGCAAGTATCTTACTTTTATCTCTTTCAACTTAATTGTTATCAAAGAGTGGATTGATAGCCTCCTAACAAGTTCACGTTTCTTGGATCTAGCTCATGCTAGGCAGTCCACCTAACTATCTTTCTAAGAACCCCTTTTGTTAGTGCTTTCTTATCTATAGGGTATTCCTTCTGAGACAAAGAGGAGCTCTCCATACTCATCTAGATTACGTGTGTGTCAATAATTAGGTATTTCTACCACACCCTTATTACTAGTTTCTTATCTTCTTCCAAAATTAAGAAATGAGCATAAATTAAGAGAAACAATAGGGATGACCCTCAAGCCCATTCTAGTGATGAGGAACACATTATTTTGAGAGAAATTCATTTATGGAATGGTAGATATTTTCATCGGGGGGGTGTAACAAATAAAAGTGCACATGATATGTTTCCTCACAAATTGATATTGTACTTCTTACTATGACTACATATTATATGCACTCTTCTTTATTCCTCGTACCTTTCTTTAAACCATGTCATTACATATTTTGATAGTGATGTATCTTGTTATTGAATATAGGATTTTGGTGGATGAGTTGGCACAGTCGTAGGCATGGATGGACCATGTTTAGGAGGTATGATAGTTACTTCTTATTTACCAAAACCAATAAGTTTATTCTTCATGTTGGTGTCTTATTCTTGTATTTTGTCAAGATTTCTAAATCGCACATTTTCAAATGCAAGTGTCCAAGGTGACATGCATATGTGTGCATTCATGTGGTTGACTGCTTCCAATTTTTTTTCCATTTTTAGAGGCATAAAGGCCATGACATGAACATTGATATTGCCTTGTGACTATTGCATTGGACACTATTATTTATATACATACATTTTGGCATAATATGTATGACATGTTTGATGTGTGGTCAAACATATTATTTGGACAAGAGATTTGAATACAAGTGTTTCATTTTTGGTTTGTGTTGGATATGTAGTTTTTTTTTATGTGCAATTCAAGCAAAGGTTTGGTGGTTAATTTGTATTTATCAATGTTTTTCATGATCATGCATGGTTCAATGATGTAATGTTTTTACCATGTACTCATCGTATATTTTTTACATATATGGTATGTGATGTTTTTGACTAGTGATTTATCATCTTATCATGTATACCTTATTATCCTTTCATTATTTCACATGTTGGTGACAAAGTTCACATTTTTGCATGTCTTTATGTCTATATAAAAGTAATTGTGGTAGGCAAGAGTGCAATATAATATTTGTATGAATGGATTGTCTCTCTAACATTCCTTTATCTCATATCATGTGTTTGTCTATTTAGGTAATCAACACAACAATTTTTATGACTATGGCCCATGGTTCGAGGAAGGGGAGGAGGGGTGAGAAGGAATGGGGAAACACTCCAATACATTAGAATGACCATGCCATAGGTAAAGATTTAATACTCCAATATAATGTTTTCATTTAAGTTAGAAAACTCTTTGTCTTTAAGGAAACTATTCTTAATTATAAAAAAATAGATGTTCTTGGCTTTTGAATATTCTCATAGACCCTCATTTATGTCTACCTTTTTTTACCTTTTCAATGCTTAAAATATTAAATGATATAATTGACTTTCATGTGTATCATATTTTTTGTAGATGAAGTCCCAAATCTAGAAGAGAATATGGATACCCAATTACCTGAGGACATGGAAGAACTTCTCACAAGGATGAGATCCTAGAATGTAATGGGCACAGAAGAACATCTTGATTTTCAACTGTCACTAGCAGTTGCAAAAAAATAATCACTTGAGAGGGAAAACTAGTTTTTAAATGAGCTTCTTGAAGGTGAAATGGAAAAGGTTATCAAGTTGTAAATTATGTTGGCTCACAAGACTAGAGACATCAAGAAGTTGTACTGTGCACTTCTCACACTAAGGGATGAGAAGATGGATGTTGAAATAAAGTTTGTTAATCTACAAGCTACCCATGCCTACACAAAATCACTCCATGATGTAAGGGAGGAGATTGTGTGGGCCATGCAAATGAAGCATAAAGGAATAGTTTCCATATATGAGAAACAGCTATAGATTTTGAAGGTAGACTTTGATATCTTATTTGCACAAGCTGATGGGATGTCTCCATAATGAATAATGATAATTAGTTGTGTGCAATGACTCATGTGTCTGGTATTACATGATGTATGCTTATGACTTTGGATGGAAATCAATTAAAACACATGCTTATTCACATTTTAATCTATAAAATCAATGTTTATTTGCCACTGATTACTTACTTCATCTTGTGTATGTAAGTCCTTTATGAAGGAACGGATGACTATGTTCAAAAGTTGTTTAACCAAAAAAAAGACAAATTGACTTCTTATGAAAATTTGTTATGTCATCTTATTGATAATCATATGGGCTATGTCATCATGGATTTTAAAGTCCCTCAAGTGGATTTCTGACCTATTTTTGTAGCTTCTTCTAATCATGTGGATTATTTTTTATTTTTAAATATAAACTGAGCAAAAATGAGTGGTAATTACATAGTTTATAGGCATTTTTGGAGCCATGACTTTTTTCTATTAATTGCAAACTTGCTTGATCCTATAACATATAGGTTGGATTATTTATGAATGTTCATAAAAGATGGTATGTATGTCCTAAATTCATAAATATGGTCTTAGACTAATTCAACTCCTCCAACCTTTGAAAACCAAAATCCAATCCTCTATTCACATGTTCTAATTCAATTTTCCTTTGACTGTGCAAATTATAAGGGTTTCCTTTAGGACTGTGTCCTTGTTAGACAACCAATAATAATGTTTCAACCAAAGAAAGAATAAACCACTTAAACATCCACAGTGAACTTTCCAACACATTTTAGAATCCAAAAACTCATTGATCATATGGATTCTCTCAAAGATTAGTCCTTGCAGTCATGAAACAATAATGTAAGTATAGAAACAAGGCTTGTATATTGTCAACTTCCATTCTAGGGTCTCTTTCTTTCAATAATTATCATTAAAATCTCTCCTGGTTATTCACATCAATAACTTGCTATCATAATGATATTACCTCTCTCCCAATGTATATCCATTCCAACATCTACCAAAATAGGGGTTATGAACTGTGTAACAAAGTTGATCCTTTTGTGAAATACAAATAGAATCTCACTACCTCTCTTGTATTCAAATAAAAAATATTCCCCTATATACAAACCACACATTCATCTCTTAATCATCATCTCATCACATAGTTTATTGATGTCTTAAATCTGAAGGATTACCTCATTCTATGATAGAGACAATAGTCTACAAGGCTTTAATGATTCAATGGTTCATTTTACTATCATCCTCACCTTGTTACTTATATTATCACAACTCTTTGAAATTTTTTACTTTCTCAACCTATATAATGATGTTTGCCACACTAAACTCCAACTCTGATCTGTAACCAAAAATTCTAATATCTTCCTTTTATGATTGTAACCTACAGCCCTAAATTGGTTGTCTCCACCAATCATTTAATAACCTACAACTCCACATAAATATGAACAAATACATGGCCTTAAGGGCCTTCAAGGGAAATATACATGATTCACAACAACTTAATGTAGTTCAAGAACATCAACTTACATGGCTAAACTCCTTATGTATTCATTACATCAACTAACATCACAAACAAATATCAACTAACATCAAATGATTTGGAAATCATAAAAATTACATCATAGACACATTTAAACATATGCATAGGTCACTTATATGGACAATCAACCATGGAACCTGTGTAAAGGTGCCAAATATCTTGTAAATGACTATTGATAGGTACTTTAGGTAGTTAAATTTGTTTAAAAAATAGTTCAATTTTGGTTTTGTGTTCATTTTTCATGTGTACTGAAAAAAATAAGGGCTCAAGACCCAAAACATTATGAATGTTGACTTTAAGTTTTAACAATAGGTCTGCAACCCTATTTTCTATGTATAGAAATAAACAATAACTGCTTATTATTTGCTCAAGGGGAAAAGATTCAGTGTAATATATTTTAATTTAGTTTGAATCTGGTGAGTCCTTTTTTTATGTTATTAAATGTATGTGAGACCATTCTTGTTGTTAGTTTTTATGTTAACTAGTTTGAGGATGACATAGTCCTTTTAAAAAGATCATACTCAGGTTGTGAGTATATAAATTGTAGGAAAAGAGGTTAAGTGAGATATCAAAGGAGTTGGGAAGTATTTTGAAAGATGTCACAAAGTGTCTTTGGACCTATCACCTTCAGACATAATTTTCAAATCCCTTCAGTGATCTAAAACTTGAGGATAACACTTACAAACATGTAATTGGTCATTATGCAAATAGAAAAGTCTATAAAGTTATCAAGAGGAGTATAGGAGCGTTCTAGTGAAGATCAAGTGTTTCAAAAAATTATTTGATATTGGAACAGATCCTGAAGAACCTTCATAGGCTTAATAAACCAATGGTATTTAGAAAACCATGAATAGAAACTCATAATAAGTCACTTGCAGATTTAGTAAATGGAGACTATGTACACAGAAGAGGCAATAGCATGGATAGTGTAGTGGAAATTGAGATTAAGAAATAGAATCCAGTGTTTATAAAGGTATAAGGATTTTCTTCAAAGGCTTTCAAACATTTGATATCATTTTTAAACATTTGTGTGAATTCAAAACCTTGAGACAAAGCCTGGAAACTATGTTGACAAAGTCTGAATGTATAGTGAGGCAAAGATCTTGATAGAAAAGTTGAATGGAGGTTCAAGTGTGGAAATCTAATGGATTGAAGAGGTGTCTTGTAACCATATAGACCTTATGAAATTTGAAAATCATTTTGTAACCCTACATGAAGAGAGTAGGAGTAATTTAAATGCCCTTAAGTCCTAAAAACACAATCAAAGAGCATGTTTAGATACGTTAAACCTAAAGATATGTTGAAGAACCATAAACCACAATTAAGTAATGAATTAGTGAACTTTTGAAAAGAAATAAAATCAAGAACAAGGAAAAGTGTGAGATAAGTAGATTACTATCTGCATCAATCAACATCAAGAACAACAACTAACATCAACATTAAGAATAACAATAAATATGTAATACACAAATATGCACTTTCTTTAACAATAAATTAAACTGTTTATCAATATTAAAACATGTTTTTATAAAACTATTCTATTGACTTTCAAAACCATCAATTCATCTAATGGATTGTAGTCACCATCGATTTCATCCTCTATAACATGCATGTAAAAAAATAGAGGTTTCACTCTTGAAATAATTTAGCCCGATTGGATGAGAGGAAAATGTGGGAGATTGTGTATCCCTTCCACAATACTATATATGGTTGCACTGGGCAAAGACTAGAGTCTTGAAAGAGGTTATTTCAAACACTATATAGTTTGAAATGTGATTTTAATGGTATTTTGGAACCAATGAATATATGTTTTACTTGATCTAGATGCACATAGATATTCAGATCATTAGACACCTTCATTGGCAATAACTTCCCCAAGAAGGGCCTTAGATACATTGGAATGGCACTATGAGTATCGCACACATAAGGAAAAATGGCATCATCATGTGGCCATTAATATGACCACTCTATGTATAAATCATCATCAGGCTTGTCTATGAATGTCATGTACTCATAGCTCACCATCAAAACATGATAGGCAGGATATGCCATGTTGTAATGCAAGATAACATTCACCCATTACAATCCATCAGGATACCTAAAATTTGATGTGGTTCTAAGCCTCCTCTGATTGATAGACTCAACCACCACACATGATATTTCATGCAATGTTTGTCATTATACATTGAGTTGCTCCAATACATTTAATTTCTTCCATATGAATATATGGAATTCCTCTCACATTTCTACAACACTCCCCATGCAGTATTAATTCCCCCTACCACACAATTAAAAAAATTAATTAGAAATAATTTCCAAAAGTAATTCACAAACTATAGTTAATCATGTTGCTTAATTATTGAATAAAGAGAAGATAAACTATTGAATAAAGAAAGTTGTATGAGTTTTGTTACCCCCTTCTCTATTTAATATTACTTCAAATTGATTATGAAATGTATTGAGGGATCCATGAATCCATATGCAAGTTTATAATGTGTTTGTTATATCATAGGTTTGAGGGAAAAGAATACAAGTTTTAGAGTGAGAAAGAGAAGGTTGAGATATCTCCAAGAATGGAGAAGAGAAAAATTCTGAGAATATGAATGAAAACCAAACTCCTCAAGAAGTACATCAAGTCCAAGATAGGACTGTATTGTAACAAATCATCATGCTATGAATATATAAAGATGTCTTGATATATTAGGATTTATTTTAATGTATATGATTGAACCATTTTATTGTTACTTTAAACAAGCCTTTGAGTCCATGACCATATTCTTGTTGGTGTGTAATCTGTAGGTTAAGAAGGACTGTTGAGTACGGTCAAAAAAGAATGATTTGATTGAACCATTGTTTGAGAGTGAGAAAATAATTTGTGGTGTATGATATTTGAAGGTTTAAAGAGCCTTATAGGTCTTTTAATAGATTGGTGAACATTTTAAATAAGGAAACTTAGAGAGAGTAGTCTATTATTACACCCCTATTCATAGTATTGATCATCCAATGTATGCAAGCATTAGTTGTTCTAGTGAGGTAAGTATGATTGTAATGGAAATGAAAGATGGTGATATTAAATAATGTGTATATGGTTCATACCAATCATGTGTTTCTTATTTCCCTATTAGAAGGATCAAATTGTATTACACAGTCATCACCTTGTTCACAACAAAAGAAACTTTGAGCATATTGTATGAACCCTATTTGGAAGGGATTTAAAAGATAATTTGTTTGAAAGAGTGAAGAGAGGGTGATGTAAAAGAGTATTTAATTTATTGAGACAATGAGAAATATTTTATAATAATCCATTTGAAGGATGTGTTTGAAGATAAATAAGTGACAAGCATATATAACTGTGTATGCCCTATTTTGGGTTATACAGCCCAGCCAAGAAGTGTTTGAAGCATAAATAGAGGTATGAATAAGTGTTTAGGAGTTTTAATATTTTTGGTAAAGATGAATAATGAATTAGATAACCCTTTATATACCTTTAAATGCTTTTAAGTGTGAACTGTCAATCTAAACCTACACGTAGTCAAAGAAAACATGCACAGTTGACTATAATTTGATTATTGTAGCCATGAAATGGATTGTATAAGAGATATAGCCTATTTTTAGAGTTAGAGGATTTGAAAATAGACCTGATCATGGAAGGTGCATCCTTTGAAGTGATGTAGAACTCGAGATATTGATTTTCAAGACCTCTCAAGCCTGTGTAGGGCATGAAAACTATAGGATTAGGGTTTGGGGTTTATAATGAGTTTCAACCATCCAAACTTTGTGAAATTTTGTAATATTTCTATATTTAAGGTAATATAACTATTTAACCTAGTTTCAAACCTATACAGTCTCCATAAGTATCGATTATGAGTACTTTGTTATGTTGAGGACTTATAAGACCTAGGGGAGTAAGGGTAGTGAAGGAAAAGTAAATTTATCTAAATAAGTAGGGTAATAAATGATTGATTAAGTTAGGGGAGCTAAAAGGGTACCCAAAAATATCAATAGTTTGAATTGGTTGCTTGTACATTACCCAAACCTAGGAGCTTTATCAATTTGGAGGGTTAGTTGAAGTGTGCCTTAAAGAAGGAAGTATATTGTGTCTTAGGAGTTGTGTCAGGAAAGACAAGTATAAGTTGTATGGCCCAAAAGGGTCCTTGAAAAGGTCATTATTTCTCTGAGAAGGTTTTTCAGATACTCCCAACAAGGAGATGTCCAAAAAAAGGCTACAAGCCTTGTGAAGACAAAGTAAGTATTGTGTGTAGAATACAAAGGTAAGGTGTGATCCAAGACTTGAAATGGGTATATATAGGTATATTATGATCCTTAAATACCATCCATGCTTTGAAAATGTTTCTTTGGAACCTGAGTCTAATTTTGGTCCTTGAGACCTAACAAGGTTGCCTAAGAAAGAACTAGTGTGTGAGTTGTAACCAATGAAAGTTGAAAAAAGACTAAAAATGATCTGAAATAGTTTTTTTAAAATCAGAAGGAAGGATAATTCAATATAAGGAAATATTTCTAAGCTAAAACAAGCAATCTATGAAATGGTCTTGATTCCAATAGATAGATGGGACTTTGCAGGGCAAACTAAGCATGGAGTGTGAACTCATGAAAAATAAAGGAAAGGTTTCTACGCTAAAACAAGAATTGTAAGTGAGTCAGGAAAGGAAAATTATCCTCTACCCTCATTTTAACTCAGTAATAAGAGTTAACTCTATACTTATACCCTGTTTCACTTATGACAGTCAATTTGAAAGTGGAAGGTTATTTCTCACAAAGTGGTGTATGGTTTATATGAAAGTAAAGATGTGTAGACTAAGAGTGGTCATTTAAGGAGTAGATTAGATTTTTTATATAAAAAAGGTAATGTAAAAGTGATAATATACATCCATCTTGAACAAGGAACCCTGTCTGCACATACTAGCACCATGTTGCCTATTGCAAGACAAAATGAATACATGAGTGTGAAAAAGGGACAAAGACATTAAATTGTTTGTGTCTTATCAACATTTCAAAGAGATTATGATCCTAAGAGTAATTTTGGGAAAGTTTTCATAACCTCATGAATGCATATTAGATTCTTGGAAACATTTGAGATAGTCATACCCAACCTTACCCTGTTTACACAGTCTACCTTTGATGGACTATTTTTGTATGATTTTTAACCCCATAAATGAAAATAAGTGTTAATGGTTATTTTCCTTCTTCAAGACAAATGGATTGTTCTTTATATATATATATATATATATATATATATATATATATATATATATATATATATATATATATATATATATATATATATAGTTTGGTGAGCCTTCAAGGAAATATATGTGTTCTTGGATTCTATGTACATCTGCAGGGTTGGTAGGATTGTGATTATAGTAAAGAAAGCAAGCTTTGGATAAATTGTTTTAAGTGAAAGAAACAAGATTCATTATGAAGAGCATTCAAATCCCTGAGTAATTAAGTAAGATGATTCCAAATCCAAGAAAATTGTGAGAAGGAAACTTGGGTGAATATTTTTAGATGTTAATGAAAATATAATTTGGTGAATGGAATCCCTACTTGAATGGTGGCATGAAAAAATACAGAGGTTAGTAAAATGCATATCCTTTTTACAATCAAAGGACCTTGAGAACAGTCCTAGATAACGGAGAAACATTTCAACATGGAGAATAGCATTGGAGGAAGAAATGAGCACCATCATAATGAATCATTGTGGTGCTATAATATAGATGAATGTTTGGTAAACCCATAATAATAATAGAGGATATGGTTTGAAGACAATTAGGTTGTAACACCTATAACAGGGTGTACTTTGTCTTGAGGGCACAGTCCCATTATGAGGAAGATAAAGGCTCAATTCTTGTCTTGTCTAGGTGAACATTGAATGGATGGTTTTAGGAGATGATTTTAATCACAAAAAAGATTATGAATCCATTGGATGAATTATAAGAGGTTTTAAATGAAAGAAAATGATCTATGTGGCAGTTACAGACTTGTAGGTCATAATGTTATCTATAGTCAATAGATAAAACAAGGTGTAAGGGATTATTGGAGGTGAATGAATCACATGTAGGGTGAGTTCCAAGATATATAAAGGTGTGTGAACCTTATTTTATAAACCAAGTAGGGTTTAGTAGACATTTGAATGAAAATTAAATGTGGAAACCCTCTCATAATAGTGTGTACCCTATTTTACATAGACGGTCACCTGAGTTTCCATAGTTTCATGTAAGAAATGGATAGAACAAAGAATATAGCCTATTGGGAAAGGTGAAGGGGATGGAAATAGACCCAAGGAAGTTTATTTTATCCTTTTAAGTGTTTTATAACTTAAGATATTGATTTTTGTATACCCTCAGCCTATATAGTGAGCTTGAAAACCCTAGATCAGGGTTTAGCCATTTTAGAGAGTTTCAACCATTGGAAAAAGGTAAAAAAAATTATTGTTTGGATCTATCAAACATGATTAATATTATTCAAGTGTTTTTGAGTTGAAATGGGTACGTATTGTATGGATTCTAGCACTGAGTGAAGGAAAAAGGGCTAATTGGGCCTTAAAAAGGTATTTTCTAAAGGAAGTGCTAGCTAGAGAAGGAATTAGGTCATGAAACCTTATACACACCTTAAAGGGGATACATGGATCCTATAAGAGTGATTACATCTTGTAAAAATTTCTTGGATATGATGATTTAAGTAGAAACCTAGAAAAGGGCTACAAGCCTTTTAAGGCCATAAGGAGCTTGGTCAGTGGAAAAGGGTGAAAAATTGTGTTAGATTCCTTTTTGGAGGTATGGATAGGTATGTTTAGATCATTTAATACCATTCAAGTGTTGAATTTTAACTCCTAAAACTTAAATCAATATTAAACTCATAATCGTAACGATTATGTTACGACAAGAGTGGTTGGTGATGATGTACATTATATTATTATTTTTGGGCATTGCTTAAATTATTTCATGATCCTCCAATGGGTAATATTTTATTGAATTTTATCATCTTAGTTCATCCTAGTCCCCTAAGGGGTACTCCCTTTGCATTTACATAGTGAGATGAGGGAATCACAAAGAGCTTGGGTAAAAAGAATATTGCAACTAAGGGATAAAGGATGACCACCATCACAAAAGTAGTTGTCAAATGGTAGTTGATGTAAAAAGTAATTGTAAAAAGAGGACTAAAGAGACTCTTCTAAGCATGAAAAAGGTACTAAATCTACTAACCAATCAAATGAACTTCATAACTATTGCATTCTTTGTTTATATAATTTCGGTAACATTATTTGTTTATAGAATATTTATAAATTCAATTTATATTTAAACCAATGACTAGCTTTACCGCATTCATCAAGGTAGGGTTCAAATATCATTCAAAAAATCTTTTAAGAGATAGTACATTTATGCAATATGTTACAATGTGTGGGGAGTCTAAGAGAACTATTCACCTTTAAAAAAAGGTGTTTTTTTTTGCATGCATTTATTGTTGTTACATGCATTTATTGTTATTATGTTGTCACTGAAACCTACAAAGGGCTGCAATCAAGATGCATTATCTCTATTATGTCCACCCCTATCTCACTTCATTGGCCTGTTAGGCTCCTCATCCTAGACTTATCATTTTGGATTGTTATGAGGTGGGGTTATAAAAAGTGTGGTCTCCTATGACATGCTCTGATATCTACATCTATTCATATTTTATATGAAGTCTCTCTATCTATGGGTGGAAGTTTTATGCCCATCTTGCACTTTTTGGAATGGATGAGGAATTGGGTGTTGTGCATTTGATACACCCTGCTCTCTACCTTGTTGTAAACTTGTGCCATATAAGTTTTGAAGAATGCCAAAGTTTATATGTTTCTATCCACTATACAACATCTGTCAAATATCTTTTGTGCTCCACATATCAGGACCTCAACATCATCAACTTCAGTAGTATATGGGATATATTCATAAAGTGAAAAGCATCCAGTTAGAAATGTTGAAAAATATGAAAAACATATGACTGCAATTAGTTACTAGACTTAATATAGCAGTCCCCCTCAGTTGGTCTTCAGTGTCATCCACTGGATTTACTGCAACACCTTCTAGTTCATGACCTGATCTTTGCATATCCATATCTGATACACTACGCATTTTGGTATGCAAATCTTTGACATCCATGCCTTATCCCTCATTTTCAATTTGAACTCTATTGTCATTGACCTAGGCAATGAAAACATATTACACAAACTACAATCACATCAAAGTTATCAATGCATACAATATATAGGGGAAACAAAAATTACATGGTACTCAACATAGATGTTGTTGATGCTCTCGTTAACACCATGCATTATGGTTGCATCCTATACAACTACATAAGTTGTCATCATTCTCATTGAGACTACTTTGAGCACATGCTTGCAAGTATATCCTTGGATTGAAAATAATCAATTGCACATCGACATAAAAGGCATTACATTGAAGATGCAATAATGCAATGTCTCATCTTTAGTACTTTTCACCCATGCCATATGAGGTTCTCTATTGTTGAAGGTAACATGAGAATTTGAGATGTTCAAATCCCATACCCATGAAATATTTTCATGTCTTTCTACTTTGAAGTTCCTATGGAAGCCAGTGTCCTTGCATAGTTGTATCCACTAATAATGTATGTAAACCAATGTTGTTAGTTGGTAAACCAACCAATCCACCCTATGATGTGTAGAAGTCCTTACTATGCTTAGTAAATGACATTTCAAATGGGAATGGTAAGATTTTATATATGCATTGGTGTCTTGCCTAGCATGCAAAAGTGTTTGACAACATCATGATCACATTCCAACTTTGTATGCCCAGTGTTGTTCTTAGTATTTAACAAAGGTGGGCTGAGAGGAGAAATATATTTCTACAAACTTTATGGCCTCCCTTGTAGCCATGTCCTCATCATCACAACTATGCATTATGAACCCCAAGTCATGAAACATCACACATTTGGCATCATCATCTTTCACCTTTGCTATCAAATTCTTCAACCACGCACAATAAACATGCCAAATGCAGAAGTAGACCTCAAATTTGAATGTCTCCCTGAATAACACAATAGTTTTGCATAATTAAATGGAATAAGGTGGGGATGGTTTCTATTAACATACAAATATGAAGTCCATGATGTGTGTAGGAATAATGATGACACCCCTAATAGCTTTTATATCTGCACTAGCATCATCGACCATGAAGGCACTGATTGTCCATTCAATGTCTTTCAAATGCACTCTTTGAAGAAGAATTTACATCTATTGTCTTATGTCGATAGTACGTGATCGAGACATAATGACACATGCAATGGGCATACCTTCATGTTTGGAATCAAATTCCAACAGTGTGTATAATTGAAATTATACAAGAAAATAATAAAAACATTGGAATAACTACTATTATTACAAACATTAGAACAACTAATATTAACTACTCTTACAAACATTGGCACAATACGTTCATTGTATTCATCCCAAATGTTGCATCTATCACCAATAAGCTATGTTTTCCAAATCTCAACAAGCATTATAGTTATTGTGGGAGTTGGATGCCTAAGATGAAGGGGATTTCCCCATCCCCATCAAGCTCTCCACTATTGTATTCCTGATAGAAAAATGACTTGTTAGGATTTGTTAGTGCCCACTCCTAAACACCAGTTGCATCATTAGCATTATACACGTATTTTGCCTCCTTGATCAATTTCTCTTTGTTGTATATGTCATCCTTGCTCAAGAAATCATCCTACCATGTTTCACCACTAAACAATACAAGTTTTTCATGCACCATCTCCTAATGTTCAAGGTGGATAGCATCAACAGACATTCCCAACAATAATAACCTATGAACCCATTCATTAAGTTGGGGGTTGATGTGAAGAGCAAAAAAACTTTTCTTGCCCTTGAATTGTTCATATTGTTGGTTGTGTCCATAGTTGTGCTCATTTTCCATGTGTTTTACTTGATTATATGTGAGCAAAACATGATCAGGTCTACAGACCATGCATCATGTGCTAAAATGACAATGACAATTGTACCTTATATGCCTTCAACCCAGCCAACTACCCTTTCCAGACTTGGGCATTAAAGACTTGTCTTTTGGCATGGCATCAATTTTCCAAAAGTCATCGGGGCCATATAAACACTAGTACCTGCATGATTATGGTGAACAAATAAACAATCATGCAAGATGGAAAAAAATGTAAATGAAAAAAACATAATAGCATCTAAACAAACACCATCTTGCAATCTATAGTGTGAGGTGACTCACATGACATATTTATAGGTTGTGGTGATCTTGATATCCTTTCCAGCAAAATTTGAATTTCTCTTGTGATGTGAAACACAAAATTTTGTAGGGAACAATGCCCTTCTCGATTCTCCTTTGATGAAGTCATCAACCCCATCCTACTCAACCCAAGGAACCCACAAGTCTTCCTTGTTGACATCAGGAAAATTGGTGCACTTGATATAACTGCAATCAAATAGACCCTCGCCAGGCTTCTGCAATTCAAGGGGCATTATTTCTTCCCACCTTTCTGCCATCTATTACATCCTACAAGGAAAACATTTCATTGAACAAATTAGAAATGGAATTTTTGTATTGAGTGAATGCAAGTTTCCATGTATTACAGAGGACATTTTTTTAATTTAATGTTATATGTCATATACTGCAATGTACAAAGGATAATGATTGAATAATGCATACAATATAAGCACAATTTGGTCCAAACAACATTAAAACACATACACATCATCAAAATGGGCAGTCAAACTTGTACGCATCGACAAAGAAGAAAACACCCTTTTTGGATACATTTATTATACCTCTCATTCAAATACATTGTTTCACATGCACTATTACATTTAACATGTATTGGGTCATTCAAGCTATAAATATATTTGAGTGTGTCATGTGTAAAAACATTAGGAATTTGATGACACCATATAAAGAGTCAAAATAAAGTCTATATAAAGATATGTTTAAATCAGCGAGAGAAGTGCAACAGATATACAAAAAAAACTTTTTCATGACTTCCTTTGAACATCACATCAAGTAGGGGAAGAGAATGAAGAATAGTATGGAAGCCATAATAGTGAAATTTACACAACGAGTAAATGGGAATCGATGCATGTCAGCATTGACAACTATGTTGACCAATGGAAAATTCAGTCAAAGTATCAAAAAAATCATCCATGGGAATGTCTTCTAAATCAGGCATTGCAAATGCATCCATAGTGATTTTCCACATTTCATTTTGTTTCTACCCTGACAATGGTTGTTGAAGACATTTGTTTGTGCAACAAATGTGAATATCTAAAAATAACCCATACATGAAAGTCACATTGTCATGTAGCTCAGTGATCGGACCTTGAGGCACATCCCTATCCCCTATAATTTCATGATCGACATCTTTGGAATCAATGTCCATGCACACACCCATTTGATCGCACAAATACAAACATAAGCTTAGCCCGTCTATTAAAGTAATGTAGGAGGCATGATGTAAAGACACTTCATCGAATAGAAAAGTGCCATATTGTCATATGATTTCATTTTGAGGAGCAAATAACATGCTTTTGATATAAATATGTCTTCCTTTCCACTTAGATGTAGCCAATAAATGCACATGTCAGTCGAACATACCACAAATAAAAGCTATGAACTGCGCATAGAAATTAAAATATGAGAAGTCAAAGCACTTAAGAAAAATATGATAGAAACTATGAACAAAAAGATTATAAGAATGTACAAAACCTCGTTGAAATCATTATAAAACCCTTCATAAAACATATCAAAATCAACCCATAAAAACGTAGAAATGGAAAAAATAGTGCATGCACGAGGTAGTTGCATTTATAGATTATCTTAAGTGGCATGCACTAATTGCGTGCATGTGGGTCGAGCGCAGGATTATGATTTTTCTGTGAATCCCATAGCTTTAGGAAAGGGTTAAAAAAAGAAATATTGCTAGGAAGCCCATACAATGAAGACAGGGTTTTAAAAATAGGGAATTTACTACAAAGCCCATAGAATTAGGAGAGGGTCAAAAAAAAGTGAAATTGCTAAGAAGCCCACGTGATATTTTTGTTGTCCATCAACTGATCATTTGATGTATTAAATTAGAGGCATGGACATACTGGTATTTATGGACATCACATGAAAGGAAATGTTAGTAGGCGACACGAGAAAAAATTGTACGACATGTGTGCATTACAAATTATATGAGCCCATATAGGATTGAATTTATCCCATTCAATTATAATGGTAGGTTGCCTTATCACCAACAGTAAGGTCAGGGCATAACCCATATTGATTTATTAGAGCTTTAGTGTAGTAAAATAGGCCACCAATTTTATTTAAATGATTTCCTCATAGACCACCACTACCATTATTCCCACGTACCATACCACAATTTTTGGCCTCTAAATTTAGGGAGGCCCATGAGATGACTGAACACAATTATGAAACTAAATTAAAGCTTCTTCTTCATTACATGTACAAAATTATAGCACTTTCCAATGTCAATTCTTTAGAACTAATCCAAGTAGTGCCCATCATGATCACGGGCATTTCTATCATCCTCAGATTCTTTTGATGGTGTTGGAAAATGACTTCTTTGCTACATTGCTTCTTGGTATATAATGTCATCCAACACATGTTTAGGATCTAATTCAGGATTTGAATCCAGAGAATTCCACAATTGTACACAATTATCATGAAGACCATCCCATGTTCGAAGTTCAAATCTAATCACAAGGTGATATGTACGAAAGAATCTCTCTGACAAGAATGTTGCATAACTAGTTCTATCAAAGTATATGTCAAACCAAATTTTCATCATGAGATTCAAAGATATTCCATGTTGTGGAATAATTAATTCTGATAAGAGGTTAGACTTAAAAATTATATCCAACATTTACATTTGTCGATGTGACCAATTGCCTTTTAACAGCGCCAAAGTAAAAGCATTATTAGTATTCCACCAAATACTGGCAACGTGATTTGCATGAGTAACCCAAGAAGGTGGTGGCCGATTGAAAATTTCATTCAATTCGACTGCAACTTGATCTAAGTCTCTTCTTGTTACATCTCTGATTTGGATTAGGGAATTCCATAAGTAATTGGAATGCCAACTAGAGAGGGGTTCCGAAAATAGTAACATACTGCAAACAAACACATTTGAGGAATTAAAGAGTAAGAGGACAAACAAACACATAGAGCGGGAGATTAACCCACACATTTGAGGAATTAAAGAGTAAGAGGACAAACTTAAGGCAAAAGTGTGAAATTGGCAAACATTAGAAACAACAGTATCTCAGTGGTAGGAGGGCAACAACATAAGATAGGTTATAAGCTCCATTATAAGCTCCATAAACAATAATGTAGTTTATTTACAGTCAAAGAACGATAGCTTGATGGCTTATTGGAAAAAAAATTGCACTGAAGACCACAAAAAACAAATCAAAAAAGGGACGTGGAAACATTATGCAAGCTTAGCGATACGAGCATTTAAGTATTATTATAATTTTAGCACAATAGAGATTGAGAGGGAAATTTTAACACAACAGTTTTTAGAAGAATATAAGTAAATGAACGCAACAAAGGAATAAACAGAGCAAAACATTTAATAGCCTCTTTCCTGAACAAAAACATGCACAACATTTTATAGCTTTTAAGATAAGAAGTTAATATAGATGTGAGAAGAAAAATTCAGATTCTGCTAAGTAGCAATGAACTCAATATTGGTATAGTTTTCAATGGATTTGTGCAATTTATCATTATATATGGGACTACCTCATTTGTTTTAATAAACTTTGCTTGCAAGTTTCATTGATTTTCTATGATCAATTTTTTATTTTTCTTTTTTATTCATGCCTTTCCTTTCAGTAGCAATTTGATTATTTGCAGGTCATGGACCATGGCCATTTCAATTTTCAAGTGAGCGCAGTATTATCTAGCACCTTGACCATGGTGTCCCAGCTGGTTGTAGCATTGTGGTGCTTCTAGGGTCATATATCCCTTGGGCACCTAAAATACGGTGAATTCATTTATCTGCGAATGAATTTTTCAAATATTCTCCATTAACTAAATTGATTTTTATTATAAGTCTCATTTCTTACTTCTAGTACATGATTATATAATAACTCAATTGATTTATGTGAAAAGTCCCAGTTTTTACTTCTAGTATATGGTTACATAGCTCATACAATCATTGGACTGAAATATGAGGCTTGCTTTGAAGAATGACACATTCTTTTTTTGTTTTCATATTGCACAATTATGCTTGAGTAAGGAATTTTTTTTCTTACATCCCAACCTCCCACCATTGATGATTATATTCGTGAGGTAATGCTTATAAGATTTTGTTACTAGTAGAGTGCCCATTAGATTCCATGGGTTTGTTAGAAATTTCCAAATAACTATTGTCCCTTTCCAAGATTATGAATGATGGAAATCTAATACAAATCCTTATATTTTTATAAAGCTATCTAGTCCCTACAAAGCAATGGTAGTATGATTGGCAATATGATTACATAGTTAAGGTTTTGAACTAACTGAATCTATGACAAGAAAGCTTAGTAGTCATTTTTTTAATTTTTTTTTTTAGGTGTTTTGTTTGAGAAATATGCATTGCTTATATCCACATTGAGGGCTCTAGATGGACTTGGTCTTGATGTCAACCAAACAATTATAAACTGCTTTAATGGGTTCAAACTCAATATTTTTCAAGAAGAGGTATTGAAATTTTACTCCCCTAAGCCCTCTCCATATAATCAAGGCCTTGTTAGCAAGGATGAATAGAGACAAGAGATATCGGGCTAGATAATGGTGTATATGACCCTACATAAAACTGAATCCCTAACATATTTAGGACAAATTCGTTCATATTTGTGATCACAAAAGGGCAAGTGGACATTGAATACGTTGAACAACAAAAGAAATCCCAAAGTTTTTTATAAATGTGAAAAAAACAAATCTATAACTTATTAACAGAGACAAAATCCAAATCATAGGAAGCAAGAATAGGTATGGGGAAAAAAGGAAAATGCTTCAGATAAGCACGGTCATTGAGGGGTTCATAAGCCTCCTTTGCATAAATTATTTAGATGAAAATGCAAAGAAAAGCAAGGAAGATTGTAATAAATACTTTAAAAGGACATTTGTCTTCAATTTACCTATACCTATTGTTTCTCCTTTCCAAAGGCCTACTATACATAAGATTAAGCTCACCCAAGATTTTGTCTTTGTTAATAAGTTATTTTTATGCACAAGGACAAGTTCTTATATGCAGGGTCATATGCAGTACAAATTTAGAAGAAATTTTTAGAAGAATATAAGAAAATGAATGCAACAAAGGAATAAACAAGGCACAGTAATGAATAGATCACAGTGAAAGTGAATGGTGCAATGGTGCAGTACTCACGACCACCAAAATACGAAGGTAATGTCGAACTAGCTACTCACGAACTAGCTAATCTCAAACCAACTATCAAAAATGGGCACAGGAACTGCGCAGGGGTAATCTTGAACCAGCACGCGTCGAAATGAAATGGGCATAGGGCGCTTCAGAAATAGGCGCAGGAATGAAATGGGGTAAATTGAATATACCTACCCATCGTTTGTTTCCCACCCAGCGAACTGCATTCTTGACTGCACAGGGTACCATGATTATGGGGGTTAGTTGACCATCATCAAGAGTGAAGTTAGTGTGGGTTAGGTTTATGTCGACAACTATTGGTCAGTGACAACTATTCACCAGCGACCAACACATGTTGGGAGTTGGCGCGTGTTAGTTAAGCTCATCGCTCTGTATCCAGGGTAAACAAACTTATATGCCAACAAGATAGAAAGGTCTAAAGAGAAGGTAAATTGTATTGTTTGTCTCCTTTGTGCTTGTTTATCTCTTCCTTGTCCTTGCCCAATCCGAGGACATGTGCTTGGGGTTTAAGTTTTTATACATTTGTTTTCCACTTCATACTAACAAGAAAATTAACTCCCTCGTATTCATGTTTATACCCATACTATCTAAAACTTGAAAAACACAATTAATCTTTTGTAATATGTATTGAAGACTAATTGAAATTGTGAACATCTACTTATCAAGTCCCTAAGCAAATTGCATAATTGAAAGTAACTCCACTATCCTACAAAACCCTAATCCCTAATTATGTGTACTGTGGGGCATTCCTCGTTCCATATGTGTGTCCATTTTCACTTTAAAACCGTCGTTCTCGTCGTCGGACACGCAAAATCGTCGATAAGGAACTACGGAAATCATTCTAGCGACTGAATATGACGATTCTATGTTTCTCGAAATTGTCTTTGGCACAAATGAGGCTTCTCAGTACAGTTTTTAAGTAAGTCTGACATTTCTCTTTCAATGAAATAACGACCTGTGGTTATATAAATCTTCAATAAATGCTGCAATTTGTCTTCTTGCGCCACAGTTCCGTGGAATGTACAGTACAGTCCAGAATTTATTTTTCAAACTTGCAAGGAAAACGAAAGAGGGGCGAGAGACCACCATAGATAGCCACCAAACTGTCAGTTCAGATTAACTGCAGCCAGGTTGCATGTTTTATAGTTAATGCATACGTCTCTAGTTGTGATCAATCGCCCGTCCTTTGTACCAAGTCCTATCCTTTATACCAATCCAACACTCGGGCCCCGCCTTTGATGCATCTATTGCTAAATTATTGGCAAATGCCACGATGGTCCTTTATAGTTAGTTACATATCAATTGGGTCCTAGAGTACTCTTACTGATTATTTGCAAATTATAGTTAAAAAAAACAGTGCAGACCTTAAATATATATATCTGAAAAGTGTTGAGAGAGATCAATTTTGAGGTGTCTCCGTTAAATTTGTCTTATATTATATTGAATAAAGGTTCAATTATATTTGGTAAATTTATGTTGATTAATGATTGATGGTTTCAATTTAGTTATACCATTATGCTTAAAAAAAATTATAGGAAAGAAAGGCTCTTTAAACTCCACTCTATGTTGGAGATAGCACGAGAAGAACTCTTATGTAACGGTCAAATAGATATCACATTTAAAGTCAAAATTGAAATTGCGCTATGACAATCAAATGGACATCAAATTTAAAATTGGTCATTTTTATTATTTTTATTTGATAGGGTAAACAAGAGTGTTTTGAAGGGACCCCTCAACACGGAACAAACGTAGTCCAACAACCACTAGACAAGAACGAAAAATAACAAACCAAAACAATAACAATGAAAAGGCGACAATGAGTAGAGGACAATGTCCAAAACAATGACAAGGAATCCAACACAAGATTACAAAATCACAGAGCCTCTGCCAAAAAACCTCTGAGCTTCAACCAAGTAGAAATAACACAGCGAAAAGAAAACCATCCATTGGACCCACCACTGACGACAAAACATTGAAGAATCCAGGGCAACGTTTCACCCTACGAGACAAGGGAGGAACTAGCAATCAGCGAATGGTTGGGATCAGTGTTCTTCCATGACGGAAAAGAAGACCTTCCATGGTCCATTGGTTCCCATCCTTCTCCATTTCTTTAGCATCAAAACGAAGTCTTTCTGCCTCTATCCTCTGACCTCTCTTCTTCGTTGTTGAATTTGAAGGAGCTTTGAGCTTCCCCTAAGAAGAACGAGAAGGGGAAATCATGGGAGCCTACAGAGTGGAAGCGGAAGGCCCCACTAGATATGTGTCTACTTGTGAAGTGTCCTCTCTCCTAGGAGGACGATCCCCAATTGTAGGGGGCAGTGGGGGGAATCCAACCGACTGATAGAAGATGCCATGATTGCGCCATCAGAAACCTTGGTCTGGAGCCCCTTCTTTCTTCTTCCAAATCAATTGAGGGTGAGGAGCACCCTTAACAATCTTAGAAGAACAACCAATAGCTCGGTGTCCGATGAGGTTGCATCAAAAGCATATGAAAAGAAGACCTTCAAAGTTGAGATATTGGATCCATGAACCTTGGGAAGAGCAAAGACGAATAGAGTGCCAAATATATTTTGAGAAATCCACAACAACATTATTACTTCTCACACTATTACACTCCACCATCCATTGGTCATTTTTATTAACATCTCACACTATTACACTCCACCATCCATTGATCATTTTTATTAACATCTCACACTATTACACTCCACCACCCACTCATTGTTAATATAGTTAGGCCTCTATTTGCAAAATATTGACAAACACAATGGGACCCTTGCTCCCACTCAGTTTGTCTCAAATTTGAATTTGGTTAAAAAACAGCATCCTTGGGATTTGCATTCATAGCTTAAAATTTTAAGCCCGTATTTTTGGAACTGAGGAATTGGATTCACCAAACGATTTCTCTATCATGCTAAATCCGGTCTTGCAGGCGCCATACAATATACATTTCATGATTTTGACCGGTCGAGATCAGATCATCTCACTTTGAATAATGCCAAGCTGAATTTCAAATATGATTCTTACGGGTGTTTTTATACTAAATGCTGAGTGTGACTTTAAAAATGGCCAACAAAGGGCACTGTCAATGGGTTTCATAGGCCCCTTTTAAAGCATTTAAATTTAAGCTACACAAGAAACAAAGTCTTGACTTCAAAGTTTCATTTTATATGGACCTACAAACATTTTGAGTAAGTTACAATCTTTTTATATTTCTTTATCAAATTTATATTGATAATAGATCCCCATTAGTAATTTATCTCCAAAAAAATTAAGGTCCCTCTACTCCATAGATTTTAAATTGCTAAGACTGTTGTAACACGAGGCAATCGCTTAATCAATTCTAATATTAATAGATATATTACATCAAAATCAAGTATGCTGTTAGTCAATTTTAATGTTCTTAGGCACAGACAACATAAAAAACAAGGATGTTTATGTTGTGGTTGCTTACTGTTATGGATTCAAGGAAAAAATTTAGTGTTTGAGAGAAGATAACTGTCAATAAATGATATGTATATTTTACCACACAAAATATTGTGTTACTTCAGTTAATTCATTTCAGAAAATATCCATTTAATTGCTGATCATCCCTCTTTGTACGGTAATTTTGAAAGAGAAATTAGTATGGTGTTAGTGCAGGGGAATCTCAGATCTAAGGGTCTGACTAGTGTACTAAATATGCATCTCATTTAAATGGATGGACCAAACATTTCCAGTCATGGCTTTGTTGAAGAGGGTTCCACTCATGACCAAACACAGGAAAAATCCTTTCTGACTTATCAAATTTCTATAATAATGCTGACGAATAAAGTGTAGTTCATCTTATGAATCAACGTAGTTTACTAAGTTGGAGGTATTTCGTCTTATATGGACATAAATGGGGGAAAGGATTGGATAATTATAGCTATTGGTTAACTTTCCCAACCAGATTTTCCAAATGAATCAATGCTATTACACTAGCAGTTGAAATTCTTAATCTTATTCCTTATCATGTTGCCTCGAACATCCATTATTCATGGTGTAATTACGCACCTTTTACAAGAGAATTGATCCAGTGTACCTTACATGTAACCGAACTTGAGAAATTACCCAACAATAAAGCTTACATTGTTACTGCTCTACTTTTTGGCATAACTTGCTTTCTTATTTCCTGTTTTTGACATAACTTCTAAGCAGATGGCATATCATACAAAACTTGGCTAGGCCAATAATATGATAGAATTATATCAATATATCTACACTTTAGGCCTGCATTATTATCTGGATATATGACATAAAAATAAAGATCAGCTTTTACATTTCGTTATCTGATTTATATAATGAGCAACAACTCTCGCCTTCATGATCCACTGAAGATTTCACATTAGATAGCCTTGAACAACTAGACTAATGTTAACCTTCTCAACTTTAATGGTTAATGATTTGCTATGGGAAAGTGCTAACTGTATAACGTCTATTTTAAGAACATAGCCTGGTACACATCCCTTTTAATGGCCAATTTCCGGATACAATGCTTTCAACAGTTGGCATTTACAATAATTCAAGTAGTAAACTGTGTTATAGATCACTCATTCATAACTAAACGCATGAGGTTACCATCTAATCTTGAGCTACTAATATCAAACTAACACAGAAAACAATTAGGAAACCATACTACATTGTTTCTTCTAGATCATTGTCCTCCTGTGTCATAGCATGCAGACATTATATCAATCACCGCTTCTGTATTGATATTTGTCCGTATTTTAATCTTGACCATTTCTATTGAATACTGAACAAACATTACATTATCTAAATAAATCCTCCACCAAGTTTTTATGAAAGTCCCATTTTCCAGGAGTTTTCTTTCAGAAACGCCCAGGCAGACAAGCATGTGAATAAAATGAAATGCATGTTTGTGGTGGACCAAAATAGTGTTAGAATTCAATTGCGTATTTTGGTTTTCAATATGCAGTCACAAACACTCTTATAATACAGCATTTGTTCTGCATGCAAGAAAGCATGGATATACACCAACTTATAGGCTTGAATAGAGAAAGTTTTATAAGAATTCAACAAGCATTTATGCTACAATAGCAATTCTTTTCCATCCGGTTGGCATATTTGAGTGAACTAATATACAAAAAGGAAGACTTGTGCAAGATATCATAACATCAAATTACAAGTAACACAGCTTTTCTTCAAGTTGCTCAAACCTGAGGTTAAAATGAACCTTCTCAATTTCATTGCATTTCAATAATTTCATAACATGAAATTTGAAAGACCATAAAAAGGTCCCCAATCTCCTGTGCTACACTGTACATGAGGGCGATGCTTGATTCCATCTCACAACACCTCTTACAATTTCTAAGATAGGTCCCACCCTGAGCTGGGAAGATGATTATTAGCCCCTACTGCAGGATTGTGAGGGCTGCTTGTATAACAGGATTGAAATAATATATTGAATCACTACCATAAACAAATTTTTCAAATATTTTGTAGCTAATATGTAGACTATATTTTTCCAGGCTTTTGTGGCACTCCATAATTCATGGTAAGTACAGAACAAAGACCTATTATTGTAGTATAATACAATTTCCATAAACAACCGGGCATATTCATTACTATAACTAGCTTTTGCACCCAGATTGACAGGTTTGAAGCACATTGTGGCCCTGCAGTTTGTGGCTCTCTGTAAAACTGTAGAAGCAAATCGTTATCCCAGACTATGAAGGTAAAAGATATCGGAAATCAAACTCATATGGTATTACTTCTATCGCTTGACAAAGAAATCCATCTCTCTTCCCTTTCAGACGTTTCTCCACAGCAGTTCTTAAAGTGCTTGGCAATTGCTCACATATCCACTCTAACAAGGATTCCATATCCTTTGCGAAATCCCGCATGTACCAATCTAATAATTTTGGTATTAGCACCTTCTTAGTAGTGAAACCGATGGAAGCCTGCAGATACTCATTTTTTGCTACTTCTAACTCTGTTTCCACCTCATCAGCTGTATAGACACGCATCTGTCAATCCACAAAAGTAAAGATTCAGATATATGAGTACCTAGATTTTGAGATCTCTTTCAGGCAATATTCACAAGCACTGTTTGATGAAAGCAATTTTTCAGTACTTGCAGATTCCGTGCTATTGGATGTTTCCCCAACAGAGGACTATCTGTGTTTCAAATTACCCATAGTTTGTTTGAAAGATTCACGTTTAAAGCAGATTCTCAGGGATCCTTGAACGGATACATTTACTCAAAGCTAGGTAGGGCCATTCCCTCTAAAGGGTATACAAAGTAATAGGCTTTTACTAATTGCAAGATACCACCCCCGCTCTTTTGCAGGTGCAAAGATACTACTTACAGCAGGAGATGAGCGACTTCCACAACACAATGCGAAGGTAACCATCGGATCAGACCACCCTAGACCAAAAACACTCCGTATTCTAGCCTCATCATTAGATTTTCCTTTTTTCCAATAGGCCTGGCATTCAACCAATACAGAAGAATCGGTCACATGATGAAATCATAGAATTTGAAACCTCTTTCTTGTCATGAAAATAAGAACAGAAAGAAGCTTACATCCTGTGAGTGAAATGGTGGCCGAAGTATGAAATGCTCAATAGCCAACGCACTCATAAAGTGCCCTCCCACATTGAAGGCTGCCTGTAACCCTCCCACCATATTAGTCACAAAGTTAAATGACTACGAAGCAATGACAACAAGTAACACTAGAAATTCATTCATCTTGTTATTCTTCATCAGTATTCCCACAGAAAATAACAGTACCATGGCCTACTACTGGCAAATAACTTCTGAGATAAACCAACTGAATTTTCACTGTAGGGGTGCATCTTACCTTGCGCATCAGTGCAACAACCTTCTCAGGTGTGCTTGGTATTCCGTGTTCAAGGAAGGCCTGAAATTCTCTAATATGAAAATGTATTAATGGCAGAGACATGCATCCTAGAACATATATATGTTTCGAAAGCAACATCCAAAAACAGTGGTACCAACTACAACAATTTAGTTTAGAAAGCAATAAAGAAAAACTATACATGTAGATCAGTGGATATGTCAGCACCGTACATGCATTATGCTGGCATTATATATGTTGATCCAGAAGGCCAGCTTCTGCTGATGTTTCAAACCCTTTAAATTTGCAGAACTTAGTTTGTTCACAAGAATACTGAAAAGCACAATGCTATTTATCAGAACAAAGCTCAAAATGGTCTTATGGGAATGATGACCTTGTTATCAGGCTTCTAAGCTCTATCAATGCTTCATTAATATCATTAATTGTTGTTAATCTGTTTAAAGGACAAAAGAAATTGTGCAATTTTATAATTAATTGAAGAGCATTACCAAATCTGTAATGCCATAAACAGAATATCATACCTTATCCTTCTCCACAAAGAAGCAAAGCCTGGAATCTGACTTAAGTCGAACGAACTTGCAGTGAAATCCTGAAAATGTTTGTACGGACCAATATCTCTTGGGACAGATTCAGAACAAACCCCATATGGATCTCGGAAGAATATTTCTTCAGAACAATCCATAGGGGTTTTGAAGCTTAAACTGCTTCTGGAACCATAGCTTCTTAAACTTAAACTTGAAAAAGTTGACTGGGAAACTACTGATGCTGTGTCGCTATCAATTACCAAGGACGGCCTTGATAGCCTTGAAAAAATACTTAACAAGCTTTTTACAATCTCTTCAGAAAGCTTATTGGGTTGTGCATTTTTCCCATCTTCAAAAATCCTCAGGGTTGGTAACATTCTTGGTCCAAAACAAGTAGTCACACCAGTATGTACCGTCTGACAGACAACAAAGAATTTTTCATCCTTGAATCAATACTTACTAATTTGCTTATCATATGCAGATCTCTGTATGAGATAAAATATCAAGATTCTTAAGGGTGGAAGATATTAATCTTGCTACCAAAGTTACTTGCCGTTGAATGTGTTTCCAAATTCAATACCTTTTCTTTGTGTGTTGGGGGAAGTGTCCTCACTGCCCTCTGCATAATTGAGGATTTCTGGGATCCAGTTTTTCCTTTTGAGAGCGGAGATAAGGTATACATGCTCTTATCTCCTCTACGCAACTGGTTATCTTTCTCTTGACTAGCATTTTGTGTCACTGAGTTCTTTTCCTGTTCTTTTGGTGATTTTAATGCTTTTGCTTCTTGAAGGCCCTTGTAAAGAGGACAGCTGCCATCTATAGCCTGAGTTAGAAAAAATAAGCCTTTGGTTTCTGATGCAGAGCCCAAAGATACTTGTTTTCTATGTAAACCTTTAGTTCCCAAAGTCCCATCAAGCTTTTTGGGGATGCCATCCAGCAAGCTTCCTACAACAAGATCTTGTTTTCCCTGTCGGGTAGCTTGTGGAGATAAAGATCTACATGAAGGAGCCTTGCTCAATGGTAGCCCCTTAGCCTTGAATTGTTCAGAATTTGAAGCTTGTTTTTTTGGCTTGGGAGATGTTCGGACATGCACTGCCTTCTGGTACAGATTTTGTTTCAAATGCACAATTTTTTCCTCAAGGCGAACAACTTCTTCCTCGAGCACAGCTACTTCTGCTAGAAGCTCCTGTGTCTGAACAGGGTCATCAAGAAAGAAGCTCCTTCAAATAAGATTTCAAACATAATTTCTAGATACACTCATTCAGCCCAACCATCTTTACTAAACCAAAATAAAGTTTGTGAGGGTACAATTAGAGCATATTAGTTTTGATTATCAATCTATAATAGTTTGCTCTGGAAAACTATTTTTTGCCTATGCTTCTATAATTGGAGGGAAAACAATCTATTATTGTAATATTTTTCCTTTGAAATGGATCTGTGTTCCCAATATTCTAAAGTTTGACCTGTTCAGAGGATGTATGCTTACCTTTGGAGGAATGAATGGAGGAAAACGAGGACGAGCCCCTGGAGGTCTTGTAAAGGCTCTTGCCAAAGCTCGATGTAAATTTTCTTCTCGCCTTAGCTTTTTACGTAGCTTATCAACCTACAAATTGAAGGCAAGAACTAGTCCATTAGATACCATTATTTGGCAATGGACAAATAAATATCAGAATAGCCCAAATTTGAACAAGCTGAGAATATGATCTGCCTCATCTATGATTGAAAAATCAAAGCTGTACGTGCATCCATACATATTATATCGAAAGGGTTAAATTGGGCTCTGCTGAAAACCGGCCTAATGTAGCTACAAAGGGCAATTTCGATCAGAAAGCAGAAACAATACAGGTAAATTTCTTACATCTTGCTCAAGGTCTAATCTTTTTTGGCTTTGTGAAAACCTCCGAGAAGAAGCATTTTCTGCCTTGCTTCTTTGCAATTCTCTGCTCTGTGTGTCCATAACCATAAACAAAAATCATAATCATCATTGGATGTAAGCAGATCATTAACTGGGCTATGTAAGTTTACTTGAAAGTCATACAGAAGCACCTACTTTTCCGTTATTTGGAGACTTGTTTGCAGACTGTAAGAAGCTGTTGCTGCGGGAAATCATAGATGTCTTGACTGTCTTCTTCTCTCCAGCTTGATATAAGCTGGCAGACCCAAAAAAAACAAAACAAAACAAAAAAAAATGAAAGATCAGCGACATGTGAATATATTGATTCAGTTAAGCAGTTAATGATAGAGTTGATTTTTTCAAAAAACATATTGAGTACCTGGGTGGAGCTGTTCTTAGTGCTACTAATGCGTCACTGCATGGTGCAGGGAAGCTACCCTTTTGAGGCTTCAAAACCATGCTTGTTTATAACTTGATCTGGTACAATAATCCAGCCTGAAGCCTCATTGATAAAGAATGTCAATGTTTTACAAAGCACCGTTCGTCCCTGCAATAAAGCCCATCAACAAAAACCGAAAAAACAGCTTCATCCAATGCAAAATAACAAAAACTTAATACCAATTAGCTTCAACAATGCAGAAACCAATTCCATAACTTTGATATCATCGTCTCCATATCCATACAAAGCCTGTTTTATGTTCTATATCTTCATACCAAGTTCTGCCATTTGTGACCTCCTAGGAAGATAATGTTGATCTTAACAAGGTTCATACAGTTTTTTCAGGTGGGTAGTTATTGAAGGTACTTGCAGCCCTCTGAACTCCTATTATCACTAGAATTGATCAGCATTATCATCAACCATAGCACAAAATAACATCAACCCACATCAAAACCTGTTAACTTTATGCAATCCCCTGAATCTGGACAACCTCAGACTGAAAACTATACAGAGCCCTCCCATACTGTTACCAATATTACCTTAGTACTGCAATGGCTGTGTCAGTTCCAGAGCATCCATAACAAAAACATGAATCACCGACATTGCCTTAAAAACAATTTTTTGAAGGCCCCGCGTCGATCAAAGAGCGGTAGCCCCATTATTCATAAGCAGGTTGGACACGGCCATATCTAGTGTCACATGACTCGGTGGGAGTTAATGCATGCCTGATAATCCATTCATGGTTCTTAGATAAAGATTTGTGTAAAATAAGGTGAATAGATGGGACACCAATATCGGATAATGGTTTAACTTTGGGCGAAAGGGAAGCGATGGTTGGTGTTAAATCAGGTAAAAGGGCGTAAACTAAGCAACCCACCAGCAGATCAAATCAAAAGATATGGTGGGTCACAAACACTTGCAGTCGGTCGGCCTTCCTTAGAAGCTATGTAATATTCATTCCATAGCGTTGATTTTTTTACTAAAATCCCACCCAGAGGCTGATGCATAGAGATAATTATCGGCGGAACAACTTATTAAGTTTAGATTTTAAATGTCACATTCATTTGATTATTTTATAAGTTTTTTTTTTTTCTCTTGTTTAGAGAAAGCAATCAAAAAAATGGCGATTTTAAGGTAATCTCTCTGTATAAAAATAAAAAAATTGAATCCAATAAAAAATTTATACAGAAAGTAATAAAATGATTAATTGATATGATTAATTGATATGTGAAATTAATGTTTTTGAGTTCTATTTAGATAAATGTATTTGAGATATTTATACTAATATTGTTAAGAGTTTCAAAGATATATTTTGTGAGTTATTTCTTATTTATGGTCATTATCATATAATGTAATTTATAAAAAAATTGGATAATATTCATACTTTTAATTATGTGTTAGGTGTGTCAATAATTCTATATATATAATAATTATGAGAAATCAAACTATATATGAATCAAAAGCATTACCAATTCATAAGTATGACTTTAATTTTTGTAGAAGTGGTTTGGTTGTGCTCAGCGTCATCCAAGTTTGAATCTCATAGGGTGTTATAGGCCGGTATAGTTCCGATCAAAAACTAAAATCATTCCAAAAAAATATATTGTAATTTCTATGTTAAATGTGTGTTGTGATGCAGTCATGATTAAGAGTCTCAATAAAAAAATGTCTTATGTAACTCACAATCGTAAATTATTCTTTATTAATTAGAAATTGAGAGATTTTACACTTAACCAAAATTGACTTACAAAACACACACACAGTTTGCAAACTTACAAAATCCCAGAGTGTTAACCCAAGTCCTCATAGGGACATGATTAAATTGTTCAACTCTTCTCCATATTTGTACATAGATCTTTGTTCGCTGCTCTTATTAATAATTACACTCTAAATTTTTTACCTCATGAGTTTTTCGGATTCCCCCCTTATAATTATAGGGATTTTTTTATATAGACACAAGATCCACCTACTTACATTAATTATTCTTAATAACCCACTAATACCTCAAATATTAAATGTTTCCAATACATCACATTGAACTGCAATCTTTAAATGTTTAATACATTTCCAATTGAACATAACACATCATAGGAAGTAGCATGCTTCGTAAAAATAATGTGCACAAATATGTTGTACAAAAATCGTACAATTTGAAGTTACGTTGCAACGATTCACAATTAAACATTATACAAAAGAAACCAGGGATAAAGTTTGCACAAGATTCTCCAAAACACAATATTGTGCAAAACCTCTCAAATAAACTTGCAAAATTCCTTACACTTAACTTATTGAATCCTTCACACTGAATCTTTTTAATTGATACAAAATTATACGTCATAATAATAATTAACATATTTATAACAATTACACCAAAGAAATGATTTATTAGTCGTTATCCTCGTTAAGAATTTTGTCAAATCAATAGCATGACTTTAAATTGGTTGGTGAGTTGCAGCTCACTCTCAATTAAATTCCTGGCCTCTTTCTTTTCTTCAATGTTTTATAAGAAATTTCTATACTGAATAATAATTTCTAAACGATGCAAACAAAAGTATGGTTTGATATGTCAATTTTAATTTTCGTATACTTTCTTTAAAAAAATTATTATAAATTATAAAAAAATAACTCTTTAATTTATAATATTTTATATGTAATAATAATTTTAAAATATTATTAATTTTATATTGTTATGTTAAGAAATGTAATTATAATGATAAATAACGAAGATTATAAGAATGAATGTAATAATATGAAATATCAATAAAATATAAATGACTTAAATTAATATACAATAATTTTTTGTTTTTATTTTAAAAATGTAATAAAAAATAGTAAAATTTAACATTAATTATTTTTCATACTATTTTTTTTTTCTTAAAATTAACATAATAATACAATTAAATTGAAAGTTTTCTATCATTAAATACTTAAAATTATTTAATCATTAATTAATGCAAAACTCTTCAATAAACGAAACCATACAACTTAAAATTGACGCATCTTAAATTTAATAAATATATTTAAAATAGATACGAAATTCTTCTTCATCCATCTAAATTTATTCAAAATCATTTCACACATTCGTAAATTCCAAATTATTTAATGGAATTCAACAAACCTGTTTAGACCCAATACATCTGTACGCAGGTGCGTGCATCGATGAATCCCCCGCAGGAATCGTCGTTCTGAACCAAAATCCAAGGCATCAACCTGTTTATCATTCCATATAAAATTCAATTTTTTTGCCGCGCGGGGATTTCTCGCCGAGTTCGACATAATTTATACTTACACCGTTACAGCGGACGAGCTTCCTTCGGAAATAACGGCGACGTTGGACGTTGCCGGTTGGCTTTTGCCGTGAAAACAAGCCCGAGAAATGAGTTAACGGAGTCAACTGCTTTTCCGACAGACCTTGTACCGTACCAGAGCCCTTTTATTCTTTTTTTGTCTTGCGTTGGCGTCTATTTCTTTTATTCAGGGAAGCCCTGTTTTTGTTGTTTCATGTGTCTTATTCACGACATGCACTGCGTGCCCTGCCCTGCCCTGCCCCTTCCCTTCACTTCCCCCGAAGTTAGGGACCAAATTCCAAACACCTGTCTTTTATAACACCATTTTTTTTTTTTTGAGTAAATTTGGAGAATTGTTTTGGAGTAGGTGGCCAAAAATTTATGTCAAAAGGCGGGAAATAACAATTTCAGTGTCTTTCTTTCATATGAATTCAAAAGAGGCGGGAATCTTTCTCCCATGGCTTCTCCTTTCAAAACCGAGTGGATCCCGTCCAATTTTCAATATTTATAGGTTAATACTCTGAGGTGATTATATTATATTTTAAAATCTTGTGTGTAAGTTTTTATGTTGGAAGGATGACACTCTCTCTTGCATTGCTACAAATCAATCAATTTAAGATCTTTTGGCTAAACATGAATTGATTAAAATTTAAAATATATTTATTTCAAAGATTAAATAAGTACATCGTTTACTTTTTGTGACGATTATAAGGGAAGAAGAATGTTAGCAGATAATATTATAAAAAAAGCAAACTTAAAATACAAATCCTATAAAATATTGAAAAAAGATTAAGACAAAAAAAAATTTGTTGGAATATACCCTCAAGGTTTGAATAAAATAGTAATTTTGGTTGATTAAATGGTACGTGATTTAATAAGATTTTGGTTGGTCAAAATGTACAAGATTTATATACAAGAAGCAAAAGAAGATTGGTGAAAAGTTGCAAGGTTTAATGACGGATTAATAAAGACTTGGTATAAGACAAATATATAATAAACTTGTTTGTTTTTTTTTTTTTTTTAACAACTTCGTATAAATATTGCACCTATTTCACAAAGCTCTATGCCAACCATACTCATTTTTTCTCAATGAAGTCTAAAGTTAAAATGAGGTCTAACAAATATTTGTGCACTAATTTAATTTAGATATTAATGTTCACAAAAGGTCAAGAATATATTACATGAATCAAATACAATAAAGGAGATCCAAACGTATTTCTAAAGAAACAAGAAGAGAAATAATATTAAATAACACATTACATGAATCCAATACAATAAAGAAGTATCAAAATCATCTCTAAAGAAACAGAAAGAGATAATATTAATGACAAACAACAATTCTACTATTTGAGGTCCCAAGATATTCAAGCCAATAAAATATGTGTTGCCTTTCAGATCTATACCAATTTGTTTATGCATGTGGTCTCTTGAGATCCCTTAAGTCCATTATTTGGAAGTAAGAACTAAAATTCTTCGAGTTTTTTATGTGTGAAGACATCAATTTGAGTGTTCTTTGTCGAAGTTGAAATATTATGCAAATAAACAAGGTTAAATATTTATGGTCCTCAAATCGAATGAAGCTGTTCAAAGATCCATAGGAATCTCTAAAAAGATAATGGTACCTTCCACTAATCTCATAGTAGATGGGGCACTTGAATACAAAATACTCTTCACTTTCAGGCTCTAGAAAACATGATTGGCATATACATCCACCCTATGGAAGGTTATGATCATATTCCATTTAGAGTTGATGAGCACAAACGCATAATTGAGCTAAAAAGTTCCTTAAACATGATGGCAATGTCCTCGTTATGTATTCAGGAATTTGATTTCTATCCTCTTGAAAGCAAGAAAAAAAATAGAAATAATAGAGAAGCTTTGGTTTCAAAGGCTTTTGGTTCTTTCAAGTAAGATTTACTAATCTCTTTACAAATACCTCTATTGACTTCATGTTTAGTGAGTTGAGGAACATTAATAGAAAATCAAAGAGGAGGTAGTATTTCTATATCAATATCCAGCTCTTGGAGGAGAGCCATAACTCTTGCATACCAACAAGATTTGCATCCTTGTTTGGTGAGTTGTATAGAAGATTGAAGTGCCAAGAATGGATACATATGTTGACCAAAGAAACTAAAAATAATTTTCCATGCATCGAAGCCTATGCACCATATTGATAACATGAAAAATTAAGGAGATAAAGACTAGACATACCCCAAACTCTGCAAGAATAATTGAATTTAAGAAAGAATGTGTCATGCATCAAAGCCTATACAACATAGTGATCACATGAAAAATTAAGGAGATAAGGAGTGAACATACCCCAGACTTTGTAATAACTATTGAGTTAGGAACCATTCTTTTGGCTCGAATGTTCTTTGATAATATGGAAATGAAAACTCTTTCTAGACATTTGAAATCATTTTATCTTGAGTATGGACACCGTGACACTGGATGTGGTAAATATTCTTTTGCTTTAATATTCGTGGGGATTGGATCTTCTGTAAGAGTGCCTTGTCTAATGTGCCTCATGCATCCTTCTGATCTGGCCTTGTGGAGAGTGTTATAAATCCATGTAAAGGCCTCTACAAACAAATCCTTGTCAAGGCCTCTCCAAACAAATCTTAACTATAGGTACAATAAAATTCTTAAAATTACCGATTTAATTTTTTAGTCAGTCTAAATGCATCGCTAATCATATAAAAAGTGAGTAGATGACATCACACTCTAAAATATCACATCATTCATATGACCAATAAATGCTTAAATGATTAACTTAAAAAAATCTAAACATAAACAAATATAATAGAGTATGTCTTTTCAACCAAAATAGAGACATAAGCAAAGATAACATAATAAAAGAACAATTGACAAGGCACACCACAACACTAGGTCATAAGAGCAACAATCAACAAGGGTGATGGAGGTGAAGGATCCTCCAGGACTCTATCATTAATTATTCTTCAAAATCATTTTATTTGTTTTCGCTTGTCATGAAACATTTTTTCTTGAGGTTCGTATGATTTATTATAATGGTTCTTAGATTTCTTGATCACTAAGTAATTAACTTTTATTTTGTAAACTTTGTTTTGCATTTGCAATGTTGTAATCATATATAATATTAATCATTACACATTCTTGGGGATTCATCTTTTAATGTTCTTTAAATAAAAAATAATCTAGGTAACTTATATTAGTCTTTTTTGATTACGGGTTTTACTTTATATTTTAAATTATTTAATAATATAAGTAATTTATATTAGGTTTCTTTGATTATGGGTTTAACATATATTCTATTTAATATATATATTTTTTAAATATATATATCATTTATATAATTTTGTGTTTATTTTACTTTTATTTCTTTTTAATAAATTATTATTATTATTTAGGTTCTTTGATTTCCAATTTTTTAAAGACTGGAAGTATTTTAATTAAAAAAGTGTTAACAAAGATAATTATAAATAATATTTTATAAAAAAAATTAAATAAAATTATTTTTTAAATCCTACAAATTAATTTAATTTAAAAATATTAAAATATATTATCAATTATAATTATTTATATACTTATTAAAATTATCTTACATTTTTATTATATAATTAAATTCATTTTTAATTTTACAATCTATTAAATGAAACATCCCATGTTTTTTTCTTTTAAACAAAGTTTGTAAGTTTAATTAAATTAATCTAATAATAACAATACAAATAATTTTTGTAATAAAACAAGTTATAACAATATTAAGAAGTTTGTGGGATGGTCTTCCCTAAAACATGGTTGATAAAATTGAAGTTTGATGGGGGGTTATAAGAAATCCTAGACGAATAAAAATAGGGAACCCTTTGAGTTCCCATGGACAACCACATCGGTATTTTTGTTAAACATTGGGAAGGATACTAATAACAAAGAAAAGGCAGTGGCATTGCTCAAAGATTGACAATTCTTAAGATTTGGAAAGATCTAATCATTAAAGGCAACTCGTAGATTATTATCACTAATTTGAATGTGGGAGTAATTAGATATGGAGAGTACCCTAATTTTCAATGAGATGAAATGGCTATGCTCCAAAATGAATAACGTTTAATTCATGAAAAAAAAAATTAGGAAACCAAATTGTTGATTGGGCAACAAATGGTGGGGTGGGCTTAAGACATAAGGTCTAATAAACACCCTTTCCTTTTGAGTTGAAAAATAATTTATTTAATTATATTTCATGTTGAAAGGGTCATTAATTTAAATGAATAATTAATAAGGACAATATGGAATTATGTGGGACATTGAGTGAAAAGGATGAAATATATCCTTCTTGTCACCACTTTTTTGGAGCTTGTGATATAGTCATAGTAAGAGGTCTCAGCGAAGAGATGTATTTATCATGCAACCCATAAAATTAAAATAGAAACTCACATAATAATAACATAATTTTATTATTTTAAAGAGAGATTAGACAAATTCATACAAATCACCAATGATACAAGTTTATATTAATTAAATACATAACCATAAACACAGTTCACGAGCTTATAAACATCAAACCAATATTGTAGTGTAGTTCCAAACAACTCAATTCCACTAATCCTTCTCATATATACGCATATAATTGCTTGTAGTGCTCCTTGAAACCATGCTCAAACTCTTTTTATAATCTAGAATCGAATGCCTTTCTCAAGTATAGGGGTTGTGTTTATATACACACAATCCACCTATTTACATTAATTTATTTAAAAAACCCACTAAGACCACAAATATTAAATTCTTATGACACATTAAGATGCACTATAATCATTAAATGCACACAAGTCCTAACAGTAATTTATCCCCAGATAAGACATCACATAATTGATACACCGTAACACATCATAGATCCATTTACATATTCTCAATGTTATCATAAGCCTCATACCCGACACAATACCACTTATCAATGCAAGGCGTCTAAATGACCAACATTAAGATCTAAGAAGTGTGAAAGAAAGATATAACCAAGGAAAAGACTAGAAGTAAATTCGATGAAACTATGGAATTGACTGAAACTAACCCTAAAAAATGACTCACCACATATTACCATAGAGTATTTGTGGTGAAAAAACAACTTACGTAAGGAACCCCTATAACACAAATAAACTAGAGAAAAGTGGAAATAAAATAGAACATGTTGTGACTAAAACCAAAAACCTAATGCTTGTGACCATACCATAGACCACTAAACAACTAAAGAAATTACCACACTTTATTAAAACTAACTACACATGTTTTTTGTTTATGCAAGATTACACATGGACCCAAATGCTCATGCATCACCTTGATTAATGCCAAATCAAGGGGATTCTTTGCATAGATAATTCAAACATTAATAGTGGTGTAATTAGAGCTAGTCGCCTCCTCTCTTTATAATGATTTAGGGTTGTTTTCATTGTATAAACATGTCACATGCATGGAAAGAAACATTTTAAAGCTAGTGGAGAGAGGTGGACAAGTAGGGGGCAATGAAGAATATGCAAGGAATTGGTATGCATTCATCTTAGGTTCAATAGGGTATGGTCATCTCTAGTAACTACCTCCCTCATGAGGGTCCAGAATAACCATACGTTAGTGAACCTAGGATGAATGCATACCAACTCCTTGATTATTAGATTAGTTGCCAAGATCATATTATAACATTGAAAGAATAGAGTAAATTGAAGCAATATTACCTTGAGCATTAATCAAGTCAAAACATGAGAGACGAGAGTTAACAAATAAGAAACTGACAAATGGAGAAAAACCCCACAATCTATTAGAAGATTGCAAGCAATTGAACTCCAAGTATAATATCAAGTAGAAGAAGAAAAGAGTGGCCTCAAACCAAAAGAGGCATCAAAAGATTGCTATAGCAAGATTGTTGTATGTTGTTGTGAAGAAGAATGGGAAAGGAGAGGGATCTTTATATAGAGAAAGAGGAAGGATGGGGGAGTTACAATAATCCCATCATGACCTTATAAGGCCTACTTGGTGTGTGTCAAATGTCTTATTTCAAAGAAAATGGAGGGAAGTATGTGACATGTGGAGAGAGGATTTACTTGTGAAAGTAACTTCCAAATCCTATAAGAGGAAAAAAGTGGTGAGAGACACCTCATAAGTCTAGGATAAAGTATATTTATTATAATAAAAGATACACACCTAAAATATAGACTTAGGATAAGCCTAAAAGACTAAATAAATTCGAACCCAAATAAGGTTAATCTCCAACACAGTGATGTAATTTGAGTTGGCGCCTCCTCTCCTTATAATGATTAAGGGTTGTTTTCATTGTATAAACATCTCACATACATGGAAAGAAACATTTGAAAGCTAGTGGAAAGAGGTGGAAAAGAAGGGGATAATGAAGAATATATAAGGAGTTGGTATGCATTCATCCTAGATTCATTAAGATATGGTTATCTCTAGTAACTCCCTCCTCATTATGGCCTAGGGTTTAGCTCACTAAGTTTTGGCAGCATGTAGAGGTAGGCTTGGTCATGGGTTCAACTCCTAACTTACTCAAAATGTGTGTTGAGGGCCTAATTCACACCTACTAGAGGTTAAAAAGGAAACTTATGTTAGAATAGTCAATTTTAGATGTTGAACAAGACAATTTCAATTTCACTGTGGTTACCAAAAAAAAACTCACTCCCCCTCATCTCAATAATTTTTGAGAAAAAATGATGTGGAGTAAAAAACACTTTTTTGTGATATGCGTCTATTATTTGGCAAGGATTTGAAGCATGGTATGTGACATGTTTGTGTTATGTAAGGGGGAAATAATGGGCTCTCTACATTTTTTTAGATTTTAAATATGTTGTCTAGGGATAATCTTGAGTTATCTCTCTCCTCAATATCTATTTCCAAAATCACCCTACATGTGGCTTAGATATGCCTTCGACCTTTGAGACTTGACATTTTTGTAATTTTTTTTTAATTCTACTTGTTGAACCTCTCTTGGTATCATCTCTAGATAAGAAGAGCATTGAAAAATGGAGACCCTATCTTTAGCATCTGAAAACATGCATAATCAAGGAAAAGAAAGGGAGAATGGGCGAATTGTAGATTTCTTGGTGAAAATTTTGCTAATTATGTGGTCTCAGAGATCAAAAAGCCATACATAAGGTTATATATCCATCGCATGTAGCAGGATACCAAATAAATTGATAATTTTGAAATTACTAATATTAAAAATATTATAAAAAATGATAATGGACTTGAGCCAATCAATTAGTCAAAAGAATGTATACAATGTTTCCTAGTCTGCTAGTTATGCAAATATGATGTCAAATGTTACGACACCTTTACCTTGTGTGAGGATCATGTAGACATTGCATGCTCTATCTAGGCAATAGGGGAGGAGATAACGAACCATTAACACCTCATATTGGATGGATTAAAGGCCCTCAACATTGGGAAATCATTGATAGATAAGAAGATGAAGTTAGAGCTTCCTCTCGAAGCTACCTTCTCTCTCCCCACTTGATGTCCTCCTCATAAAGATAATGATGATGCATTAATGTATATCAATTTTGAGAATATAGCGATAGTTTATTATAGAGGTGTTCTATCTATGTATAATCTATTTGTAACATTTTGGGTGCCCAATGTTATTTTCCTCCTTCCTAACAACTTCAAGAATCTTTTGGCAAAATTATTTGTTTCATAGATGGCCCATATATACATATATACATGTACATATGTTTATAAACCATACCTTAGTGAACCTAGGATGAATGGATACCAACTCCTTGATTATTTAATTAGTTATCAAGTTCACATTATAACATTGAAATAATAGAACAAATTGAAACAATATTACCTTGAGAAGTAATCAAGTCACAACATGAGAGACAAGAGTTAACAAATGGGGAAATGATCAAATGGAGAGAAACCCCACAATCTATTACAAGCCTTGCAAATAATTGAACTCCAAATACAATAGCAAGTAGAAGGAGATAAGAGTGGCCTCAAACCAAAAGAGGCATCACAAGATTGTTGTATGTTATTATGAAGAAGATTGAGAAAGGAGAGGGATCTTTATATAGAGCCAGAATAAGGATGGGAGAGTTACAATAATCCCATCATGACCTTATAAGACCTCCTTGGTGTGTGCCAAACGTCTTATTCTAAAAAAAGTGGAGGAAAGTGTGTGACATGTGGAGGGAGGAATTACTTGTGCAAGTAACTTCCAAATCCTACAAGAGGACAAAAGATGTGAGAGACACCTCATAAATCTAAGATAAAGTGAATTTATTTTAATAATAAATACACACCTAAAATATAGACTTAAGATAAGCCTATAGGGCTAAATAAAGGTGAACCCAAATAAGGTTAATCTTAAAATAGTGATGTAATTCTAACTGGTGCCTCATCTTCTTATAATGATTAAGAGTTGTTTTCATTGTATAAACATCTCACATGCATGGAAAGAAACATTTGAAATCTAGTGAAGATATGTGGAGAAGTAGGGGACAATGAATAATATGCAAGGAACTGGTATGCATTCATTCTAGGTTCACTAAGGTATGGCTATCTCTTGTAACTCCCCCCTCATCAAGGCCCATGGTTTAGCTCACTCAGTCTTGGTATCCTGTAGAGATAACTTTGGTCGTGTGTTCGACTCCTGACTTACTTGTAGTGTGCGTTAAAGGCCCAATTCATATCACCTAGAGATTTATAGGGAAGATTATCTGATGTTAGAGTAGTAAACTTTGAGTGTTGAGCTAGATAATGTTGATTTCCCTCTGGTTCAAAAAACTCACTCCCCCTCATCTTAATAATTTTTGAGAAAAAATGATATGGAAGTAAAAATCATTTTTTGTGATATGTGTCTATTATTTGGTGAGGATTTGAAGTATGGTATGTGCCATGTCTGTGTTGTGCAAAACAGAAATAATGAACTCTTTAATTTTTTTTTTAATTTCCAATATGTTGCCTAGGGAAAATCCTTAGTTCTCTCTCCTCAATATTTATTCCCCAAATCACCCTTTACCCTACATGTGGCTTGGTGATGCCTTCGACCTTTGAGACTTAGAAATTTTTGTATTTTTATTATTTTTTAAATTCTACTTGTTGAACCTCTCTTGTTTTTTTTACTAACCAAGGAATTGGTGTCATCTTTGGACAAGAAAAGCATAAAAAAATCGAGACCCTATCTTTGGCATCTGGAAACATGCATAATCGAGGAAAATAAGGGGAAAATGGGTGACTCATAGATTTATTAGGGAAATTTTTGCTAATTATGTGGATCGAGAAATCAAGAAGCTATACATAGGGTTGTAGATTCATCACATGTAGCAGGCTACCAAAGAAATTGATGATGTTTGAAATTACTAACATTGAAAATATTATAAAGAAATGAGCATGGACTTGATCTAATCAATTGATCGAAAGAATGTATATAATGTTTCCTAGTCTGCTAGTTATACAAATATGATGTCAAATGCTAAAACACCTTTACCTTGCATGAGGATTAGGTAGACATTGCATGCTCTGTCTAAGCAACAGGAGAGGAGATAATGCACCATTAACACCTCATATTAGAAGGATTGAAGTCCCTCAAATTAGGAAATCATTGATAGATAAGAAGATGAAGTCAAAGCTTCCTCTCGAAGTTACCTTCTTTCTCTCCCCAATTGATGTCCTCCTCCTAAAGATAATGATGATGCCTCAATGTATATTAAAGTTGAGAATATAGTGATAGTTTATTAGAGAGGTGTTTTATCTATGTATAATCTATTTGTGACATTTTGGGTGCCCTATACTATTTCCTCCTTCCTAACAGCTTCAAGAATCTTTTGGCAAAATTATTTGTCTCATAATTGGCCCCTATATACATACATACATACATACATATGTTTTTGTGGTTTATAATATAAGTGATGTTAATTTTTAATAATAAATGAGGAGTGAAAGTTGCATTGTTGATTTTTGTGTATGTCAATAAGACAATCAACACACTTCTTTCTATGTTGCATTATGTAGATTTTCCATAACATAATAGCAATATGTTGACGATGATATATATATATATATATATATATATGAGGATGTTTTTTTAATGGGGGAGTGAAATGTAAATGGTTGAATTTTGTGTGTATCAATAGAGCACCCAATCCACTTCCTTCTAGGTTGCATCATGTAGATTTTTATGAAGTAATATCAGTGTGTTAACGATGATTAAATGGGATTTTGGAAGTTTCTAATATTTTGATTTTTTACAAAATCATTGCAAAACAATTCAACGCTGTGAGAATGGATAACATACGAGATGAATTGTTTGAAAAAGCAATGTCCGGATGTGCAAATATAAAAATAGAGAAGATATATATTATTTTTAATCTTATATATATGGATTCTCTTGGGAGAGATAGAGGAATATTGGGACAATGTCATACTATTTCTTTTATTGTAAGCAAACTTCTTCTAGCTACGCGACTTGTGAGAATATCGTTTGGAATAATTACTGTATAATCAAAGCGGTGATTAAAATTTTTGGGGATTAAAATAGACACTTCAATTTTTGAGAAAGATGATGTTGGGATATTTGATAAGGGACCCTTTGTTGATAAAACTAATGTTTCACAATTAATTGTATGCTTATTAAAAAAGGAAGGTAAAATCATATTACCCTCTGTTATCAATGAGAATCAGAATCAATATATTGTGTAAATAGTGTCTGTAACTTTTACATGATAATACGTCTTCTAATTTGTAGAACTAATATAAATTTCATTTTTCATATTTAATTTAATTTTTTTTAATGAATTCATAACTCAAATCAAAAACATTTATGGAACCCAAAAAAAATTATGATCTAATATATGAATATGTATGAATTGTATATAACAATATTTAATTCACCGAACATTACATAAGCAATGAGATAAGTTGACCATGAAGTTTGTACCCCCACCTAGATTCTAGATTGCATGAAAGCGAAAGGACCCACACCATTCGGTGTGTTGTGCATGAAAAGGAAAGCGATATCAATATTGACGGTGTGAACTTAATAACATCAAATCAATAAATGCTTAAAAAACAACCATGACACATTTCTTCGAGCTTTGAAAAGAACTAAAATTTAAGCAATTGATTGTGCCGTGACGTGCAATCACACACTAATAATGCACATAATTTTGAGTGCACTAATAATATAAAATAATTGTGGCTACGACGAAGAAACTTGTTGGACATATCTACAAGAGGGGTACGTTGATGTTGAAAGGTGGCGGGGTGGAATTTAAATCGTGATGCAAAATTGTTGAGGGGACAAAATAAATAAGTTATTAATGATATATGGACATCTTCTAAGAAAATCTCAACGTGATTATCTTCATTTAAGTTTTCATATAATTCTAAAAGCTCTTGGAAAGAATTAGTGTTTGTCTTTGAGAGATCATAATGTCACGTGTTAGGATTATCATATGAAAACAATTGAATAACACAAGTAGCGATTCCAACAAGTCTAGGGATATTTACTAGCTCTGAAATCCCTTTGTGAGAGTCAAGATCATGAGTGATTTGAATCTTCATGTCCATAGGGTCCTTCATGGTATCTGAAGCAACCATTACCTCTGGGACTTTGTTGTCTGCTTTAGTACTTAAAACTGCAAAAAGGGTTTAACCCAAGTTGAAGACTTTTTTGTTTTATCTTGGACTTTCTCCTTCCCATTGGAGTTAGGTTTGGGGTCTCTTTTCTGTTCTTGCCAATTACCATTTTTTTTAAACAATCATCACTTTCAAGGGACAATCTCAAGCTAGATGACTATGTGTATGACACATCAAATATAAATTGCTCAGACAAAAGGGAATTTTAATCAAACCCTTTTCGGTAAGACTTTACTTGGATCCATTTGAATACAAATCTTAACATAAATAATATGCTTCTAGCTATAAGTTTCAGAAGAAATACACACCTTCTTCCCAAGGGCATTTCTAATTTTTCAAAGAATGCTATCTACCCACAAGTATGCAGGGAGGTTAATTAATCTTACCCAAAGTGGGGCTACCTTTGGATGTTTTGTGTAATTTTGAAAATGAGGTTTCATGATGTCGTGAATAACCCTAATCTGCCAAAAAACTAAGGCTCATACTTAAATATTTTAGCTCAGTGTTCTTCAAATGTGAAGACAATGATGCATAAGCCTCTTATCTCATAGCGTATATCCACCTATCTCTTTACCTTTCATTGACACGATATCAAGGTTTGTAGACCTTGTTCATGTGGCCCCTAACCCACAAACTTACAAATCAATCTAAATTTTGTACAGACAACCATTTCTTATTCTATTTCATTTTTTTTTTAAATGTGATAATCAACACTTCCTCAATTACTTTGATATATCTAGATTTCATCCAAAAATTTCCATTTCTTACCTTATTAACATAGGCCCAAAGATCAACAAGAATCTTGGATATTTTGGTAGAGTAAACCTATGCCTTAAAATCCATAAAAAACAACCCAAAAAAATCTGCAACCTATCATGCACAACAATATCAACCCCAACTATCAACACTCGCCCTTCATTGTGTTTTTCTTGTGTTTCCCTAAACTTTTATCTAACCATATATGGTACATTTATGAGGGTGACCTAGGAAATTTCAAAAGCCAAGTAATGATTTTAATAGTCAAAGCTTGTAACAAGTAGATTTCGATTTAATCTTTGAAGTAGTGTTAATCTCTCATCTATATTTTCTATGTAGAATTTCACTAGCTTATGGTGGTTATTATATGATGTAATTCAAGTTTATAGCACACATAAGTTTAGCATTAACAAATCCAACATGGATAGGGATTTGAACATGAGACCATAAGAGTACAAGGAAATGACAATGGAAATTTACACTAGGTTAGGGGTTTGTCAAGCCAAGTGGACATTATTACTAATAGATATGTGCTATCAAGATGCCAAGTATTTACTATTCAAAGGTCAAATAAGTAATTGAGCTTGATTCCACCCCCTTAGGGGCCAATGGCATGGGAAGTCTTGGTAGAAGATTGCTGATTGTAAAGCTGTGCAGGATATTTATCCAATATTCATGCATTATACACTTATTTTGTCATTGAATAGTCTATTTTATCTTATCTTCACGACTTGTAATAGGCTATAATATGAAAACACTCCACTTTTGGCACCAAGTACGAGAAGAAGATGAACAGTCATAGACTGAAAAGGTCTATATATACTTTTGTTTGTAAGAAGATGAGGGTTTCACTTTTAGTAGAGGTCAATAAAGATTATATGGTTATGGTTACCTGTATGATTTCTTGTTATGTTGCTTGTGTGCATTCTCATGTGTAATGTCTTGGTTACTTTTTGTTTGAACGATTTTGAATGCATTATTTTAGTTTAGACAATACTAGTTGTTCTTAATTCTTCAATAGCGTAGAATAATTAATGCTTCTTATGTTTATTTCATCCAAATTCTTGTCTTTTTATTGATAAACTATTTTGTGCACATGAAGTATCTCATATCTATCTTCATCCTTAGCATGTTCTAATACTTTAGGAACCTCTACTAATAATGGTGCAGTGAGCGTGGAATCTCTTTTTGGAGGAAATTATGCTAATATGGTTATCGGGGTAAAGAGATATTGAGATATGGTTGGACTAAAAGATATGTCATTTTGAATAAAAAGAATAAAAAAGGATTGGTCTCACAGTTTATGAGTTATGTAGAAATTTATGAAATCTTCTGGTGCGAGTTGCCTAAATTGCTAGCTAATTGGTTAGAATATTATTGTTTTAAACCAAGAATGGAAGAAACTATAATCTGGACTGAAGAAAATATAGACTAGTTATAGAGATTGGAAATTGATTGGACAAGAGCAATAGATCAATGGGTTGCTACTATAGTAGATGGATATATAACTAAGTTTTCAATGCAAGGATACACAACTTTTGAAGATGCAAAGGACTTGTTCATCAGAAGAATTTGAAGGAAATTTTTGTAGTTACTACCTATCCTAGTAAAGATATTGGTTGTGGATAAGGCCATAGTGCCTACTCTAGCCAATATGTAGTAGTCATTTCAGGTGTATGGGGTATGTGTAATATGACAATGAATGATGATTAGATAAATAAATAAAGCTTGAAACTAAATCTAGAATAGAGACATTAGGGAAGAAGACTTAGAAGAAGAGTCTAGATTTAGAATGTGAGCTACGATAAAAGAATAGATAGAGTAAACAAAACAATATCCAGGTAGCTATGATTAGAGTTAAGAGTAGCACTAAAATAGATGAAAAATGAGTACAAATAATTGATGAACAAGAAATAAGAGATGAAGAATGAAGGATGAATAAAGATGAGATGAAAGAAGATGAATGTCGATAGAAAGAAAGAAGTGATGAAGAGTGAAAAGAAGAAGAGATGTTTGAAGATGAAGATGAGAATAATGTAGAGGTAGATTAGTTATATGATAGATGTAGTGTGCAGCTACAAGAATTGGTATTACCAGAAGAAGGACATGAAGTATTAGGCAAAGAAATAGGACAACATTGTAAAGTAATTACAGGTTTAAGCTTGGAAAGAGAAGTCACAAGAAAGAATCATTCATTGAAGTATTACACATCCCCACAACCCAATTTATTATATTCCAGTAAAAAATTTCAACTAGAAGGATAGGCATATAGTAGTTGGGTAGGTCTATTTTCAAAGCAAGTACATTGACGGGGTACTAAAATTGAAACAACCTCAATTCATAAGTCTTTGATGGCCTTAAGGTTCATTGAAACTAAACAAAGAAAAGTAGGAAATATAAAAAAGTAGAGTACACAAATAAACTCTTCCGGTACGTAGGTCAATCTTCTTAGTTCATAAGTAGGATCACATAGAACATAACCTCCCACTATAACAACTGCATAATAGATCCCCTCGACACCAGTTTATAATATGGGTGCTTTAGGAGAATTTATCAATCTAGCAACATATGATGAGTTTGAAAATTTGAGCAATACTTACTATCATGTGAAATGAGATGGTAAGCTAAGGGTATCATCGATGAGGCTATAAAGTAGTGTGAATTAATAAGGACATTGAATAGAAGAGCACTTAAATTTATATACCATAGATATATCACTTGGGAAAATTTAGAGTAGGTTAAGGAGTGATTCATCACAAAATTTAAAATAAACAAATGTACAAGTTAGACTATTCAAGACCTAAATGAGATTAGGTAGAAGTCAGGAGAATCAGTCTGTGATTATGATCACAGGTTCTTAGATGTTATGAATAAGTTGGAGTTTTCCTTAAAATATAAAGATAAATCTACATGGTTTGTCAAAATATTGCACTCTAGGATTAGGTTTACTATAGCATAGACTCAATATACTACTAAGTGAGATGCTATAGCTGCTGCTCTTCAAGTAGAAAAAAATGAAGATTATGGGAAACCTCCCATAATGGGTTCTAAGATTGAAAATACATTGCAAGATTTTATGAAGAGGATGGAACAATATCATGAAGCAGATAAACCTAAGCTAAATCTATCGTGCATGGAGGTGGGAAATAAGGACATCATAGGAATGATTTTCCTAAAATCAAGATAGAGTTTTGTGAAATCTATAGAGTAGGGGCACGCAACAACACATTGCCATATCTTATAATAGTATGTAAAAATCCCATAGAGTTTGTATTAAAAATTTTGTAAATCACATAATCATGATAAAGAGAATTTTAGGGCTTTATAGGAGCTTAATGAAGATATTATAAAGAATGTATTTGTCTTCACTATACAATAAGTATCCTCGGTGAAGCAGATAATTCTAGTCCCAGAGGTCAATAAGGGTTGTGCAAACCAAGTAAGTCCATAATGGATTCTTAGTTTGCCTCAGTACCAGCCTTAAGGTCTAGCCAGATGGACCCCTCCTTCACTATGTTGGACATCACCATCACCATAATACTAGTGTTTAGCCCCTTGGAATCCGATAATGATGCAACAATAGAAAACTAGTTAGACTCTACCAATTGTGTAACAACAATTTGGGATTAGAGATAATACTCAGTAGCATTAGCACTAGAATGCAATATTACAATAGGGAGGTTATAGAAGAGGTTATCAATCAAATAGAGGAGGATGTAGGGGTGGATACAAAGGGGGTTATCAAGGTGGCATAGGAAATAATTATCAATGCCCTCCTTTGCAATGTTACTTATGTGGAGAATATAACCATGTGTAGCATAATTATCATTTAAATCCCTAAAGACAACCTTATTGCACTTACTGTAGGGTATATGAGTAGTAAGAGATAGAAGATTATCCTATTTCATAAAAGCAAATAAAAGAAAAGGCTGTCAGTAATGTTAACATGGTGAATGTTTAGCCTAAGGAGGATGCATTTTTGAACTCCATTACAAGACACCAACATGCAGAGCGAGGATTGCCTCCTCTCAAAATACCTCAAGACTAGAGAGCCCAAAAAGCAAAATAGGACAAATACTTGGACCCAACTGTATAAAAAGGGCTGATGTATGAAGCTACACATTTTTTTGAAGAATATTCAACACCAAACCACTACTAAAGGAGATGCTACAACAACAGATGCCCAAATATATGGTCAGATTATGCACATTATGCATCAAGATGAAGTTTTTACTACACTAACATATTTACTAAAGCTACTAAGTACACTGCATAATGAAGATATTTCTTAAAACATTACAAATTTACTAGAGTGTGCATAGTGAGGGAAACTGAAGACAAAAACATGTTTGGTATGTAAAAACAAAAAAGCCATGGGATGTAGATGCACAAATTGACATTGAAGTTACAGGATATGAAATTTTAAACATTGTCTTTTATTTTGGAAATGTGATTAACATGATCCCCAGGTCTACATGGGAGGTGATTAGATGGCCATTTCTCAGTTATAACCCAATGACTCTGAGTTTAGAAAACTATGGAAGAGTTGAACCCATCGATCGATTAGAAGACGTTGAGATTAAAGTCACAGAACTAAGCCTATGAGGTGACTTTGAAGTCATTAATATGAAGACAACAAAAACTCATTATCCTGTGTTGATTGGTAAAAAATGAGCATATGATGGTTAGGTGACTAACAATACTATGTAAAATCAATCATAAGTGCATCAAGGAGATAAGATTATAGTCATTCATTTACATAAGGTGCACAAACCCTACATCATTCTGGATGAACTAGACTCTCCTTATGTTACACAAGAAACTAGATGGATGAAGGTAAACTCTAAGGAGAACCTAAAAGCTCTGTGCGCAATCGAGTGCAATTTCTTGTATAATCATAATAAACCTCAAGTGTAGTCTTTACTCACTCAAAAGTTGAAGACATATAAAAAATTGAAGTCTAAACCAATAGTTACTCAACCATTGACACAATTTATCATAGAAGATTGGGCATCCATGTCTGCTAAATCACCTACTCATTCAAAAATTGATTTTATCTATCAAGAAAATGATCATATGCAAGATTATATAGAGCCGACTAGAGAAGGCACCTTACCTTGGGAAATAAATTCATCTATAAGTGGAGACTCATATATGCATATACTCAACTAGGCTTGTGGTGATCATGAACTCTAACCTATGAGAATGGTCTTTGCTATGGAAAGATAACTTCCTTTGTATTATTCAATCGAGGATATCAATCAATTTATTCTGCACCTACATATTCATGTGCCTATGATTAGTCAGTGGATCAGTGCCTTAAATTATGTTTTGAAGTGAGTTGTAGTGACATGGTGGATAATTCATAGAGATGATCAAATGATTGGGATGATGTGTGTGAACTTATGATTGGTTGATTTCAACTACTATAGGTAATCTAAAGTAATTGGCCTTACTTTCAGGAAGGTGGGTGCCCTGAAATCCATATCCACAAATGTGTTGAGGTTTGGACTAAAGAACGTGTGGAACCTAAGTACTAGGTTCATATCTTTCATTACACACTTTCCCCTTTACCATCAACTTGGTATATGCATCAAGAATGTGGGAGGGAGACAAAACATTAGGCACAAGTGCATAGCAAATTCATACATACTTTTGTGTTTGAAGATGAAAATATTGTGGTTCATAATGCTCTGTTCAAAATCAAACATTTCATATGCCATGGGTGTGCAGAGGATTTAATCACCATGGCAAAGTCTACTTCACAGAAGAACGTAGCCTATGATCTAAACACAATACTACAAAGACATAAAGCTTCCAAGATGGAAGAATAATTTCTTATGCAGTCGTGCCACCGAATAATGGATGAAGAGGAGGAAATTAAATATTTAGATACTAATGGTGATATTAATCTAATAGACTTATTTGAACCTAAATGACCAATAAAACCATTAAAATATCCAGTCACAGAACTTAATGAAGAAGACAAGATGTGTAACATACAGATTCTAGAATAGGAAGGGAAAATAATGCTATGAGAATATGTTGTTAAGGAAAAATGCAAGATTTATCAGTAACCTATTAAAAAGCATGTGGAAAACATCGAAAGCAAAGAGATCCCTAAATTGACACATATTGGTGACTATTAGATTTAATCCAAAGTTTTATAAACTATGAAACTCATGTGGGATTATCAATATGTGTTTCCCACAACATTTTTAGAAGTCAAAGAGTTAGATTCTTCCCTACGTGAAATGCATATCGAGCTCAAGGAATGCACATGACCCATAAAGAAAAGGTTGTATAAGTTGAATCCAAATATGAAGTTGAAAGTGAAGGTTGAACTAGACAAAATGTAGGAAGCATGTATACTTATCCTATAGAGAAGGTAGATTGGGTTTGTCCCATGATAGAGAAAATTAATAAAATAAGGGAGATCAGAGTATGTGGTGAATATCAAATTTTGAATGACATGTGTGTGAATGATCCATTTCTGATTCCCTTCACATATGAAGTTTTGGAATATGTCGTAGGTTATGAAGTTTACTCATTCATAGATGTGTTTAGTGGCTATCATAAAATACCCATTATAGAAGAAGACAGAGCTAAAACAACTTTTTCCACATAATGGGATCTTTTGCATACAAGGTAATGCCTTTTGGCCTCAAGAATGCACCTATAGTTTTTTTTAGAGTAGTGGTAACTACCTTTAAGGATTTCATTCATGACTTCTTGGAAGTATATCTAGATGATTGGGCAGTCTTATCTTTATTTAAAAATCACTTGTCCAAGTTATGCCTCATGCTCAAACACTATTGAGCTCTGTGCATTGCCCTAAATTTGAAAAAGTGTTTATTTTTTACACCTTTTGGTGTCTTACTAGGTCATATAGTGTGCAGTGAAGGGTTTTTGGTGGACCAGGGTAAAATTGCAGTCATTCTTAGTTTGCCCCCACCAATCAACTCAACATAAGTGCAATCCTTTCTTGGACATACATGTTACTATCAAAAGTTCATTAAGAATATGCATCCATTTCATCCCCATTAGAGTATTTGTTGTGCAAAGATATGAAATTTGTCTAGACTTCCAAGTGTCAAGTAGTATTCATATAATTGAAGTAATGATTGGTAATTACATCTATTCTCATATTTCATATTGGAAAAAGCCATTTCATGTGCACATTGATGTTTTTGGTATCATAGTCGGTGTTGTGATTATGCAGCAAAGAGAGGGTGGACTGAACAACCCCATACATTTTTCAAGTTGAAAGTTGTTTGATGTAGAAAATAATTACATGACAACTTACACTGCATAAATTATGACATTATATTTTTGTGACACCATTTAATGTTTTCATGAATCATCAAGCTCTGTGCTACCTAATCAATAAGCCTATACTCATAAGTTAAATTTCAATATCGTTGATACTCTTTCAAGAATTTCAATTTCATATTAATGTCAAGCCAGGCTGAGAAAATGTTAGTTTGGATCATCTCAATCACATCACTAATGGGGAAGATATAGAAGAACTATAGGAATATTCCCCTGATGAACATCTATTTTGAGTTTATGTGATACCTGATAATTTTAAAGCAATTGCTAATTTCCTAGAATAAGGGGTATTCCTTTTGTACTACCAAGAAAGAGACAAGAAGCAATTTGTCACTAGAGCCTTATCATATAATTTTATAAATGAGATCTTGTATCATTTGGGGAAGGATAAAGTATTTTAGAGGGTAGTTCTAGCACATGAACACTTGTAGCTCTTATAGGAAACACACTAAGGAATAGCAGGAGGTCATTTTATCAAAAAAGCTACTGCAAGAAAACTACTACAAAGTGGATTATGATGGCTGAAACTTTTTTAGGATGCCCATAGAGTAGCACAACATTGTGATGTATGCCAATGAATGGGTAAGCCACACCAAAAAGAACCATTATTTTTAGAGATATCAAAACAAAATTACAAATTAGGTGGAAAGGCCCTTACCTTATACATGAAATATCACAACAAGAAACCATTATTTTGAGAGATCTATAGGGAACTATTTTGCCAAGGTGGGTGAATGGGTGTAGGCTTAATCCCTACCACCAATAGGATTAATTGATCTCTTTTTTCTAAATGAGTGGGTGCTAAGTAGCATCGAGTAGATTAGGATTTCAATTTTCTTTATGTTTTCTTATGTGTTTATTTTTGTGTGTGTGTGTGTTTGTAGATGATCTCTTCACTAGATTTTGAAACCATGATAACAAGTGTAATGTGCAAAACCCATTCACAAAATAATTTAAGTACACCATTATTGATGTTAGTAGAAGTAAAATAAAGAAATTAAGTCCAAGAATGTATGTACAAGTCACATCATCCAAGATATCAGTTGTATAATGATAATCCCCAAGTAGTTAATGCTAGAGACAAGGTTTAATTGATCTAATCTTCACCAAATCAGTGGGTGGTCAACATCATCAGTCTATACTCAAATATGGACAAGAATATACCAATGTATCTCGATGCGTGTGACAACAACTAACTACCTTTATTGCTAGATCAGATAAGATTTGCCACATCAACATTTACATTGATATCAAAATGATAACTTAGTACAATATTTATGCAGAAACTAACAGGAATGAAATATATAAAGGCACAAGGGTATGAACCAAACTTTCATGTCATTCTTATAAACATTTTACGTGTCAAAGTTCCAGAGCTAAGCCAATTATACAATGTAGAAATTAGCAAGTTTTTCATTTCCAGTATTTCACTACCATGGATCATTCGTAACTCATCAAAAACTTGATAAATGCTCAAAAGGAAGTAATGGGCATTGATTTTTTGCTTTGGAATATAAAATATAATGATCCAAATCTATTTGAATATCTTCAAGTGGTAGAACAAAAACTTTTTTGACCATATCCTATCGATGCTATGAAACCACTTGCTCTTGCAACCCCACACCATTTCCTCAACACTAACATTGAGCACTTGCTTCAGATGCCCACTTTCAATGATTTGGGGGATATTGTGTAAATCCTTATTGGTTGTTACAATGAGGTCAAAATTTGCATTAGCCCTGATACCACCATCATCATCAACACTAAAGCAATGATAAGCTTTAGGCATGTCTGTACAGGGTAATTCTCTTGCTCCCTATAAGACAAAAATGCCTCCTATCCTTTAGGAGGTTAGATACCTATACATATAAGTATCTAGAGGAATCCCAATTGAAGATATCCAAGTTTAATTGATGCACATCTTGGTTGAGTGCATCATACACCAATTCTAGTAGACCACCAAGTCTACAAAGCAAATCCCTAAAGAACTAGTTGACATTGCACATCGCATGATCCACCACATGAGTAATTAAATTAGCCCAAGTATTTTATACAAGAGATGCTTATAAATATTGAAAAATTCCACATAAATTTTAGGTAGACCTTGTAGTACTAGTTCTTAATCTTTCTACTATGTTTCATTCAATAGAAGTCCCCTGAAGGAGAGGTACACCCCAACACTGACTACTAGCCAACACAATAATTTTGCAATTTGATATGGACAATTGAGCGTGGCTCCCTAGCTCATATAAACAAGTTCAATACATGGTGGTAGTAGTTTTTGAAACTCATTGATACACATCCATGAGTGCTGCCAAATGTCATGCAGTACATGGGACAACATGTTGTTGTTAGGTTACTTCTAAAAGGCATCTTCATTCAAATTCATGAGCTGCCTAGGCCATAATTTGTACCCATACTATATTTTATTACCATGGCCATAGTGTAGGCCAAAGTTACCAAGAAAAAAATATATGTATCTAGGTGTGACGCACCTCTCTAAGCCATACCACCTGGCACAATAGTTCCTTCAGCACAACCACAACTTGAAGCCACAACCTCATAGTAGTAGAAAAGAAAGTGTAAGCTCTCTATAGAATAACCACTATCACCTATGATAAAGCATAAGATGAGGAGTATAAAAACCTAGCTAGATGACTCAAAGGTGCCCCAAATCATAAGCTCCTATGAAATACTTCAGATGGGAATGGACAAATAAGAGTTCTACCAGATGATGGTTGCAGATATGGTAGGCAAATTTCATGAAAAGGAGGAGGAGAAGGATTTCTTCTTCTAAAAGGAAGTATACATGGTTCAAGTGTGTAATAAGGTCCCTCTAAGTCTTTGGGTGGAGCTAATACCATGCCTCACATCTATTATTATCGATACTATGCATGAAGAGGTTGAGCAAATGTCGAAAATGACCAAGCTCTTTGAGAAGTAACCTTCCACCACTTTCATAGCTGTCAATGTATTTTAACCACTACCTGAAAGTCTATAGGAGACTCTAGTGAATAGACTAAGAACCCAAAAAGAGGCTAGGGTTTTTCTTACCCTTGAAGAACATACATTTGGTAAGGATTCAGTGTGCACAAAGTACAACCTTATTCTTCCTCAGCTTCACCACCACCCAAATGTAGGTTGGTTATTTTAGGGTGCAAGAAAGCATCTATCTCTAGATCTATGGTCTAGCCAAGTGATTTTCCACCCTTAGAAGAAGCCCTGGATACCAAAGAGTTAATATCGGATTAGCCTACCACTGAAGAGAAAAAGGCTTCATGGGAGGAAGCAACTTATGTAGCATAATGATGAGTCCAATAAGAAGAAAAATATTACCAAAAGGAGTAGGCTTAACCTCATCAAGTTGAGAAAACATGTAATTAAGTCGAAGAAGTAGGGGCCAAGTAGAAGGCCCATGATGTAGAAGCTGAATGAAAACATGATATCAAGAAAGCAAAGAAGGCATAAGAAGTTGTTGATACAGTAAAGTAGGCATAAGAGGTGTACCAATAGAAGATGAAAAAAAAACAAAAGAATAAAGAGGCTACGCTCACTACCATGGCTAAGGTAGAAGCATGTAAGTAATGCCATGATGCAGAGGCATACATAAAGAAAGCCATGGAGGATGCCACTCTCACATAGTAGAAAGCTAATGAAGCTGTAAAGAAGAAGAAAGAATAAGATGAAAACCCTATGTAAATAGTAGGCTCAAGCACAAGAATAAAAAGTGAGTACAACTAAGGTGTAGGATGATCTAGTAGCATAGGCACAGGCCAAGGCCAAACAAGAAAAGGTTGTTTCACTTGAAGAACAAGAAAAGGAAGAAGAGCATGCGTAGAAGTAGCAGGATGAGGAACAAGAGAAAAAGAAAGCTATAGAGGAAGAGCTCAACTATAAAATCATAGAGGAAGATAAGAGCAAACAAGAGAAGATGCTTCATAGAAACTAAAGACTATAGAATATGCTATGACATAGCAACAAAAAGTGCTTAAACAACAATAATGAGGTGGGTCAGAGTAGTTGGTACAAGAAAAAGATACATCCATTGCAACAATAAGTGAGCAACAATTGGCTTTACCTTTAGGAGGAGTCTGGCTATAAGATATTCTAACTATGGGTGCTCAATGCACCACCTTCTCACTTCCACTTATGACCATGCCACAACCTGATATTTTAGCTACCACAAGAACATTGGTAGATTCCCACTTCAATAGGAAACATCATTATATGTTTTTAGGTTACCATTGAAGAAGAAGTTAAAGGGCACTATGGCATTTTAGGAGTCTATTGCACAAAAATCCACCTCTCTAGAGTAGGAGGTTGATCAATCTAAGGTTGAGAACATTGAGTTGAAGGCCTAACTACATGAAGCTTCAAAACTCATCCAAAATACTTGTCTTGAGTTGGTCACTTGAGCAATTGGGGACCAAGTACTGTTCGACCAATATAGACTCAAGAAACTTGTGTCTGAGTTAACAAAGGACTGGTGCATAGGAAAAAAACTCTACGTAGTGAGAAAATTGGGTCAATATGTTAAAGTGAAGGATGCCACACTCATCACTCTATTAGATAAATACCGAGGAATGCTCAATGCTACCACACTTTAAGCTCAATAGGTCACATGCAGATTGCTAGATTAGAAGTAATAACTAGATACCACATTAGCCAGTTCTAGTGTTGAATTTACAAATGCCTCCATAACCAAAGAAACAATGGAAATTCATACTTCATCTAGGGAGCATAAGGATATAACACTCCAAGAATCACAAAATGTCAGGGATAGTGTGTGTGATAACCTTTTGAATTGGTAGAGCTTACTATTACACAATTCTTTTGTCGACCTTCAAGCTCAAAGATATACAGATAAAATGGAACAACTGAGTGGAGAGATTTAGACAAGGGTTACAAAAAACTAAGGCCACCTTGATCATAAATGATGATGAATACCGTAAGAAGATCATCAACTACCATGTTCCATTGTGCACCCTACTACATCTAATAAAAGAAGTGATGTTGGATTGAAATGCATATAAAATAGATATGACTCTTTTCACCAGCTCAGTTGTGTATATAGTCAATACACCTTCCTATAAATTGCCTTTTGAGCTCTAATAGATCATCACATAGTTCAAGGCTATATAGTCCTAGTCCAAAGTCTCTTCTAGTCAACCTTCATCTGCATGTAGGAATGCTTGCCGTTGCGCCAAAAGGTCGACCTATTAACGCCCGATACAAACCCCAGATAAGTACCCACGGGAGGCTGTTAGTCCATGTCACGAATCCCTAAGGGGGATGCTGGCGATTAGTCCAACAATCCCCCCCTCAGCATCACCCGAGGGGATTTGAACCCGTGACCACGGCTCTGATACCAATTGTAGGAATGCTTGCCGTTGCTAGTCAACCTTAATTTGCATCCATGCCACCACCATCAAGTTAAGTACTACACAGAGTACAAATTTTGAAAATTTTGTATAACATTTTGTATTGGGGATGACTTAGTAAGACAAGTGGGGCTAGGTTGGTTGAAAACTCATAAAGGGTAGCCACCTAGTTATGCCAACCTATTGAAAACTTAAAAAGGGTAGTAGGTTGGTATGCTACTTAGTTTAAAACCCAGAGGGGTGGATAAGTAGTGTGTAAGAGGTGAAAATTAGAAATAACACCTTGAGTGATTACTGCAAACCTTATTGGTCCATCCATTTCTTTAGTTCTTGGTAACTTGTGTGCCCTCATAGATATTATGACATTTTCTCAAGATGAGATACCATTTTAAGTTAGGGAAAGTGTTGGTAGAAGAATGCATATTGTAAATTTGCAAAAGATATTTGTCTGATATTTGTGCATTATGCACTCAATTTGTCATTGAATAGTCTATTTTATATTACCTTCACAACTTGTAATAGGTTATAATATGAAGAGACTCTACTTTTGGTGATAAGTATGAGAAGAAGATGAATAATCATAGACAAGAAATGTTTATATATAATTTTATTTGTAAGGAGATGAGGGTTCCACTTTTAGTAGAGATCAATAGAGATTATCTGGGTATGGTTACCTATATGATTTCTTTTTATGTTTTTTATGTGTGTTCTCATGTGTAATGTCTTGGTTACTTTCTGTCTAAACTATTTTGAGTGCATTATTTTAATTTATACAATACTGGTTGTTCTTAATTCCTCAATAACATAGAATAATTAATGTTTTTTATGTTTATTTCATCCAAATTCTTGTCTTTTTATGATAAAATATTCTACACACATGAATTACCTCACAACTATCCTCATCCTTAGCATGTTCTGATGCTTTAGGAACCTCTGCTAGCAAAAAAAGTAGTTAGATACACTAGAAGTGGTACACCCTAACTTTGCACTTATGTGGTACTTAAATGGTGCCACATCAACACTTAAAATTTATGCTGAGAGTTAACTTATAGTGTATGTTATTTAATTCTAAATTTTGAGGGTGTGATGTGTCAGTATGGTGCCAATGTAGTGATTACTATGCAAGGTGATATTATAACATTGTTTTAAAATTCAAATTGATAGATGATAATTAAAATCTCAAAAAAGTATTGGTGGGAGATAAATGTGGGACATTTAAACCTTAGTTAATAAATGCTTTGTCTACATTATGTGTGTACCCTATTCGAGGTGCTAAAGTAATAACACCTCACTGACTAAAATTTAATAGCCTGTGTTGGGCATTGAATGAGCCCATACCTATATTATATCACACCCAACTAGTTCGCATTTTATTGAGCCCATATTCACATTGTATCACATATAACTAGTTTGTATTTATGTTATTGTTTAAGGGGAAGAGTAGATGTAGTATATTAGAAGTGAAGTTTGTAGTGCATATATGTGTTTGTGTGTGGTAGAGTTGTTCTGGACAATGTAATGACATTTAAAATACAAAAAATAAGCCCTATGGACTCTATCCCTACATTGCGTTACCTCCACTTTAATTTGTGTAGCTATTGAATAAGAAGAGTGGATGCAATCTATTAAAGGTAGCATTTGTAATGTAGTGATGTGTTTGTGTGTGGTAAAGCCATTCTAGACAATGCAATGACATTTACACCACAACAAACAAACTTTGTAGACTCCTCCCCTAAATCATACCACCTCCTTCACTTTGAGAAACAAACTAGGTTGTTGTTTAAGCATACATGGTTAGGGTACAATGATAAAAGGAGATGGTGATTTTAAACATACTTAATGTTTTAACTTTATTTATTTGGGTGTAGGTTTTTTATTGATGATTCATGGGATTAATGAGGGTTTAAATAATTTTTGAATTATATGGACAATGACCTAGTCCAAGTTATGGTGACACTCTTATTATTAATTATAATGCTTGAACCAAGTATAATGCCACCCTTCAATGGCAAGTCTTGCCTCTCAAAGCTTTGAATGGTTGAATTACACATTTATTCATTTTAGCTTCAAATGGTTATATTATGAAGTATTTCCTCTTTATACAATATTAATTTCCAAGTATATTTGAGGCACAGATTGAAACACCATTGTTTAGTATGCATTAATGGATTGAAACACACTCAATCCTAGCACCTTCTTGATTTCTTGAGACTTCGGTTCTCACCAAATGAGCTTGATTCCCTCTCTATATGGAGACCTATATCAATGTTAATCTCATAAATTGGTTCATGTTAATGAGGGTGTGGCTCTAAACATCATGCCTTTGTTGGTTTTTAATGCACTGGGAATTAGTCACAAGAAGTTTTATGAGTCTCACACCCATATGGCAACTTCAATAACGACTCTTTTCCTCCTATGGGAAATATAAAGCTTTAGGTAAAGTTTATACCTAATATGGTTCGGATTGGATTTTGTGTCTTAAACCTTGATCTATCATATAAAATTATCCTTGGTCATCCTTAGAAAACAACCATGCAGGTTTTTTCTTTATCTACTTTTTGAGTAGTCTAATTTGAGCATAAAGCTAAAATTCATGTCATGGACATTGACCTATATCCTTGGTTTTAGATGTATGCCAAGATGATGCCCTTTTATGAGGCTTTGAACATTTCCACATAGGTTCCTTCTAAGTGTTGAGGGTTATTGTGTCCTCTTCATTTAGTTGATATATGTCATGCCAATATAGGTAGTGTCCAATGACTATCTGTAATATTATATGCAAAGGCTTATAAATAATAGTTTTGATTTAGGGGTGGTTTGTAAATCATTTACTCTAAAGTTATAATCTACTCTCTTGAATTCAAATCTAATCTATTACTTGTGAAAGCAAACAAACTTGTTGAATTGAATATGTTTTGGAAGAGAAACACACTTCTAAACTAGTTTGCTAGAATTGAAATTGCATTAAAATAAACACACCTTTAATCTATTTTATGAAATGGAAATTCCATGAAAAGTAAACACACAACTTGATATTTATCATTGAAATACAAATGCTTGAAAGGGAAAGTAAATGTTTGGAATTCAAAATGTTGAAAGTAGTCTTTCCTGAACACACACATTAACACATAGTCCCATACGTGAAACACATAACACAATACTTTGCATGAAAATTAGATAAAAAAATTAAGACACATAATAATACAAAATAAAAATATAAATTACAAATACATCCTTATTATTTTATTTAGTGGTCCCTTGCTTTTCCTTAAAATAGGATTGTAACACTCTTAGATTTATAAAAACTTCACGAACTTAACTCCTCATTACTTTTGAAAAGTTGATTACAATACTAGAAATGATAATAACAAACTTAACTTTATATATTAATGTACTATCCTCTACTACTCTATCAGCATGGGGACAATGTTTATATATTACAACATCTTAGAACTACTAACTCGATAGAAAAACAACTTAACAAGATCAAATCCTAACTAAGATCTTGATTATTTCCCAACAATATCATAACAACATTATTTCCACTTTCTAAGGAAAATAGGTGGAAAGTGTTGAATTAAGTTTCATATGTGATTCCTTGTCTATGGCTGATTGTAACTTCTTTTGTAGTTATAACCATCTGATCTTCATTCTAGTAGGCATAAAAAACATAGCATTTATAGTTGCTTATAATAAAAATTCCATAAATACTATGACTATAAATAGATATACAATTATTAGAAATTATATATATAAATTTTAAGACTATTTCCAAAAATGTACTAGACTACTTTAAATCATGTATTCATGTCCTTGTAGCATTGTACTATCCTTTACGCGATCTTGCCAAACTGACTGCAGGTATTTGGGACTAGTTTGGTGATCTTTAGATCCAGAGTGGTAATATACGGATCTAGGTTGGGCTTGTCCTTAATAGTTCTTGGATAAAAAAAACATGTTCTTTGATTATAGTACATAATTATGACATGTTTATAACAAAATTGATGTCCTTCCTATGTGAATGTTAAAAAAAAGTGATTAAACAGATAACAATGACTTACACATAATAATTAAGGTAAATAACTCATTTTATACTTAGGATTGACAATGATTTTCATTATGAACATTTAAATCCACTCAAAAAGAAGAATTTTAGGGGGAAAATGATGTTATTGCTCAAATATAATTAACCATTTTATGGGCTTATCATCTCCCCCACACTTTACTTTTTTCAATTCTTGTTTCAAGTTAGGGTCTCCTCTATTCTCTGTTAAGCACCATGTCTTCCAATCTTTACCGATGTCATAAATGTCATAATATGTATCCCAATTCAATTGTGTTGGACTAACATAATCCTAATGTGCTCTAACCTAGGTCCTTCATATTTAAAACTATTTTAATCCTTGATATGTCATGTTTTGCCATGGGTATATAGGGACATGTATTAATGGTGGTCTATACCTCATTCCAATCTATTCTTATTCATATGCCTATCTGAACTACTGCATCATCTTTATAATGCCTCTAGCTCTTCTAAAACACCATCTAAGATTAGTGGTAGAAATAACCTCCCTTCTCTTCAATGGGATATTCAGTGTATCCCACCTCTTATCATATGCAACAAGGGTTGTATTAAAATTATAGTGAGTGCATTATTCAAAATTAATAATGCATTTACATATGATTTTTGGACGTTGTGCCCTAATCATTGGATTATACACAAGATTTTAGAATGTTTTTTCCAAATTAGAGAATTTAGGCCTCATATAGATCCCAATAGTTTTGAATTATAAAAAATACTCTTTTATCTTTTCACTCCAAGTAATTTGATTTTGTAAAGAATAAATGAAATCCCTAATCTCAACTTCTCCTCTAAATAAGTTAATAAAAAAAGGATGACATGTGTCATAGGAGGAAGTTGCACAAGTAAAAATCACATAAGAGGTTTTGTTGCTTAAGGGGACTAGATGAATTATTTATCATCATCAAGGTCATAAGGCAAACTACATGAGATCCTTAATAACTATAACCTTTAAAATTACTCTTGTAATAAGAGTTCATACCTAGAAGTAGGCCTTCTACAAGCAAGGAACCTTTCTCCTACCTCACAGTCTATTTGTAACATAGATTCCACATTTTATTTCTATTTTTTTCTCTTCCTCAAGTTCTTTATTTAGATTTTTATTCTCTACCTTAACCTCTCTTAGGGCTTTACATATTTCCTCCCAAGTAGCCATAACGCCATTATAAGACAATTGAGTTTGTACACCATGGTCTACATGAGCTATGGGAGCTGGCGTTATTTCCTTTAGCCGAGGAATTTCACTATCCTTACTAAGAGACTAATTATTGGTATCTTCTAACTCTTGCTCTAAAGATGCAATGAATTTTTCCTTACCTTTGAGAACTTTTTTAAGGAAAGCTATTTCTTCTTCTTGTTTTCTTCTGGCTGCTTATGCTCTTGATAAGACCATAGCCTATTGTATTAATACTTATTCATCAAGACTAAAAGGTTTGTTACATCCCAATTTCCCATTAAGCAAATTTACTTGATTATCCATGGATATTTATAGTTGGTAATTTAATTTGATTATTATTAACTAAGATGTAAGTCATATGTTTTTATGGGATAGTTGAATATTGCTTTGGTTTCATGATTTCATTGCTACGATTTTAGTTGTATCATATATTTTTTACATTATGATCATTGTGATTTATTATTTTAGTAGTATTTTATGATATATGTCATGATGCTATGGACTAACTACCTTCTCATCATGAGTTAGATGCAAGAGAGATTCATTCCTTAGATCATGATGCAGGGAGAGCATCATCAGAGAGGGTGATGTAGATGGAGGTGTTGTGGGATGATAGAGGAATGGATAGAACACATAAACACACCATGTTAAATAACACTCATTATTGCATAGTTTGAATGGTTAGTGATAGTATGTTTTTGATGATTATTTGTATTTAGATAATTGTTTATGCATACTAGTTATGTGTTAGCATAATTTAATAATTATGTGGAATTAACCTCATGTGATTCCATTATGGATATTAAATGTAAATTTAATGTATAATGTAGTAGTATGCTTATGTCATGTTACGGAAATCATGATTGAATGTAAATTTTCATGATTAGTACTTGGTTACTACCATATCTAGCCTAACCATAGTCTCTTATTAATGTTTGAGAACATTGATAGGTTAAATTTATGATATTTTGAAAATACCCAATTACTGTTGAAAGCATTATAATTGACTTACATTAATCATATTGATAATAATTTACCTATGCTAAGTTAGTATCAATTAAAGCGATTTTGTTATAAATAGTAAATGTATTATAATAAAAATATATAAATAGAAAAAAAATGTCAAAAAGGAAATAAAATAAAAATAAAAAATAAAATAATTGTATCATAATTAGTAAATAAATTTTATTATATTATAATTAGAAAAGAAAGAAAGAAAGAAAAAAACACCAAAAAGAAAAAAATGGCAAGTTTAAAAAAGGTCAAGCTTTAAATAAAAATAAAGGAAAAAAGTCATTCCAAAAAGGAAAGAGAGGAGGAAAAAGGGTGAGGCATAGGAAGAAGGATAAGAAGAGAGTGGGAATGAAAGTAGAAAAAAATGAATTGGAGAAGAAGATAAGTAGAGTGAATTGACCAAAGTGGAAAGAAGAGAAAAACACAAAGAGGAGAGAGATAAAGTAGGGCGAAGGGATGAACTTTTTCCAGATCGTGCCATTTTTGATGCTTTTGATAGGTAGAAAATGTTATTAAAATTTTGTGTGGAAATTGTTGAGTTTTTGGGTGAACAATTTTAATTTTAAAAATTATGAGTACAAACCTATTTGCATGGCATGCCTTTGTTTTAAAAAACCATATATTGGTATATACATTCATATTGTGGTTTTATCTATATTTTTATCAGAGCTGTGGCACCTTTAATCATAATCAAACTATATGTGGAACATGATCTATAGGGTTAAATCACAGGATATATATTAACCTTATATACATATGTGGAGTATAATCTTTATGATCTTTATCATGGGATGTAACTGAGATGTAACATGATCTTTATATTATAGTTTTATGGTTCACACACACACACACACACACACACACACACATATTTGATATATATATTCAGCTTTGATTTTTGACATTTAGGGTATTTATATATTCATATATTTGCATGGCACGCATTCACTCTAAGATTAGATATATTTAATACATTTAAAACCAACATACATTATAAGCATGTGATCTATTGACTACACTTCATATTAGAATACACAACTGTGTATTTCCAACAATCTAAGTGTGATGACCTGTGTGTTATATTATTCATGTTAACAAACTTATGTTCAATAGGCTGTATGTATATTCATTATAAAAAAATGGTGATTTATCTAGAGAATATCAAACTTCACCCATATAAACAATGATCTATAAAATTATTTGGAGATTACTTAATGTATAGTGGTTTGGATAATATGGGGTGATCTATAGGTATATGCATAAAGGAAGCAAAGTATTATATATATGATCAATAAGTTAGCTAGTTATAATGTATAAAGTTATCAATATTGATATTAAGTCAGATAGTGAAGGTAAGTTGACTATAATAATAACTTATTGAATGACCATCTAGTCGGCTACATGGTGTTATATATCAGATCAATAAGTCAGCTACATATGACCAATTACTCTGATATTGGGTATTTTAAGTTGAAGCATATTGGGTATATATCAGAGTAATTGGCTAGTTATACATATAATATTTATTCACTAACAGAGCGAGTGGTAACCAATAATGGTTATGATAAGTTATATTCTTATTATATAGATTTAATTTTCCTTTTAAACATTGATTATTCTTTGATTATCTATTGACTTGCATAGTTGGATTCTTATCATGCAATGAATATTTTAATAATGATCAAAGTTTATTTTAATAATGATTTTGGCTTACCTTATTAAAGCATTAAACAATCTACAATAATGAGATTGAGGAGATTTGTTATAAATTATTGATTTAAGACAATATGAAATCTATGTGCATCACTATTGATTGTAACATGACACTATGCCATAATCAATTTCACGCTATAGATAAATTCATAGTGCCTATATATATTTCTATATAGTTTACTGTATAAAATAATTGGTATGGAATATTAAGTACTAAAATCACATTTATTGGCTAGGGAAATAAAATGCTATTGCTTGTATATATATGGAATATATATTGATATGAATATTTAAGTGCTTGTATGCATATATCATATATATTAGTACATTAAGAGGTGTGCTTTTATAGTTTTATTGGCTATTAAAATCAAGTTATAGATTCTTGAGGAAAAGAACCCTATTTTTATATGCATACCAACCCCTAGAAATGTAATAAGTTGTTTAAACAAAATAATATGTTAGATTTAAGACTTTCTTTATTATGACTGGTTATTGAAATTAAGTAGTGCATGCATGAAAATGATGGACTATGATATTTTTACTTGTCATAGAATGTACTATATATTGGAATATACTTATATAATTTAGAAGTATGTAGTCTAAATATAAATTATATCTGGTTGGTATAATCTATTCTTGTATGCTTATCATTTACGTGACAAATAATATAGTGGAGTTTCATTCATATGTTTGACATACTAAATGTATACATTTTGATTATTCATGTTTTTATCATGCTTTATGCTTGCTAGTAGGAAGTAATATGTATGAATATGTTGGTTATATTTATATTAATCAAATCTTGTATTATAGTACTAAGTAAGTAGTGAGACATATTTCACTAGCTTACTAGCATCACTAATGCCAGATGAAGGTAATCCAATCAAGTGGTGTGTATGAATCTGACTAATCCTAGAGATCAATAACTATTGAAAAATTTGGACAAAGTAATGTTAGTTTGACATTTTTATTTCATATGTATGATTTACATATTAGTAAGATATCATGTTAGAATGGATTTATTTATAGTACACTTCATATTATTCAAAATCATACAATACATAGGTAGTAACTTGTCTTTCTGGATTCTTGCACCATCACTATATACTCATTTGTGAAGGGAGGGTCATTCCTTGATGGGGGATTTTGTGTGGGATCTATGGTCCATGGTTGGTGTGAAAAATCACTCAGATGATGATCTCCCTCTTCATAATAGTACTTATTTAAAGATGACACTTGACATTACCATAGATACTGGAGTTTGAAAACTTTTGCTCCATAGAGACTTGTATCTTGTATTTATATCTATTATTATTGAAACATTATCCTTGATGAGATGTAATTATTTACTCATTGTAAATTGATAACATTGGCTATATGTTTATACCAGCCATGGCTAGAAATTTGTAATTACTTTGTATATTCAATTATGTTGTGTTTCATTTAATGATAGTGATCAGTGATTGATAGATATCACATGCTTATTTTATAGTTAATATACTTAGAGTGTTTTATATGGATCACTAATTAGATTCTCGTGGGGAAATATAATAAAAAAATATGTTGATTAAATTTAAAAAATAATCATATTATTCTAGGTAGATCCTAATGGGGATGTTACATGTGGTATCAGAGTTATGGATCAAACTCTAGGACCTAATGAGTCCACTAACATTGTTATATCCTTCTATTTACCAGAAAGGAAAATGGTAAAATCTAGAGTATCCAGAGAGGGTCTTTAAATGTTAATGACAACCCTCTATTTGATCCTAATCAATTTGCTGCTAAGAAAGTAACAAAATTATCTCAGATTCTCACAGCCATGAATGAGACCAGGGATCAAAGTTCAACCTTAAAAGAGGAAGTTTATGATCATAAAGAGGAAGAACATTAGGATGTACCTAAAGAACATCTAACTAAGAAGGAAAATCCTCAAGATGAAAGAGCTTAGGTAGCTATGGAATTGGGTAAAGATATGAAAAAGGTGAATCCACCTATGTTTGATGGAATTATTTTAGATGATAGAGTTGAATGATGGTTGACTGAGATGGAAAAGTATTTAGAGATTTGAAATTACTCCGAGGTCTCTAAAGTAGTTTGGGGAACTTACTAGTTGGCTGGTGAAACAACTACATGGTGGGACAATAAGAAGTTAGAAATGAATCTTAACTTGACCACTACTACATGGGAGTAATTTATGACATTGTATAGATTACAGTGGTTTCACAACTATATTTTGACTAGAAGCTTACAAATTTATAGTATCTAAAGCAAATAGACTTATTAGTGAATGGGTACTACGAACAATTTACCAAAATTCTTAAGTATGTACCTCAGTACCAGGCATATGAGAGGTTCAAAATTAGAAAGTTTATCATGGGATTAAAACCTTAGATTGGTGGAGAGGTGGACATTCATAGACCATCTACCATAGACCTGGTATTTGAGAAGGTAGTCAAATAAGAACAAAAGTTGAAGTCTCTTGCTTAGGCTAGGGACAAGTTTAAATTTTTTTTAGAAGTTATAAACCAAGTTTCAAAAATAATAACAAGAATTAAAGGAGTGGATACTCTAAGAGTTAGTTAAAAAATTAGAATGCTAGATTCAACAATGCTTACAATAATTAGTTCAGGCAATAAGAAACTAGATAATGGTTTCAAAGTTAGTCTTAAGGGAACCCAATAGGGTGATAAGAAAGGACAATCTAGAAGTTGCTTCATTTGTGGAGGTGACCATTATGCTTTTGAATGCACCCAACATAAGTCAAAGAATAAAGGTTTTATTTTTTAGCAAAGAACATTTTAAAAATGAATTCATATGGTAATTGATAATCAGTAAACCAAATTCTAAGCTTCACAAATAAAACTATCAGTTATTTTATTTAAACATCCAGTTTCCATTTTGATAGATACTAAGACTATATAATATTTTAAAATTATAAATAAGTTATGTAGAAGAGATGGAGTAATGGCAATGCATGATCAATATAATATGGAAATGATTCAAAAGTCAAGGTTGACAAGTGTTTAGTTGAAGCATAGGTTAGGTTTCCCAAATTCATAATAATAGTAGATATTTATGTAACACCTTTACGGTCATATGATGTGATCCTAGGAGTCAATTGCCTACAAAGATTGTGAAGTATAAGGCTAGGTTTGACTTCTATCTAAAGAAGGTTGAGTGTTTGGATGATTTTGGAAATTAGACATAAATTCAAGGCAAGAAGAGAGTGTTAAGGCTTAGGCAGATTTATGCAATGCAACTTAAGAAGGCTTAAGGAAAAGGATGCAAAGAATTTATCATCAAGATAAATGAGATGGATGAATCTAATATCGGAGTTGTTGCCAAAATCTGGATAATGCGTATGTAATGGAGACGTGATCACATGAGATGAAGCTAGTGCACATCACATAGATGCTAAAGCAATTTGAAATTATACAAGAAGATAAATTACATAAGACAAATAGGAGAAAACCCAATATCTGATTAACATGAGATGGCCAAAGTGAAGAATACATATAAGAGAGCACATAAATAACTCCTCCACAAAAGGTGGTCAAGGCACCGTAAGAATAGACTGTAACTCCTCTATGAAAGGTGGTGATAAGGTGCTAAGAATAGAAAAGTAACTTGTAACTCCCATCAAGGGAGTTACTTATGACATTCTTATGACACCTATGACACATCTATGACACACATCTTCACATAAGCTAACTTATCACACAAATGTAGGAAAACTCCATGTATGCACAAATATAATTTCCCTAATTAAATAATAGGGAAAAATAAAAACCTACACTAATACCCCCCCATAAGTGCAGCTTAGGTGGGCAGTGTGGAAATATAAAATGGGTCCCGACAACTAGGCATGATGAGGTACTCATGTACAAATGCAATCTCCCATAAGATAGAGAAAATTAGAAAACCCATAGGAAAAAACTCCCCCCCAAAAGAGAGACATAAAAGAAATGAAGAGGCTAGTGCCCCCGCCTAAAGATGATGCTACTGCAGATGTGGACCGCACCCCAAGAAGAGCTCATAAATGAATGAACTTGCTCTCAGTGAAAGGTTTGGTGAAGATGTCTACAACCTGCTCTAAAGATTGGCAAAATATCAAGTCAATGACCTGACTATGAATAAGCTCACAAATGAAATGCATGTGAATCTCTATGTGCTTGGTCCACTGGTGCTGAACTGGATTCCTACAAATTTGAATGGTACTCTAGTTGTCACAATAAATGATGGTGGGCTGCCTAATAAGAATGCCAAACTCAGGAAGTATCCCCTGAAGCCAAATAGCCTCAGTAGCTACATTAATAGCTCCCCTGTACTCTACCTCTGTGGATGATATAGCAATAGCATTCTGCTTCTTGCTAGACCAACTGATAGGACCAAAACCTAGAGAGAAACTATAACCAGAAGTGGACTTAGGAGTTTGTGAATCGCCAACCCAGTCTGAATCTATATATCCAACCAAGTCAATCTCTATGCCAAATCTGTAATGAATCCCATATCTATGTGAACCCTGTATGTAATGCAAGATCCTCTTAGCTGCTTTCCAATGTAGCTCATGAGGTTCTTACATAAATCTGGAGACAAGTCCCACTGTATATGATATGTCGGGCCTAGTGTGAGTCAAGTAGATGAGACTACCAATAAGTTGTCGATATCAAGTGGCATCAACCAATGGTGAAGAACAATCAGCCTCAAGCTTGACTCTTGATAGAAAGGGAGTCAAAGATGGCTTGCAATCAGCCATGTGAAATTGAGCCAATAAGTCAAGAGCATACTTAGGCTATGCAAGAGAAATCCTTGAATTTGACTATGAGATCTCGATGCCAAGGAAGTAGTGCAAAAAACCCAAGTCTATCATGTCAAATCTATCCTGGAGAGATGCCTTCACCACTGTAATAGCTGATGAACTCCCGGTGATCAAAAAGTCATCAACATTTAGAACCAAAATTAGGTGCGAATCATCTTGCCACAAGAAGTAGACATTGGGGTCAGAATGGCACCTAGTGAAACCTGCTGTGAGAAAGAAGGAATCCATCTTGGCATACCAAGCCTGAGGGGCCTGTTTGAGGCCATAGATAGATTTCCTAAGTTTGCATACTAAGGAAGAATCCTAAACAAATCTTGGTGACTGCTCCATGTAGATCTCCTCCTCTAGGTCTCTGTGAAGAAAGGCACTCTTCACATCCATCTGGTGCACATCCCAACCATGTGCTGTGGCAATAGCCAAGGTTAGTCAGATAGAAGTCATCTTTGCAACGGGTGCAAAGGTCTCTGAGTAGTCAATGCCTAACACCTGTGAGAAACCCTTGGCGACCAATCACACCTTATACTTATCAACCGACCCATCTGCTACAAACTTGGTCTGATATATCCACCTACATCGAACCATCTTTCTTCCCTTAGGAAGTGAAGTCAAATCCCAAGTGTGATTTTTGATTAAGGAAGAATATTCTTTCTCCATAGCACTATCCCACTTAGGTACCCTTGATGCCTCTCAAAAAGTCTGTGGATCTGAAACTGAAGCAAAGAAGGCATGTGGATCTCTCTGAAAATCCCCCTAGTATGTCTGTCATCTGTGGGATCTCCTACCTAAGTGCTAGCACTCTCGAGTGTCTGTCTAACCCAAAGTGGCCTAGAAGTGGGCGAGTTAGGTGCTAACTCCTCATCCTTTGACTAACTAGAGGTGGATGCCTCTGCATCACTATCCTCACTGTCTAAACTCGAAGAAGAAGAAGATGTCTCTGGCTCAAGAACCTGTTGTGGCTGATCTAAATCTGATGAGGAGTCATCATGAAGAAGTAGATCCGATGAGGGAGAAGAAGTGCCAAGTGTTGAGTCTCTAGGACTCTCCTGAAAGTGGACAGTTCTCTCAATGAACAACTCATGAGTGATTAAATCTAGAAGGTGATACCCCTTAATACCATCTGGATATCCTTCAAAGATGCAAGGCTTGGACTGACATTCCATAGCTTTGCATTTCTTATTTGGTATGCAGGCCATGGTTGGGGATACAAAAACCCTAAGGTGCTCAACATCAGGTTTCCTTTTATGCCAAGCTTCAAAGGATGTTATCCCTTTCAAAGCTTTGTGAGGAACCTTGTTTTGAATGTAGCAAGCATAATTGATGGCTTCGGCCTAGTACTATGGTGCTAAGGATTTGGAGTGAATCATATAGCTACCCATCTCTTTCAAGAACTTATTTTTGCATTCTGCAACCCCATTTTGTGAAGGACTATAAGTGACTGTGTGCTATAAATCAATCCCCTCAGTGGTGCAAAACTTCTCAAACTTGTTGCTGACATACTCCCCTCCATTATTAGTTCGAATAACCTTAATGGATTTCTCACTTTGTTTCTCAACAAGAGCCCTGAAGTCTAGAAAATTTTCAAACACTTCAGACTTTTGTTTGAGAAAATATATCCAAGTGTATCTAGAGAAATCATCAATAAAAGTGAGGATGTACTTGGCCCTTGTGAAATATGGTTTGGGAAAGGGTCCCGATACATCACTGTGGACTAACTCCAAAGGTTGTGAAGCTCTCCAAGATTTGCGTTTGTCAAATTTGCTTCAGGATGCTTCCTAAGGGAGCACCCCTCGCAAAGTCCTTTTGAGAATTGGACATGAGGCAAGCCAATGACCATGTCATTTTTACAAAGTTGTTCAAGGTAGCGGTAGTTAAGGTGGTCAAACCGCTCATGCCATAGTTTGCTAACTCCATCTGAATGAGTCAACAATGTTATTGGAGAAGAATCAAGTGCAAAATGTGAGAAGGTGTATAACCTTGCTTGGTGATCTACCCTACCCACTTCCACTATAGTATCACTATGAAATTCACTGATAGCCACTGAATCTGGTGGAAACTCAACTCTCATGTCCTGACCAATGTGAGTGATTTGGTACACTGATAGGAGATTGGTTGAAAGAGAAGGAACACTTAGAACATTATTGAATGTTCCTCCTTCCATTTCAACTGACCCTCTCCCTGCAATGAAAACCAATGTGTCATCACCCAAACTAATTGAAGTCATGCTATAAGGCTCTAAAAATGAAAACTCAACTAGGGAAGAGCCCATGTGGTGAGAAGCACCCGAGTCAATGACCCATGAAGATGAAGAAGCAGCTGTAGCAACAAGTGCCTTGCCATTTTATTTCTCCTTACCCTTGCCTTTTGCCTTAGTAGAATCTTGGGTAGATGAATTCTACTTGATGGACTCATGAACACCTATGTTGTGCTTCTCTAGAAGATGAGTTAGGTGATCTATTTGTTTCTTCATGCATTTGTGTTCATCATGCCCTGTCTTTTTACAATAGGCACACTTAACCTTCTCCTTCTTAGGTTTAGCATTGGAGGAGGAAGACTCAGTGTTGTTTTTGGCAGGATTGTTATTTTCTTTCTTCTTCTCCTGGTCCTTATTCTTTTTATGTTTTCCTATTATTTAATTAGGAAAATTATATTTGTGCATACATGGAGTTTTCCTACATTTGTGGGATAGGCTAGATTATGTGAAGATGTGTGTCATAGATAAGTCATAGGTGTCATAAGAATGTCATAAGTAACTCCCTTGATGGGAGTTACTTCTCTATTCTTAGCACCTTGTCACCACCTTTCATGGAGGAGTTGCAGTCTATTCTTGGGGTGCCTTGACCACCTTTTGTGGAGGAGTTACTTATGTGCTATTTTATATGTATTCTTCACTTTGGCCATCTCATGTTAATTAGATATTGAGTTTTCTCTTATTTTTCTTGTGCAATTTATCTTCTTGTATAATTTCAAATTGATTTAGCATCTATGTGATGTGCACTAGCTTCATCTCGTGTGATCACATCTCCATTACATTCGCATTATCCAGATTCTGGCAACAACTTTGATATGGTATCAGAGCCACCCCGGTAATCGTGTGTCTGGTTATGCTATTAGTTTAGTCTAAAATTCTTACTTTGCTTTTTTAGTAGTTTTTTGTTTAACTCAGTTGCATTTGAGAGTTTTGGTAAAGTTTCTTGAAAACTCATGCAAATCCATATGCCAACCTGTTAAAAAAAATTACTTCTGTTGAGTTTCATTCAGATCTACCCTTTAGATATTTGCGTTAAAATTTTCCGAGTCATCTTGTATAGATCTGTTGTGGCTTCAACAAAGGCAATGGAAATTCTTTTTTTTTTGTCATTCTGCAGGAAAAAAAAGATCTTTGCAAATCTAGTTTATGTTTCTTGGATGTCACTTTCAGCTTGGGGTAGCTCTCCAAGAAACACATCTGCACATGGATTAGGACTCCAACAGGGTGAAGTGGTGCTGCACGGTGTCGAGGGATTGCTTGGGAGAAAGAGAGAGTGCTTTAACTCTTCCTCATCTCAGCTAGTCCTTTCACTCTCTCAGCTTCTGCTAGTTTTTTGCATTGGATGCATGTCTAGAGGATATAAAAACTACAAGATAAACTGGAGCGCCACTGCCTACAATTTTTTTGCTGTCAAGAAATTAGAAGTGCACTCTTATTTTTGGTGAGAGAATTCTGCACCTGTTATTTTTTTTGAAAATGGCGCCCCTTCCTTGCTTGGCATCCGATGTGGGCCATTATATACTTGGCCTTCCATTTCATTTTGTCTCTTACTTTACTATTTTCAGTTAAAATTGACTTGTTAAAAAAGAAATCAGTCAATTTGATTGAATATTAAGTTTTTTAGACAATTTGATAATTTGGGGGTTTAGATTTAAACTTGTATCTTCGCCTATCGAAGACGAAGGGTGAGGCCCGGGTTGGAAGGAGGACAATTCCCCCTCACAAAGACATCCTTTGGATTTCTCGCTCTGTGCCAAATCTAACAAGTGGTTGGAAGGCCACTTTCTCTCTCAAAACAGACATTTTTTTAATGTTTTAGTGCTATTTTTTTGCAAAAACACTAGTTTATGGGAAATTGAATCTTTAATATCTTGCAAACGGTAGCTCAGATTTGGGTGCCATTTTTTGCAAAAATGTTTGTAATTCAATTATCTATAATGTAGGTTTTTATATTTGTCAAAAACATACTACTTTATAAAGTGCCAAAAATTTGGGTCTCTTGGGACGCATTTTTGGCTGAGTTCAACGTCCTGTTTGCTTAAAGTCTTGCACTGATTACTCCAAGACGCATTCTCTATTGAGCCCAACATCTTTTGAGCATGAAATTGCATATTTAGGGTAGGGATAAACATTTCAGGGGGGTGTGATTGCTTTTCACAACTTGTAAATCTTTGCTTTCATTCTCCTTTCTACATAATTCTACAACTTATAATCAACACAACTTCACCTAAATTCAGCTTAAAATAGATTCTTTTCAACTTAAACCCCTAACACGCTTCAACTATCATGAATGGAAGGTTAAAATGTCAATCATTCTTAGAAGTAAAGGGTTGTATCGGATCACCATGGGTACTGAAGTAGAACCCAACACTGATGCTGAAAAGGTTAAGTGGTACAATCGTAGTGATGAAGCCTATGGATTATTGAGCTTGTCTGTGTCTCCAGAACTTCTCTTCCATTTAGAAACCTCTAAGACTTCCAAAGACATATGGGACACCTTATAACTCTTATTTGGGAAGCTTGATGAGATGAGAGGTCATGAGCTCGAAAATGAACTCATAAGTCTAAGTCCTAGCAACTTTGACACCCTACAAGACTTCTTCACTAAGTTTAAGGCCCTTAGATTGCAATTAAAAGAATGCGGGATAGAGAAGAAAGATGATCAACTCATCCTTTCTATTCTCACAAAGTTAGGTCCAAGCTATTCAGTCTTTGTCTCCACTTTCCATGCCACAAAAAGTGCCCTTGGCACAACATGGAAAATGCCTTCTTTGGATTCATTCATTGCTGACTTGACTAGGGAGAAAGATAAGCTAATTCAAATGGGCACAATGAAGTCTACTCAACCCCAAGTTTTGATAGTTGGAAATGGTAAGGATAAGACTTCAACAAAGGAGAAAAAGAAAAAGAACAAGGACTAGGAGAAAAAGAAAGAAAACAATAATCTTGCCAAAAATAACACTGAGTCTTCCTCCTCTAATGCTAAACCTAAGAAGGAGAAGGTTAAGTGTGCCTATTGTAAAAAGATAGGGCATGATGAACACAAATGCATGAAGAAACAAATAGATCACCTAACTCATCTTCTAGAGAAGCACAACATAGGTGTTCCTGAGTCCATCAAGCATAATTCATCTACCCAAGATTATACTAAGACAAAAGGTAAGGGTAAAGAGAAAGAAAAGGGAAATCATGTGTCTGGTTATGCAATTAGTTTATTTTGAAATTATACAAGAAGATAAATTGCATAAGACAAATAGGAGAAAACCCAATATTTGATTAACATGAGATGGCCAAAGTGAAGAATACATATAGGAGAACACATAAGTAACTCCTCCACAAAAGGTGGTCAAGGCACCCCAAGAATAGATTGTAACTCCTCATGAAAGGTGGTGACAAGGTGATAAGAATAGAGAAGTAACTCCCATCAAGGGAGTTACTTATGACACCTATGACACATCTATGACACACATCTTCACATAACCTAGCCTATCCCACAAATGTAGGAAAACTCTATGTATGCACAAATATAATTTCCCTAATTAAATAATAGGGAAAAATAAAAACCTACAATAATATCTAAGGAACCATCCCTCAAAGATTATCCATTCCTTAGTAATTTTCATGATATGTTTTTAGAAGAATTACCAAGATTTCTTCCTAGATGTTTGTTACATTTCTCTATCAATATCATACCTAGATTAGAACCATAGTCTAAGGCACCATACAAGATGGCAACCATTGAGTTGGTTAAATTGAAGGCTCAAATCTAGTAATTATTATCAAAGGGGTTGATCAAGCCAAGTGTGTCACCATGGGGTGCACAAGTTATCTTCATCAAGAAGAAGGATGGTACTCTTCAGCTTTGTATAGATTCTAGAATGCTGAATACGACAACTATCAAAAATAGGTATCTGCTATCTCATATAGATAATATATTCAATCAGATGCAAGGGGAAATGTTCTTTCTAAGATTTATCTTAGATTAGGATACCATCAGCTAAGGATAATGGATGAGGATATTCCAAAGATAACATTTAGAAATCATTATGGGTACTATGATTTCACACTATTACCATTTGTGTTGACAAATGTTCCAACAATATTCATGAATCTCATTAATGGTGTGTTCAAATATTATTTAGATCATTTTGTTTTGGTCTTTATTGATGACATTCTTATATACTCTAAGAATGAAGAGGAGTATCTTTAACATCTAGAACTAGTTTTGTAATGGTTGCAGATGCACAAGTTATATGGTAAGTTATCCAAGTGTTCATTTTTCTAGGAGAGAGTACAATATCTAGGAAATATTATCTCTACAAATACTATTTTAGTAGATCTAGTAAAGATAAGAGCCATTATGGAGTGGCTAACACCAAATAATGTACACGATGTAATGAGTTTCATGGGATTAACAGGATATTATAGGAAGTTCGTTCCAAATTTTTATAAGATAACTAATCCAATTAATTATTTGAAACATAAGAAACAAAGTTTTATCTCATCAAATAAGTGTAAAGTAACTTTTCAAGAATTTAAAAAAGGCTTATTTCAGCAATAATGCTAAGAGTTCTTGACCTTGATGGTCAATTTTTGGTGATCATAGATGCATTTGGGAATGGATTAGGAGTCCTTATGCAAGATGGTGTAGTGGTAGCCTATGAATTAAAGGAAGTTGAATCCTTATGAGGTGAATTATGCCCCTCATGAACTATAAATTGTGGTAATTGTGAATGCTTTACAAGTTTGATGACATTATTTTTTGGGAAAACTATTTGAGATCAAGACTAACAACTTGGGACTCAAGTACATCTTCACCCAACCTAATCTAAAGGTTCATAAGAGATGCTGGCTAGAGTTCTTATCTGATTATTAATTTGATATTAACTATATCAAAGACAATGAAAATAGAGTAGCTAATACCCTTAGTTGTAGAAGGTACATAACAATTGTGGATACCACTAGTAGTATTTTTAGGGATCAAGTGATCAAATTCTTACTAGGAGATGAATTTTATGATCAAGTTAGGAAAGTGTTATCTGGGAATGCTTACAATCCTAGGTATAAAGGATTCAAATTAGAGAATGATGATCTTTTGCAATATAATAGGATGTATGTGATAGATCAAGAGAATCTGAAGATCATAGTTCTAAAAGAATTGCATAATCCCCCATATTTAGGGCATCCAAGAGTAACCAAGCTCATGACATAGTTTAAACCTCTTTATTCCTAGAAGGGAATCAAGAAAGATGTAATGGATTTTATGTCACATTATCTATAATGTTAGCAAGTGAAAGCTAAACATATGAATCTAGTTGGATTGTTATATCCTCATGACATATCAAAATGGAAGTGATAGATGATTAGTATGGGATTTATCCAAGGTTTATTATTATCACAAAATAAGCATGACATGATCTTGGTAGTAGTTGACAAACTAACCAAGGTGGCTCATTTTATACCAAGTATTTTAACAGATGATGCACCTACTCTTGCAAAGAGGTTTGTAAAGGAAGTGTATTAGTTGAATGGATTTATAGAGAAGATCATTTCAAATCATGATATGAAGATGACTTCTAGATTTTAGGTAACTCTAAATTTAACTTTACATATATAATTAACTTCAACACTATATATCACCGAGAGATTGATGGTCAAACTGAGTGAGTTAATTAGGTGTTAGAGGATCTTCTTTTTATGTATTACATAGATCAAAAATATAAGTGAGAAGATTATCTTTCATTGGTTGAGTTTACTGACACTAACTCATATAAATCATAGTTGAAGATGGCACCATTTGAATCATTATATGGAATAAGGTACATGACACCAATCAGTTAGGATAGGTTGGAAGACATTGTAGTCTTTGTACCTAAGATGCTTTTAGAAATGGAAGATCAAGTCAAATTAATAAGGTAGAGATTGGCTGAAACCAATGATAGGTAGAAGAGTTATGTTAATTTAAAGATAACAGATAAGTGATATTTAGTAGGTGATAAAGTGTTCTTGGAGGTTAAGCCATAAAAGATCTTGATTAAATTTAGAAAGATAACAAAACTTTCACCAAGATATATGAGACCCTTCGAGGTATTATAAGTGGTCAATCTTGTAGCATATAGGATTGTATTTCCACTAGTCTTAGCTCTATTCAATAATATCTTCCATATTTATTATCTTAAAATGTATGTATATGATCCTTCACATGTGTTGGATTGGAATGATTTATAAATTCTAGACCCTAGAGTGGTCATAGTAGAACCAATAAGAGTAATTGACACTCACAAACTTCATTTGTGTAATAGAGATGTCATAATGCAAGGCATTTTGGGACCAATACTCTTAGGATAGTACTACTTGGAAGGACTATGATGAGTTATACATGCAATTTCTACATTTATTTGATTGATTTAATGCTTTATACAATGTTATCTTTCTCTTTGATGATGACTAGCTTTAGAGGGAAGGATGTTACATCCCAATTTCTCTCTAATCAGATTTAATTGATTGTTCATGGATATTTATAGTTGGTAATTTGATTTGATTATTATTAACTAAGCTATAAGTCATATGTTGTTAGGGGTCAATTGAATATTGCTTTGATTTTATGATTTCATTACTACAAGTTTAGCTGTATTATATATTCTTTACATTGTGATTATGTTGATTTGTTATTTTAATAGTATTTTATGATATATGTCATGATACTACAAAATAACTACTTTCTTGTCATGGTTTGGATGTAGGAGAGATTGATCCCTTAGATCATGATGGAGGGAGAGCATCATCAGAGAGCGTGATGTAGATGGAGGTGTTGGGGGATGACAAAGCAATGGCTAGAACCCATTCACACACCACATTAAATAAAACTCACTAAATACATAGTTTGAATGGTTAGCATTGGTATAATTTTAATAATTATTTGCATTTATATAATTATTTATGCATACTAGTTGTGTGTTAGCACAATTTAATGCTTACATGGAATAAACCTTGTGCGATTGCGTTATGGATATAAAATGTAGATTTAGTGTATAATGTAGTAGTATGCTTATGTCATGTTTTGGAATTCATGATTGAATGCAAATTTATGTGATTAGCACCTAATTATTACCGCATCTAGCCTAACCATCATGTTTTATTAATGTTTGAGAACATTGATAGGTTAACTTTATGATATTTTCAGAATACCCAATTAGTGTTGAAATGAATATAAATGAATTATATTAGTCATATTGATAATTATTTACCTATACTAAGTTAGTAGCAAATAAAATGATTTTGTTATAATTAGTAAATGTATTATCAAAAAATATAAATAGGAAAAAATGTCAAAAAGGAAATAAAATAAATAAAACAAATAAAATAATTGTATCATAATTAGTAAATGAATTTCATTATATTATAATTAAAAAAGGAAAAAAAAACACCAAAAATAAAAAAAATGGCAAGTTTTAAATGGGTCGAGCTTTAAAGGAAAATAAAGGACAAAAGTCATTCCAAAAAGAAAAGAGAGGAGGGAAAAGGGTGCGGCATAGGAATGAGGATAAGAAGATAGTGGGAATGGAAGAAGAATAACATGAATTAGATAAGAAAATAATCATAGCGAATTGAGTGAAGTGGAAAAAAAAGAGAAGCACAAAGAGGAGAAAGAGAAAGGAGGAAATTTTTCTAGATTGTGCCATTTCTAACACTTTTGATAGGTAGGTGATGTTATTAAAATTTTGTGTGGAAATTACCATATTTTTCAGTGAAAAATTTTAATATTAAAAAATATGATTAAATACCTATTTGCATGGCACACCTTTACTCTACAAAATCACATATTGGTATATGCATTCATATCAGAGTTGTGACACCTTTAATCATAATCAAACTATATGTGGAGCATGATCGTGTAGGGCTAAATCGCACAATAAATATTAACATCACATACATATGTGGGGTATGATCTTTATCGTGGGATGTATCATGATCTTTATATTGTGGTTTTATGGTTCATGTATATATATATGGTATATATATTCAACTTTGATCTTTCACATTTAGGGTATTTATATATTTGTATATTTGCATGGTACACCTTTGCTCTAAGAATAGATATATTAAATACATCTAAAACCAACATATATTATAAGCATATGATCTATTGATTACACTTCATATTAGAATACACAACTGTGTTTTGAACAATTTGAGTGTGATGACCTGTGTGTTATATTATTCATGTTAGCAAACTTATGTTCAACTGGCTATATGTATATTCATTATATAAAAATGGTGATTTATCTAGAGACTGTCAAACTTCACCCATATAAACAATGATCTATAAACTTATTTGGAGATTAGTTAATGTATAGTGGTCTAGATAATATGGGGTGATTTATAGGTATATGCATATCATAATTTTTTTTTTATATATATGATTAATAAGTCAACTGATTATCATGTATTAAGCTATCGATATTGATATTAAGTCATCTAGTGAAGGTAAGTTGACTATAATAATAACTTATTGAATGGCCACCTAGTTGGCTACACAGTGGTAGATGCCAGATCAATAAGTCAGATACATATGACCAATTACTATGATATTGGGTATTTTAAGTCAGAGCACATTGGGTACATATCAGAGTAATTGTCTAGTTATACATATGGTATTTCCTCACTAACAGAGTGAGTGGTAACCAATAATGGTTATGATAAGTTGGATTCTTATTATATGGATTCAATTTACTTTTAAACCTTGATTATTCCTTGATTATCCATAGACTTGCATAGTCAGATTTTTATCATGCAACGAATCTTTTATTAATGATTCAAATCTATTTTAATAATGATTTTTGGTTATCATATTAGAACATTAAGTGATATAGAATAATGAGATTTAGGAGATTTGTTATAAATTATTAATTTAAGACAATTTGAAATCTATGTGCATCAGTATTGATTGTGACATGACACTATGCCATAATCAATTTCATGCTATAGATGAATTCATAGTGCATATATATATATATATATATATATATATATATTTCACTATAGTTTAATTTAAAAGATAATTGATATGAAATATTAAGTATTGAAAGTACATTTATTGGGTAGGGATAAAAAATGTTAACGCTCGTATATATATGGAATATATATCAATATGAAGATTTAAGTGCTCGTATGCATATATCATATATATTAATACATTAGGAGGTTTGCTTTTATAGTTTTATTATCTGTTAAAACCAAGTTATAGATTCTTGAGGAAAAGAAGCCTATTTTTATATGCATACCAGCCCCTATAAATGTAACAAATTGTTTAAATGAAATAATATGTTAAATTTATGACTTTATTTATTATGATTGGCTATTGAAATTAAGTAGTGTGTATATGAAATTATGGACTATGATATTTTTACTTGTCATAAAATGTACTATATATTTGAATCTACCTATAAAATTTAGAGGTATGCAGTCTAAATATAAATCGTACCTAGTTGGTATAATCTATTCTTGTATGTTTATTATTTATGTGACAAATAATATAGTGGAGATTCATTCATACATTTGATAGACTAATTATATGCATTTTGATTATTCTTATGTTTAGCATGTTTTATGCTTGCTTGTAGGAAGTAATCTGTATGAATTTGTTGATTATATTTATATTAACCAAATCTTGAATTGATGGTAATAAGTAAGTAGTTAGATGGACTAAACTAGCTTACTAACATCACCAATGGCAGATGAAGGTAATCCAATCAAGTGGTGTGTATAAATCTGAATAATACTAGAGATCAATAACTATTGAAAACTTTGACCGAAATAATGTTAGTTAGACATTGTCATTTCATATGTATGATTTACATGTTAATGCGATATCATGTTAGAAAAAATTTATTTATGGCACACTTCATGTTCTTAGAAATCATACAACATGGGTATTATCTTGTCTTTTTGGATTCTCACACTGTCACTATCTACTCATCTGTGAAGGGAGGGCCATTTCATAATGGGAGATTATGTGGGGGATCGATTGTCTATGGTTGATGTGGAAAAATACTTAGATGATGCTCTCCCTCTCCACAATAGTATTTCTTTGGAGATGACACTTGAGATTACCATATATATTGGAGTTTGAGAACTCTTGTTCTGTGGAGCCTTGTATCTTGTATTTTGTATCTATATTTATTACTATTGAAACATTATCTATTGGTAGAAAACAAATCATAAAGCTTTATAGGATAATTATCCTATATTTGTGCATTATGCAGTCATTTTGTCTTATCTTCATGACTTTTAATAGGCTAGAATATGAATGGACTCTAATTTTGGCACCAAGTAAGAGAAAAAGATGAAAATTCATAGATTGGAAATGTCTATATATACTTTTATTTGTAAGAAGAAGAGGGTTCCACTTTTAGAGATCAATAGAGATTATCTGGTTATGGTTACCTATTTGATTTCTTATTATATTCCTTGTGTGCATATGTAATATTTTGATTAATTTATATCTAACTAAATTGAATACATTTTTTTTTTAATGATATACTAGTTGTTATTAATTTCTCAATAATGTAAGATAATTAATGTTCCCTATGGTTCTATCATTCTAATTTTTATCTTTATATAATAGGCTATTCTACGCATATAAATTATATCACAACTATCCTCATTCTTAGCATGGATGCTTCAAGAACCTCTACTAACAATGGTGTAGTGAGCATGGAAACTCTTTTTGGAGAAAATTATACTAAGATGGTTACTAGGGTAGAGAGATATTGAAATATGGTTAAACCAAAGGATATGTAATTTTACAAAAGAAGAATAAAAATGGACTGGTCTTACTGTTCAGGAGATCACTTGAAAGCATATTTATGGAGAACTTTATAACGTTTTTTGGTGCAATTTGCATGAATTGTTAGATAAATGGTTAGAAAATTTGAAAATTATTGATTTAACCCAAGGATAGAAGAAATAATTTGGATTGAAGAAAAGATAGTCTGGTTACAAAAACTAGAAACCAATTGGACAAGAGCCTTAGATGATTGGGTTACTACTATAGTAGATAGATATATAACTAAGTTTGAAGTACAAAGATACATATATTTCAAATCTATGAAGAACTTGTTCATAAGATGAATTCGAGGGAAATTTTTGTAGTGACTACCTATCCTTGTGAAGATGTTTTTTGTAGACAAGGCCATAGCTCTTACTCCAACCAATATGGAGTAGTCAATTCAAGCATATAGAGGTGTGTGCAACATGATAGTGAACAATGATTAGATGATTAAATAAAGTTTAAAACTGAATCTATAATGGAAACATTAGGGAAGAAGAGTCAGAAGAAGGATCTGGATTCAGAACATGAGCTATGACAATAGAAGAGATGGAGTAAGAAAAAAATACCTAGGTAGCTATGAGTAGAGTTAAGAGTAGTAGTAAGATAAATAAAAAATGAGTAGGAAGACACAATGAACAAAAAAAAGAGATGAAGAATGAAGGATGAAGAAATATGAGATGAAATGAGAAGATAAATACTGATAGAAAGAAATAAGTGATGAAGAATGAGAGGAAGAAGAGATGTTCAAAGATGAAGGTGAGAATAGTGTAGAGGTAGATCAGTTAGATGATAGATGTAGTGGACATATAAAAGAATGGTAGTATTAAAATAAGGACATGAAGTATTCAATAAAAAAGTAGAACAAAGTCGTAGAGTAATCATAGGTTTAAGCTTAAAATAAGTCATATGAAAGAATTATTCACTAGAAAAACACACATCTCCGTAGCCTAATTTGTTATATTCTAGTAGAATGTTTCAACCAAAAGAACATATATATAGTAGTTGGGAAGGTCCATTCTCAAAACAAGTACATCATTGGGATACTAAAATTGAAATAACCTCAATTCATAAGGCTTTGAAGGCTATAGGGTTTGTTGAAACCAAGTAGAGAAAATTAAAAAAAACATAGAGAAATAGAGTGCACAGATTAATTCTCCTAGTGCACAGGTAAATTTTTGTAGTATATGAGCAGGATCACACATGATGTAGCCTCCCACTATAATAGATATGCAATATATGTCTTCCACATCAATTTGTAATATGGGTGTTGTAGGAGCATTTATCAACTTGGCAACATATGATGGGTCTGTGGATCCTAAGCAGTACTTACTAACATGTGAGATGAGATGGTAGGCTAAGGGTATTATTGATGAGGCTCTCAAGAAGTGAGAATTAATAGGGTCATTGAATAAAAGATCAATTGAGTTTATGTACCATAGATGAATTTATCAATCAAATCTATAGCAGGTTAAGTAGTGGCTCATCAAAAAATTTAAAATAAAGAAATGTACAAGTCAGACTATTCAAGACCTAAAGGAGAGTAGGTAGAATTTAGGAGAATCAATCTATGATTATTATCATAGGTTATTAGATGTTATGAATAAGGTGGAGTTTTCCTTAGTAGATAAATCTAAAGTTTCATGGTTTTTCAAAGGATTATGTTCCAAGATTAGGTTTACTATAGTGCATACTCAATATGCTATGAAGGTAGATGCTAGAGATGCTGCTCTTTGGGTGGAACAAATTAAAGATTATGGGGAAGCTCCCATAATAGGTTCTAAGATTGAAAATACATTGCAAGATTTTATGATGAGTATGGAACAATACCATGAATTATATAAACGTAAGCTAGATCTATGGTGCATGGAGTGTGATAAAAAAGGACATCACATGAACGCTTGTCCTAAGATCAAGACAAAGTTCTATGAAATCTGTAGAGTAGTAGGACATACAATAAGGTAGTTCCATCTTCTAAAATAGTATGTGAAAATCCCATAGAGTTTATATTATAGTTTCAATAAGTCACACAATCATGATGAAAAGAATTTTAGGGATTTGCAGGAGATCAAATAAGATATCACAAAGCATGTATTTACCATTGCTATGTAACAAGTGTCCTTAGCTAAGAAGATGATTCTATGTCCAGAGGTTGATAAGGGTTGTAAAAACTAAGTAGGTCTATGATGGATTCCCAGTTTGTCTCAGGACCAACCTTAAGTTCTAGCTGAATAGACCCCTCCTTCACTGAATTGGACATCACCATCATTGTAATACTAGTACGTACCATCTTGGAATTTGGTAATGATACAACAAAAACAAACTAGTTGGACCTCACCACTTATGTAACTACAATTTGGGATTGGAGATAATACTTGGTAGCATCAACACTAGAATACAAAAAAATAATATGGATGTTATAGAGGAGGTTATCAGTCAAATAGAGGTGGATCTAAGGGTGGATATAGAGGGGGTAACCAATATGGTAGATGAAATAATTACCAATGCCCTCCTTTACAATGTTACTTGTGTGGAGAGTATTATTATATGTAATGTAATTACCATTTGAATCCCCAAATACAATCTTACTATGTATATTGTAGGGTATATGAGCAACATGAGACAAAATATTGTCTTGTGTTGTAAAATTAAAGAAAGGAAAAGGTCGTTAGAATTGTTAACATGGTGAATGCAAAGCCTATGGAGGATGCATTTTTAAATGCCATTACAAGAAATTAACACGTAGAGAGAGGGTTGCCTCCTCTCAAAATTCCTTAGGACTAGGGAATTTGAAAAGCAAAAGAAGAAAAATACCCAAACTTAGCTATATAAAAGTAGCTCATATATGAAGTTACACAAATGTTGAAAAATATTGAACACCAAGACACTGCTGAAGGAGATGCTGTAGTAATAGATGCCCAAATGTATGGTTAGAATGTGCACATTATGCATTAGGATGGAGTTGTTAATGCACTTATAGATTTACTAAAGCTACTAAGTAAACTATGTAATGAAGACATTTCCCAGAATATCAAAAAATTACTACATAATTTACTGAAGTGTGCACAACAAGGACAAAAATGACATAAAAACTTGTTTAATATGTAAAAACAAGGAAACCATGGGATGTAGATGCATGAATTGACATTGAAGTTGCAATATATGAAATTCCAAATACTATCTTTGATTTTGGTAGCACGGTCAACATGATCCCCAAGTCTATATGGGAGGCAATGGGATGGCTAGTTCTAAGTTATAGTCCAATGACTATGAGATTAGTAGACTATGGAAGGGTTGAACCCATTGGCCAGTTAGAAGAAATTGAAATTAAAGTCATAGAACTGAGCCTATGAGGTGATTTGAAAGTCATTGATATGAAGATAACAATGAATCATTACCCTACTTTGATTGGTAAAAAATGGGCATACGATGGTCATATGACTATCAATATTGTGCAAAATTAACTAGAGGCACATCAGGGAGATAAGATTATAGTCATTCCTTTACATAAGGCACACAAACCCTACATTATTTTGACTAAACCAAACTCTTTGTATATCGTATAAAAAACTAGTTGGATGAAGGTAAACTCTAAGGATAACTAGAAATCTTTGTTCACAACCGAGTGCAATTTATTATATGAACATACTTAACCTCAAGTACAATCTTTACTCACTCAAAAGTTGAATACATATGAAAAATGAAAGCCCAAACTAGTATTTGCTCAGTCATTGGTACCTCAGTTTGTTAGAGATGATTATGTGTCCATGTCTGCTAAATCCCCTACTCATTCCAAAGTTGAATTTACCTATCAAGCAAATGATCATATGTAGAATTATATAGAGCCAAATAGAGAAGGCACCTTTCCTTGGGAAATAGCTTCATATATCAGTGGAGACTTAGATATGCATCTACTCATCTAGGCTTAGGGTGATCATGAAATCTAACCTATGAGAATGGTCTTCACCATGGAAGGACAACTTCCTTCATACTATGTAACCAAAGACATTAATCAATTCATTTTGTGCCTAAAAGCTCATGTGCCTACGATCAATTAGCAATTTAGTGCATTGAATGGAGTTATAGTGACATGGTGGACAATTCATAGAGATGACCAACTTGATTGGGACGATGCATGTGAAGTTATGATTAATAGATTTCAACTACCACATGTCATTAGAAGTAATTGGCCTTACTTTCAAGAAGGTGAGTGCCATAAAATTCATATTCATAAATGTGTTAAGGTTTGGACTGAAGAATGTGTGGAACTTATGTACTGGTTTCATATCTTTCATTATACACTTTCCCTTTACCATTATCTTGGTATATGTATAAAGATCACAAGAGAGAGACAAAGCATTGGGCACAAGTGCAAAGCATCTTTAGACAAACTTTTATGTTTGAAGATGACAATCCTCTAGTTCATAATGCACTACTAAAAATCAAACATTTCTTAGGCCATAGGTACACATAAGATTTAAGCACCATGATGAAGTCTATTGTGTAGAAGAACACAACCTATGTTCTAAATACAACATTACAAAGATATAAATCTGCCAAGAAGGAAGAAAAATCTATTATACAACCATGCCATCAAATACAAAATGAAGAGGAGGAAACTAAAGATTTAGATACTGATGGTGATAACAATTTGAATGATTTATTTGAACCTGAATGCCTGGTAGAACCATTAATAGATCTAGTCAGAGGACCTACTAAAGAAGACAAGTTGTGCAACATATAGATTCCAAAATAAGAAGGGAAAAGAATGCTGTGAGAATCCATTGTTAAGGAAAAATTCAAGATTTATCATTAACCTATTAAACATCATGTAGAAAACATTGAAATAAAAGAGATCCCTAAATTAGCACATATTGGTGACTATTGAATTGAATTCAAAGTTTCAAAAGCTATGCAACTCTTGTAGGATTATCAAGATGTATTTTCTAAAAACAATTTAGAAGTCAGAGGAGTAGATTCTTCCCTAGGTGAAATTCATATCAAGCTTAAAGAATGCACATGACCCATAAAGAAAAGGCCATATAAGTTGAATCCAAATATGGAGTTGAAAGTGAAGGCTGAACTAGATAGAATATAGTAAGCATGTATAATTTATCATGTAGAGAAGGCATATTATGTTAGTCCATGATAGTGCAACCTAATAAAATAGGGGAGATTAGAGTATATGGTGATTACCAATTTTTGAATGATGCATTTGTGAATGATCTTTTTATGATTCCCTTCAAAGATGAAGTTTTGAAATCTATTGTAGGTCATTAAGTTTACTCTTTCATAGATGGCTTAAGTGGCTATCATAAAACACCCATCATAGAAGAAGACAGAGATAAAACAAATTCTAATATATAATAGGGATCCTTTGCATACAAGGTAATGCCTTTTGGCCTCAAGAATGCACTTGTAGCTTTTTCTAAAATAGTAGTGACTGCATTTAAGTATTTTGTTCATGACTTCTTGGAAGTATATCTAGACAATTGGGTAGTCTTATCTTTATTTAAAGAACACTTATCCAAGTTGTTCCTCATGTTATAATATTTATAAGATATACACATTACCTTGAATTTTAAAAAGTTCTTATTTTTTACACTTTTTGGTGTCCTTCTAGGTCATGTAGTTTATAATGAAGGGATTTTGGTGGACCAAGCCAAAATTGTAGTCATTATTAGTATGCCTCCACTAGTTAAATACACAAAATTACAATCCTTGCTTGACCATACAAGGTAATATCAAAATTTTATCAAGGGATATGCAGCCATTTTATCTCCATTGGCATATTTATTATGCAAAGGTATAAAGTTTGTCTGAACTTTTGAGTGTCAAGTAGCTTTTATAAAACTGAAGTAGAGATTGGTCACTATGCCTATTCTCATCTTTCCAAATTGGAGTAAGCCTTTTCATGTGAATGTTGATGATTTTGGTATTGTAGTCGGTGTTGTGATTGTGTAGCCAAAATAAAGTGGATTGGACCACCCCACTCATTTTTAAAGACAAAATTTGTCTGATAAAGAAAATAATTATACAACTAAAAGAGAAGCACTGGATATAGTGTTCTCACTAAAAAAATTATGACATTATCATCTTGAGAGACCATTTAAAGTTCTCATGGATCACCAATCTCTTTATTACCTAGTCAATAATCCTATTCTAGGAGGATGCATTTCAATATGGTTAATGCTTTTTAAAAAAATTTAATTTTGCATTAATTATCAAACTAGATAGAGAAAATGTTGGGCCAGATCATCTCAGTCGCATCACAAATGGGGAAAAAACATAATAACTACCATAAGATTCTCTTGATACCCATCTATTTTGACTTTCTACAATACCTAAGAATTTTGAGGTAATTGCTAATTTCCTTGAACAAGGAGTATTCCCTATGCACTATCAAGAAAGGGATAAGAAGCATTTTGTCACTAGAGTGTTTCCATAGACTATTATAAATGGTATTTTGTATCATTTGGGAAAGGATGAAATACTACGCAAGATAGTTCTAGAATATGAACAACCACAATTATTATAGGAAACACACCAAGGAATAGCAAGAGGTTATTTTTCCTGAGAAGTCACTGAAAGGAAATTCTTATAAAGTGGGTTATGGTGGTTGAACCTTTTTCAAGATGCACATAAAGTAGAGAAAAATTATGACATATGTCAATGGATGGGTAAGCCACTCTAGAAGGATGAAATGCCCTTGCATACTTTATTAGTCAAAAAACCTTTTGAATAGTAGGGCATCAATTTTGTAGGATTGATTAATCCTTTGAGTAAATGCAAAAAATCATGCTATATTATCATTATGATAGATTAATTTACCAAATGGGTTAAAGTTGCTGTGATACCCAGCTGTGGGGTGAAGGATGCAATAAAGTTCCTTTATGAGTATATCATCACAAGGTTTGGATGCTCCATCAAGCTCATCAAGGATCAAGAGACACACTTATTGAATAATACTATCAAAGCTCTTATTGAAGAATTCATGATTTCTCATCATAAAATAACTATGTACCATCCACAAGCTAACAATGAAGCTGAGGCTTCTAATAAAGTGTTGGGTAAGATGTTGATAAAGATATATGATGTTAAGAGTGATTATTGGGAAGATCACATTCCTATGATTCTTTGGGCCTATTGAATGCACTAAAAGAGGGCAATAGGTTTTACTCCATTTTAGTTGGTCTATGGGCTTAAAGTAGTAAAGTCGATGGAATACTTAGTACCCAGTCTGTGCATTGTAATGGTTATGAGACTAGGGGATCATGAGTCTCTCATAAATAGGATTCTAAAACTAAATAAGATGGATGAGTTTGATGTAGAGCATCTTAGACATAAGAAGTCCATAAGCAGATATAAAAAGCATGGCATGATAGGAATCTACGTCATAAGTAATTTCATAAGGACCAACCACTTTTACTATATGATATTCATTTTAAAGAATTTTTAGGTAAATTATAGATTAGATGGAAAGGGCCTTATATTATACAAGAAATATCATAGCAAGAAACCATTGTTTTGAGAGATCTATAAGGAACTATTTTTCTAGGGTAGGTGAATGGCTATAGGCTTAAGCCCTATCACTAATAGTCTTAATTTATCTCTTTCTACCAAATGAGTGGGTACTAAGTAACACTAATTAGATTATGATTTCCCATTACTACATGTTTTCTTGTGTATTTCTTTTTATCTCTATGTGCGTGTGTGTGTTTATAGATAATCTCTTCAATAAATATTGGAACCATGATAAGTATAACATGCACCAACTGTGCATAGAATAATTTAGGAGCATCATGGTTGATTTCAACAGGAGAAAAAGCAAGTAATTAAATCTAAGAAATGTGTGATTAAGTCATAATAGACAGTATTTTAGGCATATAATAGTCGCCCACAAGCAGTTAATGCTAGAGCCATGGTTTAATTGACTTAATATTCACCAAATTGATGGATGTTCAACATCATCCATTCGTACTATAGTACATACAATAAATAATATAATGATTTATCTCAACACATGCACCAATGACTAACTACCTTAATTTACAGATCAGATAATTTTTTCCATATAAACATTCACATTGATATCTAAGGGATAAATCAATGCAAAATTTATGAAAAAACCAATAGGCACCAAATCTATAAAGGCATATGGTTGTGAACCAAGTCTAAATTTCATTCTTACAAGTATTTTATGAGCTAAAGTTTTAGAGCCGATCTAATTTATACTACACAAAAAGCCTAATTTTTTTAAATTTCACTATTCAAAGATCATGGATCGATTGTAGCTTATCAAAAAATTAATGAATGCTCAAAAATAAGCAATGGGCATCGACCTTGTGCTTCAGTAGATAAAATACACTAATATTGAGATGTTTGATTACCTCTAAGTGGCATAGTAGAAACTCTTTTGACCAGATCTCATCAATGCTGCAAAACCACTTGCACTTGTAGTCCAACATCGATTCCAAAACACAAAAATTGAGAGCCTGATTCACATGCCCACCTTTGGTTATTTAGGGGAGATTGTGCAAATATTACTTAGTCGCTAAAATGATGACTATTTTACATTAGACCCATCACCACTATAGTCATCAACAATGAAGCAATGGTTCGAGCTTTGGGTATGCTTGTGTGAGGCCATTGTATTGATCTGTACAAGATATGAATACCTCCTATCCTTTAAGAGGTTAGAGATTTGTATGTTTAGGGGTCTAGAGGAATCCCAATTGAAGATATTCAAGACAAACTAGTGTGCATTCTAGTCAAGTGTATCACATAAATATTATGATAAACCACCGAGTATGCAAATCAAATTCCTAAAGGGGTGGTGGACATTGTAAATTGGATGATCCACTGCAATGAGAAGTTTAATTAGCCTAAATACTTTGTACAAGATCCACTTTCAAACATTGGCAAGTGATACATGACTTCCAAGCAAACCTTATAGTACCAATTTATCATCTTTCTACTATGTTTCACCCAATGGAAGTCCCCTAAAGGAGACGTGTACCCTGATACTGACTATTGGCTAACACATCAATTATGTAACTTGATGTGGACACCTGAGTATGACACCCTAACACATGAGGGAAAATTCAAGACATGGTGGGAGGAGTGTTTGGAACTAATTTCTACACATCCTTAGGTGCCTTTGGATGTCATTTAATACCTAGGACATGTTATTGTCACGTTGATTCTAAAAGGAATCTTCATTCATATTCATGAGTTACCTAGGTTGTCATTTGGACCCTTGCCATTTTTTATGACTATGGCATGGTGCAAGCCAAAGTAGCCAAATAAAAAGCATATGTAGCAAGGCATAAGACACTAATCCAAGCCATACCACTTGGATTAGTAATCCTTTTAGTACAACAACTGAAAGCCATAACCTCATAGTAGTAGAAAGGAAAATGCAAACTCTCTGCCAAACAACAACCACCATCACCTCTACTAAAGTGCAAGATGAAGAGCACCACAACCTGGCTAGATGACCCTAAGGTGCCCTATATCATAAGCTCCTATGACCTACCTTAGATGGGAATGGATGAATAAGAGGTTTATTAGGTGATGGTGACTGATATGGCAATCAACTTCTATGATAGGGAGGATGATTTCTTCTTCTAAAAGGTAATGTACATGGTCTAAGTGCATAAGAAGGTCCCACCAAGTCTTTGGGTAAACCTACCACCATACCCTACATCTATTATTGTCAAAACTATGTGAGAAGAGGCCTAACAACTATAGATAAGGGTCAACCTCTTCCAACAACAAACTTTTACCACTTTTATAGCTATCAATGTCTTTTTGCCACTACCAAAAAGTTCCACAAGAGTCTCTAATGCATAGATTTAGAACTCAATAAGAGGCTAGGGTTTCTCCTACCCTAGAAGAACATACATTTTGTAGGAAAACCTTAAAATAGGAATTAAAACCTTCTCCTTTAAATTCACTACCACCCAAATGTAGGTTGGTTACTTTGGGGTACAAGAAAACATCTATCTCTAGCTCTATGGTCCATCCAAGTGATTTTCCACCTTAAGAACAAGCTCCATAGGTTGAAGACATCACACTAGATCAACCTAATAATGAAAAAAAATATATGTCATGAGATGAATTAGCTCACATAGTAGGATGATGAGTCTAACAAGAAGAAAAGAAGCATCAGAAGGAGCAAGCCAACAACAACAAGCTCAATAAATAAGTCATCAAGCTCAAGAAGTCAAGGACATGAAAAAGGCCTAGGATATAAAGGCTAATTGACAAAAGGCTATCAAGGTGGCCAAGAAGGCATAATAAGCTACCCATGTAACAAATCAAGTGCAAGAGGTATACCAAAAGAAGATGGATGAAGAGAAAAATAATAAAGAGGATGTGCTTGCTACCAAGGCTACGGCAGAAGAAGATAAACAATAATAAGATCTAATGACATAGGCATAAATAGATCTAGAGGATGCTACTATTGCACAATAGTAAGCTAAGAAAGTTGCTAAGAAGAAGAAAGAAGAAGATGAAGCCCTACACAACCAATATTCTCAAGCATAAGAACAATAAGCAAGTATAACCAAGGTGCAATCTAAACTAGTGGAACTAACATAGGCACAGGCTAAGGCCAAACAAGATAAGGTTGTTGCACTAGAGGAATAAAAAAAGGAAGAAGAGCATGCACAAAATCTACAAGAGGAGGAACAAGAGAAAAATAAATCTATAGAGGATGAGCTCAATAGGAAGAAAATATAAGAAGCCAAAATATAAAATAGGATGAAGACAATATGCAATAATTAAAACATGTAGAAGAGGCTACAACATAATAATAATAATAATAATAATAATAATAATAATAATAATAATAATAATAATAATAATAAGAAGTACTTGAACAATAATAAGTTAGGTCGAATTAGCTAGAGGAATAAAAAGATCAACCCATAGGTCTAATAGGTGTGTAATAACTAGATTTTCCTTTAGGAGTTTGGATATGGGATATTCTAATTGTGGGTACTCAACATACCGCATTATCACTTCCCCTTGTGACTATGCCATGACGCAACCCTTTAGTGACTACAAGAACTTTGGTAGCATTCCCACTCTAGTAAGAAGCATCCTTATATGTTAGAAGAAATAGTTAGATGGCACTACAACATTCTAGGAGTCCATTATGCGAGTAGGAGATTGATCAAGCCACGGCCAAAAACATTGAGTTGAAGGCTCAACTACATGAATCCACCAAGCTTATCTTGGACACTTATCCCAAGATGGTCTCGAGAAATTAGGGACCAAGTAATGCTTGACCAACATAAACTCAAGATACTTGTCTCTAAGTTAACAAAGGATTGTTGCATTACACAAAAACTTTATGCAGTTAGAACATTACGTTAAGATGTGAAGGTAGAGGATGTAAAAATCATAAATCTATTGGAAGAATATCAAAGAATAATTGATGTTGTTGCACTTCAATCTTAATAGGTCACACACAACTTACTAAATTAGAAGTAGCAATTGGATACCTCCTTTGTCAGTTCCAGCATAGACTTTATAAAGGTCATCACCACCAAAGCAACCATGGTAAGTCACACTATAATTAGGGAGAAGGATGAATACCTCTAGGAATCACTCAATGCTAGGGATAATGTGCACAATAACCTTTTGAATTGGTAAATTTAACTTTTGTGTAGTTCTTTTACCTACCTCCAAGCTCAAAGACACACATATAAGATGGAGCAACTAAGTGGAGAGATCGAGACAAGGGTTGTAAACACCAAGTTAGCCTTGACCATAACAAATGATGTAGATCTCAAGTAGATCATTGGCTTCCATGATCCATTGTATACCTTTTTGTGATTAATATAATAAGTGATGCTGGATTAGATTGCCTATAAAATAGATCTGACTCCCTTCACTAGTATAGTTGTTAAGATTGTCAATACACTTGCGTATATGCCATATTCAGAGTTCCAACAGATCATCACTCGGTTTAAGGTTGCACCATCCTAGTTTGAAGACTCTTTTGATCAATCATCATCTGTGTCTATACTACCACCTTCAAGTTAGGTACTACATAGAGTACAAATTTTGTATAAAATTTTATATTAGAGATGATCTAGTAAGATAAGTGCATCTAGTTTGGTTGAAACTTGTAAAGGGCATCCACCTAGTTATGCTAGCCTCTTGAAAACCCAAAAAGGGTGGTAGGTTAATATGATACTTAGTTTAAAACATGAAAGGGTAGATAAGTAGTGTGTAAGAGGTGAAAACTAAAAATGGTGCCTTGAGAGATTACTATGAATCTTACTGGTCTAACCATTTCTTCAGTCTTTGGTCACTTGTGCATTCTTGGAGATATTACGACATTATCTTGGGATGAGACAACATTTTAAGTCCCAGAAAGTGTTGTTAGAAGAACATAGATTCTAAATCTATGTAGGATAGTTATCCTATATTCATGAGTTATGCACTCATTTTGTCATTATATAAGTCTATTTTGTCATATCTTCACAAATTGTAATAGGCTAGAATATGAATAGACTCCACTTTTGGTGCCAAGTATGAGAAGAAGATGAATAGTCAGAGACTGGAAATGGCTATATGTACTTTTGTTTGTAAGAATAAGAGAGTTCCACTTTTAGAGATCAATATAGATTATTTGGTTATGGTTACCTATGTGATTTCTTATTATGTTCTTTACATGCATTCTCATATGTAATGTTTTGGTTACTTTTTATCTAATTAACTCGAATGCATTAGTTCTATTTATAAAATACTAGTTGTTCTTTATTCCTCAATAACATAGGACAATTAATGTTCCCTATGGTTCTGTCATCCCAATTTATGTCTTTATATAATAGACTATTCTATGCATACAAATTCTATCACAACTATCCTCATCCTTAGCATGTTTTGATGCTTTAGGAACCTCTGCTAACATTATCCCTGATGAGATTTAATTATTTACTCATTTTACATTGACAATAGTGGCTATATGTTTGTACAAGCCATGGCTGGAAGTTTGTATTTATTTTCTATATTCAATTGTGTTGTGTTTCATCTGATGATAGTGATCATTGACAGATAGATGTCACATTCTTATTTTATAGTTAATATAATTAAGAGTGTTTTATTTGGATCACTAATGATATTCTCATGGTAAAATCTAATGAAATAATATGTTAATTAAATTTAAAAGAGAATCATGTTAATTATAGGTAGATCCCAATGGGGATGTTACAAGGTTGCTCCTCTTATTACACAATAGGGGCTTTTACTTTTTCCATGGGTGGATTTGATGAAGAAGGTTGAGGGATCTCTTCCACTATTTCTCAACTATAAACTCTTCTGTCATGGGTATGAGCTCTTCTATTCCTATTGAGGGATACTCTATGATAATTTATTCTTTTGAAATCTCATCCAACTCCTCCAAAACTTCACTAGGATGCTATTGGATAAGACTTCCAAGGATCTCTACAACATCCTGTCTATTATCAAGGTCATCCTGTTTAAAAAGGATGAGTTTCCTTCATCTTCATGGTAAGATTTGTAGTGGAAACTCCTTAATTGGAGTCTTTATCCTTCTTGTAATTCTTCTCAAGACTCTAAGATGATATATCTCCAGAGCCTCATATTCATCATTATAAATATCCATTATAGGCGTGTTTTTTTCAGTAGGTCCTGGAGCTTCCTTTGGGTAGCTCTAGAGGTCTTTATTTTTCTCATCCTTATCTTCTTCATTGGTCCAAGATATGGTTATTCAGGTGTAACTTCTTCCCTAAGGTCAGACTTGGGTGTAGGAGAAGAATATAATGACCTCCTCTTAATTTTAGACTTTTTCTTCAGCTTTTCTTTCTAAAATGCTTTCCATTTATCTTCCCCATATGCTTTCTTCAAGAAGTGACGTTGACATATCAAGTAAATCAATCCATGGTGTCTAATTGATGCAACAACTTGAACATAATTTTTTTTCATAACTCGAATGGCACCATAAAATAATTAAGTAAAATTCATTCTTCATTTAGGTTTCTCTTTCCCATGTCTAAAGTGATTCACAATTTTCATTTCATCTCCCCTTAGTGATCCATATTGTCCATCATAGGTGAAAATTTTTATTACCTAGAAGGCTATAGTATTTCAAGGTTATAGACGACCCTATTTATTTATCTCTTTGGTTATCCCTTGTGGACTGATAATCAAATTAGGCATAAGTCTCCTTCTACATGAAAAATCTGAATCAGGTCCTTGAATGAGGACTTACCTAATACATGTATTCTTTTTTCAGGGATCCCAATTAATTAACTAATGATGGAGTTAATCATTGGTATCTTGATTTATTTTAATTTGAAATGTTCACCTTCTATATTTATGATGAATTCCTCAATCAATTACTTGCCATACCCATGAATCTTATTAAGTAACTCTAACCAACCTACTTCTACAAACACTCTTACCACAACCTTGTTCTAAAGTAGGAGTTTGGTTGACTCAGGCTCATATTTCTTCTTCTACCTCATTTACAGAGTTTGTAAAATATATTAAAAGCTTTGAATAATACTTGGATAGTAAATAAGAGGAAAATTAATAGGATTTTGGATACACAAATCTTGTAAAAAAATAGAGCAAGAAGCAATTTTTAAAAAATATGCAAATTGATTGCTTTGCTTTTGAAATATCCCAGAGCTAGGTTTAGTTATCATGATTGGATGTTTTAGGAAAGATGAATGGTTATTTCTACATGAGTGAGGATTTGAGGTGAATCAAATCTATTTTTATTTTCCCCCTCATGTCCATTTTTTTTCCATCCTTTCCTTCATTGATAATTATGACTCTTTGTTCGTGCTAAGCAGTCTTTGTCATAAGCATCCTTGCAAGTACTTTTCCCTCATGAGTGATTTTGATTGCATCATATTGAATGACATCATTTTATATATATGATGTGTTATATTTTTAAAAATATGTTTAAAAGGTATGCCCAATTTGTTCTCTTTTTTAAAAAAATATCCTTTAAAAAAAGATCCATTTTCTTTATAAGATCCCCCTTTTTGGAATACCCTCATTTGATAAGAATCCTTGTTAGAAAGTGGATGTTAATGTCAATATAAAACTCAAAATTAATATTAATTATATAAAAATGAAATAAAAATACTTTAGATTACTGATGGTTGTCCTTGTTTCCAAATTCTACCATGTGTCCTAAGATGAGAAGCACACACAAATCAGTCAAGAGTACTATGCATAAGTCAGTTAGGAGTATTATTTTTCTTGCTTTGTTTCCTGAAAAATTTATCATTTTCTAGTTTTCAAAATTTTCACCCTTATTTATTTGTTTGTTTTTTTATTTGGAAGAGGAGTAACATTTTTTGGTTTTTAACCCTCTTCTTTTATTGGACTTAAATCTCATCCTTTAGTTATGATGGAAGAACATGGTTCTTCCATATAACCAAATTCTACTTGAGATTGAATAAACTTGTAGAATTATTATTTGATATGAGGTTGATGATATAGCCTCAATATATGTGTATTTAATAAAATATTTTTCCTATTGTCATCGATTGGTAACAACTAAACAAATTTGTTATAAAAAATATTATTAATTTGGCAAGGACCTAACCATATAGTGCAAAGTTTACATTTGAAATGTTGGTATTTTGAATCAAACAATAAAGCCTAATCTCTTTCTTCTAATTATCTTTCCTTGATGTGATGGTCATGTCATGCCTTCCTCTGATATTAAAGAAGCTCCATTTGTTACAATGCTTCAAGTCTCATCTCATCTAATTCATTCAATTGAAGATTTATTTCCTTTTTTGTTTTTGTTAGGTCTATGCCTACTTCCATTGTTGTTATTCATGCTCACAAATAAATATCAATTGGAAGTATTGGATTATTTACATATACATGTTCATATGGAAAAAAACCTATGGTGAACTTCCAAGTTATGATGTAGGTCCAAATTGTTTTAGGTAGCTTGCTGGCCCAATCTTTACCACTAATGTCTAATATTTTTGTCAAGATGTTCTCTAACTCTTTATTGGTGACTTAAACTTGACCATTGGCTTGAGGGTGGTTAGGTGATGAATTTATATGGGTAATGTGATAGTTATCTATGAAAAAATTGATCATATTGGATGTAAGTTGAAGTCTTTGATCTAAAACTATGGCTCTTGGTGGTCTAAAGCATTGTAGAATCATGTTTTACAAGAAATTAACAACTTTTTATTCATGAACAATTAGTAAAGTTTGAAATTATACCTATTTGGTGACATAATAAATACATACTAATATGTACTCCTTTTTTGAGATGCTAGATCAATATAACCAATGAAATCTAACCCCCATTTCTAAAATGGTCCCAAGACCACTTGAGGATGGAGGGGCATCTCATTGGATAGTGTAGGTTTCCCATGATTTGGCAAGGATCACATTTCTAAACATAAATCTTCACATTATTATGAAGTTAAGGCCAATAGTATCTACCCCATAGGATATTATGAACATTACTTTTAACTAAATAATGACCTCCTCTTGGCTCATCATGACAAGCTATCAATATGTAATAGATTGCATCTTATTAAACACACCTATGAAGCATCAATTTAGTTCCAAATTTGAAAAATACTCCATTAAACCATTTATAATTATCACTATTTATGATTAAACATTTCCTTTGATGATAATTAATCATATCAACAAACCAAGGTGAGTGTGTTGAAACTATGAACTATTGTTCATTTGGAAAAATATCCTCCACTAGCTCATCTTCTCCTGAAACATTCATTTTTAACATAATTTAGAAACTACATTAGTTTTACTTGGCTTATCAATGATTGTTATATCAAAATCTTATAATAGTAGTAACTATATAATGATCCTACCTCATACTACTAGTTTGTTCATTAGATATCTTATGACTGAATGATCTATATAGATTAATATTTTATATCTAGTGATGTAATGAAATAATTTGTTCATAGCATAAATGAAAATAAGAAAATCCTTTTAAGGTCATATAGTTTCTCTTAGTAGGATTTAAATTTTTACTAATGTAATAGATGGCATACAAATTATCTTCTTCATCTTTATGCCCAAGGATTGCCCCTGTAGCATTATTAGAGGAATAAATGTGTATGTGAAAGGGATGTTCTCAATTGGGTCCTTTCAAGATTAGATCAAAAAATAACTTTTCATTTGTTTTTTCAAAATACTGATGGCATTTATCACTCTATATAAATTCATTATCTTTGGTGAGCAAGGAAAACACAGGTGCAACAATTTTACTATAATCTTCAATAAAGTGCCTATAATATCCTACATGAACCAGAAAACTATTGATATTAGTTTAATTTTTAGGTGTAGGGAACTATGAAATGACTTCAATATTTTTGGGGTCAACCTATATTCCCTGGGCTAAGATATGATGACCTAAGATAATTCCTTGATCTACCATCATCAAACATTTTTCATGGTTTATAAAATAATTAATGTCATTCACACCTAGTTAATAACTTAGTCCAAGTTTTGAAAAACTTTATCAAATGAGTTTCCATGCACTGTAAAATCATGCATGTATACTTTGTTAAAATAAATTTACCATAATAATATGCTTATGTAAAAGTGAGGTTGTTATCTATAAAAAAATCACATAGTTTTTAGATTAGTTTGTTAATTTTTAAACTAAATTAGTTGAATAAATCTATTATTGACCTATTTCATAATTTAGTAGATTACAAATTGTTAATAGGTTATATGTTCATCTTATTTTTTAGGACTATTATGAGCATATTTAGGGTTACTAATACATCTCTGCAATCAATGTTTTGTAATCTTAATAAATCATATTGGATTTATGCTCAGATTTTGTATTAGAGCAATGAATTTCTAGAGAAATATTGCTAAATTTTATTTTGTGCAAGTGAGATTGCACTTATAAAGATTGTGGTGTGTTTTGGTAGCTTTGTAGCCAAGATATTCAAGCTGGTCATACAAGTTTTCTTCTACTATAAGTTATACACACTCCAAAGGAAATGATTTTAATCTATAAGATATTATTTGGTATGTTTTTGACCATTTTGAATTCATTTTCATAATTCTAGACTAGGCTATATAGCCTTTTGGCCATTAGAATCTATTTAGTCCATTTTTGCTCACTAAGCCTACAATTGATAAATTTGTAGTCATATTTGACTATACACACATTATCAAAGGATGAAGGTTTTTGTGGATAAATTTTATTCCCTCACACAAATTATGCACATAGGATATACACCTTTGCAGTGGGCCATACCACCTTTTGGATTCCTGTAATTTATTTTGGTCTATTTTCTACTGTAGACTGGTTTTCTTTCATTCTAGGCCATACTAAATGAATTTTGTAGATATATTTTTTGAGACTACTCTCTGATTAGACCACCATCATTCCAAACTTTTCTTTACACCTGTGCATTCTTACACATATCATTTTGGAAGACTCTAAGTTGTAATAGGCAGTTGGCATGGTAGATTGAATTACAGATCAATTTTCTTTCATTATGAGCTATATCATCAATATTTTTGAAATATAATTTTTGGATATTGATATTTATTCCATGATATAACATACAAACCTATGACATAAACTTGTGCATATTTTATTATATAAAATTAGGAGCCACTAAAGTTATGCAATCATTTGGAGTAGATGTTTAAGAAGCATTTGAGTTTTTGTTGATTTCTGGTCGTATGAACCAAATTCTATAGAATAAATTCCTAAAGTTTATTATTATTTACATCCTCTTTCATCCCATAATTTTTAATACACATAGTAAGTCTAACAAACATCTATTTGGGTGTCTTAAAGTTGGTGTGTTTTCAAAGCTTTCTAAGAGGAACACAAAGAGGCACTTAAATCTGGGTTTTTCTACCAACTTAGAACTCCACGATGGATTACACTTCATAAAGTGTGTTTTTTATAGTTTATATCTTAGTTTTGTGTTTTATAAACCTAAAATAATACATAGAAGAGCTGGTAGATTTGTTTTTTTTGAAAATCTAGCCATAAAAGGTTTAGAGTTCAAATCACAAACAAGTGTAAAAGACAAAACAAGAAAAGGACAAAATTAGAGGGATTGTTTTAATTATTTTCCTTTATGGAATTTTATTTTCCATTTTATAAACTTAAAAACTATAAATTTTAAATATTTGTACAAAAAATTATTTCCAGTAAATCAAATTAGTACAAAAATAACGAGGTTGTAAAAATCTCATTCGTAGTGTTCGATATCAATGATGCCGTTGGTTCACATTTATGGGTAATGCCATCGTGATTTTAACTACTATATTTATAGCCTAACATAGATTTAAAAAACCTTGTCTAGGCATTGACCCTTTAAATAATTAGGGAGTAATAAGGTGTAGAAATATTCATAATCCATCCCTCTATTACCCATTCATTACTATCTATAGATGTAAATCTTGACAATTGGAATTTCCATGTATAGAGGAAAGTTACACCCACATATGTGAATTCATTCTACGAAAGTGTTAGTTATAGAAAAAATATCTTTCACATGCTGTCTACGTACCCGTTATCATTCTGCTCTCACATGCATTAAAGTCTCTTTCATATATCGACAGGTATATCAAAAGGATGAGCTCTTCCAAAACCAATGGGTATATAAGAAGGTGTGCATATAGAGAGGTGTGGTATATCAGTCTGATAGTATATATAAAGGGAAACCTTTTAGAATTATAAGTCACTAATTCATCTCCCTTGTATAATTTGATTAGATTTGCACACATGGCTGGAAATACACTGCATTTTGTTTTGCCAGACAGTCGGATTCTTTGAGGTGATAACTGTGCATCATGGAAAACTAAGGTTAAAACCCATTTGGAATTTTAAGACATATGGATAGTTGTTGATGGAATATGGACTTGACATACTATTGGCACTAATCAATAGTGAAAATAGGACAAAGCCAATCATAAGGCTAAGCTCATCATCATGTTTGGAGTCTCGGATGAGGTACAACCTCATATCCATAATGCCACTATAGCTCAATATGTTTGGGATAAGCTTCAAATAGTCTTTGAGACAAATAACCAAAACCATATTTATCATTTGTAAAGCTAACTCTATATTCTAAAGTTGAAATCCAAGGAAAAAGTGGATTTTCTTCATAGAGTTTTAACCTTACAGGATTCACTTGAAGCATTGGACAAACTAGTGAAAGATGACTCTTTGGTTCCTATTGTCCTAAGAGCTCTACGCCCTATATTTTAAATTTTTGTGACCATGTTTAATGTCACAGGTCAAAAACCAACCTTTATCTCATTGGTTAACATGTTGCAATAAGAACAAACCATGAAAAAAGTAGAACCTAATGAAGAGCATGTACTTACCTCCTCTTAAAAAGGGAAGAAGCCCATGAAGACTTTTAAATAGAACCCTAAGCAAAACAATCAACAACACCAGTAGGGGAACAAATCCTATTCACAAAAGGTTTGTCTTTTTTATAGAATGATAGGACCTAAACTCAAACATTGATGGTATAATGGATTCACACAGGGCTCATTTAGTAAGAATCCCACTTCACAAAATCCACCTTAGTCACCAAAGCCTGAATCCCAATCTAAAAAACATTGGAAGAAGAAATAACAACATGCTAATGTTGTTGAGGATGATCATTCTTTAGAATATGATCATGTATTTACTACACATACATATGAGGAACCTTGTTCTTTAAAATCTATCTGGTATGTTGATTCTAGTGCCATAAGGCACATGATAGTACAAAAAGAATGGTTTTCCACTTTACACCAATCATGATCTTAGGGTAATGTTTCTCTTGGTGATGACTTTTTATACATTGTTCAAGGTAAAGCTGATGTTTCTTTATAGCTTGGTAATTACACTACCAAGATCACAGATGTTTTATATCTTCTAGGACACACTAAAAATTTGTTATCTATAAATCAAATTATCGATCACAATCTCAAAGTTGAGTTTGATCACAACCATGGTGAGAAGTTTTACCTTATCAAGAACAAGTATCGAGGCTCTAAAACCATTGCATGAGATTCAAATATAGGCAAGATGTTTTAGCTTGATCTTATACATAATGACTATTAGGCACTTGTTTTGAAGGGTACAAATAAATATTAGCTATGACATAAAAGATATGGTCATTTGAGTTATGGGTATTTTATTGTAGTAAGCAAACACAACATAGATAGAAGTCTTCAAAAACTCAAACAATAGTTTGATATCTGTTCTAGTTGCTTGGCTAGTAAACAACAAAGAGCTCCTTTTGGTAAAAGTGAATATCAGTCTCCTTATCTATTGGATCTAGTGCACAATGATCTATGTGGACCTATGACTTCTAGCCTAAAAGGATATAGGTATTTAAAACTCTTTGTTGATGATCATCCTCATAAGACATGGGTTTCCTTGTTGAAGACTAAGGATTGGGCATTCCAAACCTTCAAATAATTCAAGACCTCTATTGAAAATGAAACTAGTCACAAAATCAAGGCCCTCCACTTAGATTGTGGGGGGAATACACCAGTAAAAAGTTTATTGCATATCATGAAGAGCATGGAATACATCATCAATACACTTATCTTTATACACCATAATATAATGGTGTTGTATAAAGGCATATTCATGTCATTATATAGATGTTTCAAAGCATAATTGAGGATACAAAATTGCCTCACTCATTTTAGGTAAAAACATGTCTCACAACTATTTACCTACCAAATAGGTCACCCACCAAAGATCTTGATGGAATTATACCACATGAAGCATGGATTGTGATGAAGTTGAAAGTCTCTCATCTTTGAGTTTTTGGTTTTAAGGCATACATGCATATCCCAAAGAAGAAAAGGAAGAAATTGGATAATAAAACCTAGGAATGCATTTTTATGGGATACAATAATGAGTCAAAATCATATCAGCTCATTGATCCAAAGACTATAAAGATACTTATTAGCATGGATGTAGTATTTGATGAGAAATGTGAAATCAGTTCATCTTCTACATAGAAATTTGATATAGGCATCATACATGTAAACTATGGTGATGGTCAATCAGAAGCTCCAACACCACCAAATACTACTCAACATATGCCTAAATGGTATACGCGTATAATTCAAGATAAAAAATTGGATGAACCTCCAAACACTTTATGTAAAAGATCAAGCACTTATAGTATGGCTCATGCAGAGGCAAAATTGATCTTAATGAGCATTATTGCAGAAACATTTGAGCCCTCTATAGTCTATGAATTGCTAGAGTCCAAACTTTGAAATGATGCCATGGATGAAGAATATCAATCTCTCATGAAGAATGACACATGGAAACTGGTTGATATTCCACCAAGGAAGAAACCTATCGGATGCAAATGGGTCTTTAAAATCAAATTGAAATTAGATGGTAATATAGATAAGCATAAGGTAATACTCATAGAAAAAGGATATATATAGAAAGAAGGTATAAACTATGAGGAGACTTTTACTCTTATAGATAAGATAAAGACAATCAAAATGATATTTTTAATGGCTATATAGTTTGGGTGGAACATTCATCAGATGGATGTCAAAAGTGCCTTCTTACATGGATATCTATAGGAAGATGTCTACATGACTCAACCATAAGGTTATGTCACACTAGGGCAAGGGAAAAAGGTGTGTAGACTCATAAAATATTTGTATGGTCTCAAATATGCTCCTATAACTTGGTATATAAAAATTGATGAACATCTCATGAAGCATGGATTTCAAAGGAATCCATATGACCCAATCTCTACTTCAAAAATTAGGGGAGACTCTTATTATTATTATTTAAGTAGATGATCTAGTCATCATTAGAAGGTCAGTGAAGATGATTTATGCAAAAAATAAATATCTCAACTGATCATTTGACATGACAAATCTTGGGCAATTATACTAGTGTTTTGGATAGGAAATATGGCAAAAAAAGCATTGAATATTCATGTCTCAGATGAAGTATACCAAGATATTGTTCTAGAGGTTTTATATGATGGATTATAAATTAATGACTACACCTAAAGAGATAAGGCTTCATATATCTTGCTTAGATTTATAACTACCAATAGATGCCATTCTTTATCATTAGTTAATTGGGAGTCTCATCTACCTCACATACACTAGGCCAAATATCAGCTATGCTGTTAGCTATCTTTCTTGGTTCATGCAAGAGCCAAAAGTAATCCACTAGAAATTAGTTAAGTGGGTATTAAAATATATTCAAATAATAATGGATTATGTCATATCATATAAGAAGATTTATAATTTCTTCTTGACATGATACAAAGATGCAGGTCATACAAGTTTAATTGATGATAAAAAATCCACTTCTTCATTTGTATTCTTTTTTGCATCTAGGTTGATCTCATGAGGGAGAAAGAAGTAGAAATTTATTTCTTATTATTCTATTGAGGTATAATATTTCACTATAAGAAGAGTTTTCTATGAGGTGATATGGATACATCACATATTAGCAAGATTTGGAGTTATTTAGACTCAACCAATAATTCTGAACTGTGATAATCAAGGTGTTGTTAAACTTGTTTGTAATCCAATTTTTCATGAATGCAATAAGCACATTGAAGTTCAAGTCTATTTCATACACAAAAATGTTAAACAACACAATATATATCTCAAGTATTTCCCCACTCAGGATCAGTGTGTAGATGTCTTCATAAAGTCACTTGCATGTGATAAGTTTGAGGCATTCAGAAGTTCTCTCTCTTGTACTCTCCAAGCTATGATAAATTAATGGGGGTAATGTTAGAATAAATTTACCATAGTGATATATTTATGTAAAATTAAGGTTGTTATCTATAAAATAACTCACATAGTTTGTAGATTAGTTTGTTAGTTTTTAAACTAAGTTAGTCAAATAAATCTATTATGGACATATTTCATAATCATTAGTGATATCAACAAAGATAACGAGTACTCCTCTCTAAGAAGTGGCTTGTGTATTACAAGCCCAAAGGGTAAAAATCTATATGAAAGTTTCTGCCAAGGATATGTGAAAGTGGGTTTATCCTAGTCTTCATGAGCCACTCTTATTTGATTGTATTCACTAAATATCTAAGAAGTAACAGTACTTCTTCCCAAATATATTGTCTAAGACTTGATCAATGAAGGGTAATGGGAAATAATATTTCATAGTTGTGTTGTTAAGTTTAATGTAATATAGACATAGCCTCCATTTGCCATTTTTTAGGCACTATTACTATAGGTGAAACCTATTGACTATCTGAGATTTGATATATGAATTCCACCTTTAATAGTTTTTTAATTTTAGTTTTGACCATGTCTCTTAATGCTGGATTTATCCTTCTTTGCGATTGTCTAATTGGTTTGATGTTTTTAGTAAAAATTTGATGTATACACAATCTTTTATGGATGCCTCTCACATCACTAAATTCTCAAGTAAAATATTTTATATGAGTTTTGAATATGCCTAAAACCTTGGTTTCTTGTTCATCAATTAACCAAATATTTATGTTTAATATTTTGTGTTGTTATGTTGTGATTTATTTTGTTCCTAAATAAATTTGAATTTACTTGCCTAAATTCACTCATCAAAGAGTTCAAGAGGAAAATATGATGTTACAACATGTGTAAAGTGGGTATGAAGGACTCTTCTTCTAAAATCACATTTGCTGATGGGCAATAAAAAGTTGAAAGGAAGGATCCCTAACTATTTTATGCTTAACTAACAATATTTTGTTGGAGAGATGTATGATCATAAATTTCATCATGAGTCTCCTCAATTTTTTTTGAAAATCTTATATATATGACCTTGTAATTTATAACACTACTCTGGTGATCTCTGGAGCCAAACTATTTACCTCCAAAGAACCTGTTAATTCTTCTTCTAGTTCATTTACATCATTTTTATGAAAGAGAGACTATTTCAATTTTTATTAGGTTAATGTACCCATAAGTGATATAAGGACTCTGGAGATGGTTTTATAATTCGATATAAATAGATTCTTTTTGCTTTCAATCCATTTGATATTGTCATATCTCCAGACTTATAATCTATAAGAGTTATAACTATGGCCAGCTATGAACTTCCTAAGATTAATAGATAACCCAATTTTATTTTTGACTCTTTGGCTAGAGTATCATAAATTATACAAGGTATTCTAAAGATTATACCATAATTTAGATGTCTTATATAACCCATTTTGGTTTGGCTATTGATTGGTCAGCCATATATAGGACTATAGTAGTTGGTTATACACCGGTTAGGGAGAGTGATTTTAATGTGTATGATGTCATTACATTGATAATAGATCCTAAGTCCACTAACATTTAGGTATTTCCTTATTTCTTATGGCTACTATGATGACTAGACTTCTAGGGTCTCCATACTTTGGTAGAAGTAGTTTCCCTTCTAAGAGGTCAACAAACTTACCATCTACTTGTATGGTTTTGGGATACTACCTATTCTCTTTAGAGTTTTGACACACAAACCTTTGATGATTCTATTAAGTTTAGTTATGCCTCTTAGGGATTGCAATAATGGTATCTCAATGGCTAGTTTATTCAATTATTGGACTAAGTTAGGTTCACTTTTTTTTGTTGTTTCTTTGAGCCTTTCAAGAAATGGTATTGGTGAAGAAGCAATAAGAGGAGCGGTTTCTTGAGATTTTCCTTCCCCTAGATATTATATTTTTCCTTGGTTTGGTCATTGAGATGGTTTTATTATTCCTTATCATTGGGAATTATGTGATGGTTGGAGGAGATGGATAGGTCAATGTTCTTCCTGAATGTAGTTAAATATTGCCATAGTTTATAAAATTTACTTCTATAATTCCTTCTTGTTTTGTACCATAAATAAAGGTTTCAAATATATTCTTAGGGTTTTCCAAAGGTTTTATAAGTAATTGAGGTTGATTTGCTTATTCAACTTTTTGTGGCTAGCTAGTAGGAGCATGAAATAATGCCAATTGAGGTAGAAACCTCATTTGTTGATTGAATGCCTATGGAAGTACCCATTGTTGATTTGTTTATGGAATCCATGGTTATTGATTTTGGTGTGATATCCATATATGTGGTGATTTCCATTCCTATGGAGACCATATTAGTGGCCCTTTTGTTTGTGTAGGTGTTGGCCCAACCCATGGTATCATACATGGATTAGAAAGAGCTCTAGGAACATAATGATTTGGGGTTTAATTATAGTAGAAGTTATTACTTTGTTTTTGTGAGATGCAATTGAGATATTTAGTAGTTTGGGTAATTTGTTTCAATTGATTCTTAAGGAAATGAAGGAGGATGCGATTCTTTGTGTCATGGTCATTTGCATCATAAATACCACACAATTTAGTTATGTCAAGAGGCCAATCTCGAAGAGCATGTTTCAACTTACAATTTGGGAAGTATATCAATAGAGGTTTAGTATTGGAATTAGATTTGGATTTTATGCCATCTAATATGGTTTTTTATTGAACCAAGATATTTTTTTTGAGATTTTAAAAATCTTCCATAATTTTTCCTATAATATTACTTCCTTTTCCTATTTTTTGATTTCTAATACTAGCCCTTGTTCTTGAGTAGTTCCTACATTGCTCAAGAATACCATTGAGATAAATTTTATTTATATATCATTTCCATGTTAGATTCAAGAATTCTCAAACATTATCATCTAATATATTTAAGAAAACTATTTTGCTTAGATCTTCATTCAACTAATATCCACAGCTTCTATGTACAAAGTAGAAACAATCAAGATAATCTTCCATGTTTTCATATTCCTTATGTTTTATATAAAATAATTCTTCTTTTCTATCTTATACCCTATAATAATCTCGATATTTTTCCAAGAATAAATTTTACATTTCATCCCATGTGTGAATAGATTTTGGTTTTAAACCCAAAAAACACCTCATGGCTGAATCCTCGAGTGTGGAAGGACATAATTTCAATTTGTGATTATCCATTTTGTAATCATAGGTTTGACATAATACTTTGAACTCAAATAGAAATTGGTTAGGTCATCTATAGACAATCCCCTAAAAGTAGATAGTATGGATTGAGATATGTTACTCATTACAATATTTTCTTTTTGGTCTAGGACAATAGGGTAGGTAAAGGTTCTCCTTGCTAGTTGAGCTCTAACTGATCCAACCTTATTGTTTAGATTTAATAATTTTACCATATTATCTCCAATGTTTTACCAATATATGTTCTAAAGAGTTCTCCTGGGAGGTGATGCATCATCAAAAGTGGCTAGAAGGATGCTTGATTGAATTCAATACTCTAGTTTATAATTTTTTTTTATCATTGGTTATTTATTTTAGAAGGATGCACCTACCTCTGAGGAATGTTCCTAAAGTTTAGGTGAGGCTAACTATGATTCCTCCTCAATAATATGAAGTTATTTTCCTATAATGTCTTCTAATACACTTTCTTATTGTGACCTACTAATACTTTTATTCTGTTGAGGGGTCTTATGATTGTATCCTCCATTTGAATATATTTGTTTATTCATAAATGTATTAACTTATGGGAAGTAATTCTTAATTGATTGTCAGTTTTTGAATTATTCTATATTATTAACACTTCGAATGTCCCTAAAAATGATGCTAAAAATGTTGCGGATTGTTGTGTCTTCGTCATTTAGTTGATATATGTCATGTCAATTTGGGCATTGTCCAATGACTATCTACAATAAGATATGCAAAGGCTTATAACTATTAGTCTTACTTTTGGAGTGGTCTGTAGATCATTTAATTTAAGGTTTTAATCTACTCTCTTGAATTTAAATCTAATCTATTACTTGTGAAAGCAAACACACTCGCTGAATTGAAAATGCTTTAGAAGAGAAACACATTTTTAAATTAGTTTGTTGGAATTGAAATTGCATTAAACACACATTTAATTTATTTACTAAAATGAAAGTTACATGAAAAGTAAAAACACAACTAATCTATTTGATTTAAATCAAAATGATTAGAATGGAAAGTAAACATTCAGAATTAAGAATGCTAAATTAGTCTTGCCTGGAAACACACATTAATAAATAGTCGTACAAGTGAAATACATAACACAATACATAAAAAGTAAATAACAAACTTAAAACAAAAATATAGAAGAAACATATAAATATGAAATAGATCCTTATTATTTTATTGCACAGGTTGTTTCTCTTCCTTATAATATGATTGTAACACTCTTAGTTTGTAAAAACTTCATGAAATTCTCATTACTTCTTGAAAGTTGATTAAAATATTAGAAATGATAATAAAAAATTTAATATTCTCTATTACCTTACTATCCTCTACTACTCCATCAACATAGGGATGTTTTTTATATATTACAACATCTTAAAAATCTAATGCATGATATAAAAATAACTTAATAAGATCAAATCCTAACAAAGATACTGTTTATTTCCAAACATCATATCAACATTATTTCTATTTTAACCCTAAATTCAGATGTGTGGTTGTCTAGGGTTAAGTGGTCTTATAATTTTACATAAAGATGGTGATCTAACTAAATAAGTATGCCAATTAATAGAAAACTCATATAAATAATATTATTAATTTATACAACAAAGATTGCTAAAATAAGTGAAATATAACTATTAATAGATATTGTAATGAATTGAAAACAAATGATACTTAACTAGTTTACTATGCGCAAGCAAGTCTGATCTGAAATAGGTTGGAAGTAGACTAGAAGATGATCTTGGAATAATCATCATATTTTAGGAATATTTTTTTTATGGCCTCAAACCCTTGCATTAGATTTGGATAGTTACATCAATACAGGTGTCTTGTACGAACTATTAACTAGATCCAGATGCAACCAACTAGAGCATTTTATATTATTTTTCACCTTTATTTTGATGTATATAAATCATTTACACATGCTATCACTCTTTGCCAAATGATCAAACCCTAGATTATTCACCCTTGGAGTGATTATAGGAAAATGGATTAGTGGGCTCATAGTGTCAAGCTTTCTGAATGACACATTTGTCAATGGGTGCTACCTACATAGCCAATACTTTGAAAAGGGCCTTAGAATTATGTATTTATCCCCTACATATTATATTATGTGTGCACAAGGATGTAATGTGTGATAATTAAATAAATGTAGTGAACTAGCTTGTCACTTGGAAAATATGACTCAAGAGATGCTCTTTGAATGCTTCAAACCTATGGAAATATTACTCCTATGACTAATATAGAAATAGGGATGAATAGGGCATGTTATCTCACTTGAATGTTTATTGTAATATAGCCTTGTGAGTTTTAGGTGTTTACTAGACGATTGCTAGGTGAAGACTGAATGAGGGTTGATATCGCATATATACCAATCTCTTTTTGAAATATATCATACTAAATAACTTAGGCTGACCTTTAGGATATGTTGCACTTTTAAATTAGATAAATTTTGGGCACTTGACACTCTGTAGGAAAAGTGGACACTTACATCGATGCAAGTGTCTGTTTGAGATATAAGTGTCTAGGAAGATAAAAAATAGGTACATATCTAGAATTGATAGTGAAGGATTATAATCAGATTCAAAGCTTTTTTCATAGTATATAAGTCCTAGTCATCAAAATAATAATGGTCAGACTAAGAGATAAGTAATTTAGGCACAAAGAGATAGTGAACGTGAGCCTTTTGGTAATGGGTAGATCTAGAACTGAAAAATACAACCATGATAGGTATTTTCCAAGTATACAAGACTGATATATTACATAAACCAAATTTTAGAATATAAATTTCCCCTCATTTAATATAGAAATAAAATTGATATTTTAAAAGAAATAACTACATTCCTAGGTGTGTATAACACACCTTGTATTTGCATGAGCCCAACTTGAGTGCTTTACTAGTGATTGACCTATAACTAAGAACATGTCATAGTATATAATCAGTGTATGAAGTCTAGAATTGAAAGAATTTGAAATGATTGAAAGTAAAAAGAGGAAGGTTAAGAGTACACCTATGTATCAATGTAACCATCTTGTTTTTTAGTAATTTGATTTGAAATTATGCCTCATTATGAAGCATTGAAGTTGAGATTTGAATAATTTTGAACTTGTAAGTGCATATTATGTGTGTGTGTATGTATATATGTTTACACACACAAACACATATTAGACGATACATCTCCCCAACCTTGGTGTAAAGATGAATTGCAACAAGTCCATTGAATTTATTTCATCTCAATCATGCTACCCAAATATGTGTATTATTTGGTGAGTGTGAGAAATTTAATCAACTCATAATATATATCTGGTGAGGGTGGATGATTTAATCAAAATAAATTTATAATTTTGGTAAATATAGATAATTTAATCAAATTTAACTTATAATTTGGTAAGAATGTGTGATTTAATCAACTCAACCTTGTAAAGGGTAAAATAACTACTATAGTATATTGGCTCAACAGTACTCCATAAAAATCCATCCTAGGTATGATAATAGTCCATAATAGTATTTTAAATCTAGAAATTGATTTGATTTTAAAATTTTAAGTGCCCTTTACATGACATATGCACCTCATATATGTCTCAAGTTGACATAGGTGTATAATAATGATACCAATGTATAGAATGCTACCAAATATATGTATGTATGTATGTATCATATAATGTGAAATCTAGTGAATTTAAAATCAGTGCAAGTGTGGAGAACATTTTTCTATCACATGCCCCCACTAAATTTATAAAATCTATAAATTGGTGTAGATGTACAAAACATGTTTCCATAACATGCCCCCATTGTAATCTGGAGATGAAGAATATTGAGTAAGTGTATATGTCATGCATTTTTGACATATCCCCAATGTAATCTAAAATTATGAAAGTGTGGAAACCATTCATCTATGACATTCCCCCATTGATATGCCCCCCATTTAAGGTGAGAGGAAATAGAATCCAGTAGTTATCTTACCTCAAAAGGATAAGATAATTGTATAATTTATGTATGGATCATGTAACATATATGAGTAACATGTATAGGTATATATAATAATGCAACACATAGTATGAGATCATGTCAAGACATAAGATGCATGATATATATCATGAAAACATCTAGAGTGTAACAATACAAGTTCATCAAGTAATTAAGTACACATACAAGAGCACTCAAAAGCAAAGCAACAAAAAATTGTCGAAGGAGACCTCATACAAGTGCCATGTTCAAATACCACACAATTGAACGGACATGACTTAGAAAAATATACACTAAGCATAAAATGACATATTCAAATGTCCACATACAATAACAAATGACATATTCAAATGTCCAAATAGGCAAGAAAAGGCACATGGACCAAAATCAATAGAACATATTCAAATTCTCAAAAAAACAATACAACACAAGATAATAACAAGAAAGGAACAAATTAAAGGAAGAGCATAAGATGGAAAACTAGGAAATATATAAGAAACCAACATGAACTTAACATACTAGTTTCTAAACATACATATTTATAAGCAATGTTAAGTACATAGCATATGAAATACATTATGAAAGTTATAAACATGGATAGAGGCATGTGTAAGTATATATAAGCTCAAACATGATAATGGAAAGTGATCAGAGAATAATATAACCTAGATTTATCATGATCAAAAAATTAGATGCCCACAATGTACTTAGGACATGAGTGGAATGAAGATCAAACATCTTTATGTGCATATATCATATATTTGGGTATGCTTGTATCACACTTAAACGAAGCATGAAATAAGTGTATACAAGAAAGACATTATATGATACCTGCTAACATGGATCTAACAACATATGTATAATAAATAATATAACTAGGAACACGCTAAAAATATTTGGTAATTTTTTTAGTTTTTTGAGTGCATTAAATTTGGACAGTTAGATTGACATAGGTATCATGTATAGAATATTGATTGGATCTAGATGTGACCTACTAGATCCTTCTAGGTTTTCTACCACTTTTTTTATTATTCATAAAGATCACATGCACAAGTTATCACTCATTGTTAAATGATCAAGCCCTAGCTTATTCATCCTTGGAGTGATTATAAAAAATGGGATAGTGGGCTCACAGTGTCCAGCTACCCCAAGGACCACTGTATTAATGTGCATTGCCTACATATCTAATAATTTGAAGAGGGCCTTAGACTTATGTATTTCTCCACTAAGTGTTGGCTTATGTGTGCATAAAGATGAAATGTGTGATAAACAAAGACATACAGTGACCTAACTTGTAGCTTGGAAAATATGGCTCATGAGATGCTCTTAAAATGATTCAAACCTATGGAAATAATGCATCTATGGAAGATATATAAATAAGTATGAATAGGGTAGGTTTTCTCACTTGAATGCTTGATTGAGTGTTTCTCGGTATATTACCTTGTGAGTTCTAGGTGACTATTAGGTAAATAATGAATGAGGTTTGACATTGTATATACACTAATCCCTTTTATAAATATCTCACATTAAATCACTTGGGTCAACCTTAGGATAAATTTTATTTGTAAATTTGATGACTTTTTGGCACTCAACACTTTGTATGAATAGTGAACACTTACATTGATGTAGGTGTTTATCTAAGATGCAAGTGTTTAGGAAGCTAAATAATAGGTATAGGTCTAGAGCTGATAGTGAAGGATAGTACTCAGTGTTAAAGTTTTTTACACAATATAGAAGGTATGGCCATCAAAATACCAATGGTAGAACTAAGAGATAAGCAATTTAGACACAAAGATATAATGAATGTGAGCCTTTTGGTAGCATACATGTATAAAACTAAAAGGTACAAATATGATATGTATTTTCCAAGTGTACAAGATTGAGGTACTATATAAATTATATTTTAGTATCTACACTTTCTACTTTTTAAAGAAAACATGTAGGAAGCACTAGATATAATTTCATATTATTTAATTGGCAAACACCCCCCAAACTAGACTATAAAAAATATAATTGATAAAGCTAAGATAATTCTAAACTCTTTCCAATAGGTGCACATTCTCCACACATACAGGGAAGGTAATGGAATTGTAGATTGGTTTACCAATGAGGGAACTAGCAATGTCAGCTTCAAAACATGGCTAGATCATGAGAACTTACCTAGAGAGGTATTAACAAGAATAACTAATGAAGGGAAAAATTCTTCTATTAATATATAGTTATATAGTTCTCTACCTCATGCCTAGGGGAGACTTTATGATTTAATCAAATATGTGGGAACTTAGACCTATGGACCCCAACTCTGATTGGGAGAAGCATCTAGAAAAATAAAAAGAACGTGCTAAGCCTCATAATTTACATCACAGTAATTTTAATGATACTTCTAAATGGTGTTTTAAAGGATATGGAAAAGGCTTCCTAGAACCCTATGTGAATAACATAATCAATATGGGCTTACCCAACAAAATAGAGCCCAAGCTACAACTAGAGGTCAAATATAATAATAGAGTTTGGAATGCCCTATCAGTGGGGGGTCTTTTTAGATTCATGGAAAACATTGAGGGTTTTGACAAACATTTATCCATTCAATTTCTTAGAGCTTTGGAGGAAAGGGTTGTCAATATTAATGGGGTCACACTTGAAATCACTAAAGAGATGATTGCCCATGTGACAAGGCTGATCATAGAATAAACTAGAAGCTACTACAATCCCAGAGACTACAAATCAGATAAAGAGGCATTTCTAGAGGAGAATGAACAACTGGAATAGTTACACAATGGATTCAATAGGGAATCTCTTCCCAAATCGTATGCTGAGGTAGCTTTTCATTTTATTCAATTTGTTACATTATAAAGTTAGTATAATATTTTTAGGTGGTCCATGTTTAAGATATTAAATTATTCTAGACATGGAGTAGGTTTCAGTCTTCCTTTTTTCATTCTCAAATCTATAGAAAACTCCATATAGAAATTCAAAAATGGTAGTTACACATGACCTAGACATGAGGGTATTATATTCATCATTTAAAAATAATTCAAGGGCATGAATCAACTAATAATTGATCTTAGTCAAAGAAAGGAATAAAAAATGAGTGAAGGACTAGTGGACAGGGGAAAGATTAATAAAATTTGGATTAAATACCCAGGTAGACCAAACAGGGGTGCTGACTATAAGGCAATATAAATTGGAAAAGAATAAATTAAGTTAGGAAAGGAAAATAAAAAAGATTAAGAGGGTATTAATAAATGTTTAAGGGGTGCTTCCAAAGGTACAATTGAGGTCAAAGACAATACTGAATCTAAGGATCATAAAAATAAACATACCCCTCTCTACAAAAAGGGGGCAAGGAAATTTGTAATTATGGACAATGATAATGAAGAGAGGAAAGAGTGCAATATTAAGGACACTACAATACTCAAAGGATTACTGAGATAGGGATTGAAAATTAAAAAAAGGACCCAAAATGATAATATTGAGAAAGAAGAGAAGGAATAGTTCCAGAAAGATAAAAACAAAGAGTTTAACCAAATTGTGAACTCACTCAAGAGTAGGGAGAACATTGATATGTTGACTGAAGAACTGGAGCTACAAAATTATCTCATGAGATGGTTCATGAGGGAAATGTTGATCCTCAAAGATAGGATGAACATGATGCAAAATGAAAATGAAAAGTTATCCAAAGCTTGGATTGATAAAGAAGAGGATCTTCAGATTCAAAGACTCAGCTTTAAGGTAGATCTCCTTGAACATGCCAATGAGGATATACAAAACAAAATTCAATTTCATTATAAACTATAGTAATGCTACTATGAATGAAGGATTAAAAAATATGGAAAACTTTTGAGAGCACCTCAAAGATCTATTTGGCCCCAGCTATACAGGTAAGGGAAAAGAGACAAAGTGCCAAAGCAACAGTGGAACACACAACATTGACTATGAAAGCATTATCAGGAAAATTGACATGAATCTTAGTAACATGAAGGCATGTTGGGAAGTATGGAATAATCTAAGTTGTCTAGTTGTGTGGGAGCAATTTTTTAGATGATCTCTTATTGTCTTTATGTTGTGTCCTTTGAATCCTATTTAGAGATATTTATTTAGTCTGATTCTTCTTTTATTTTGATGTACTCGTAGGGATTGAGGACCCTAGCTCAAAAAAATCCCCCCTTTAACCTCAATAAAAAAAATTCATATGTGATTCTTTGTCTATTATTTGTTGTAACTTATTTTGTAGTTATGACGATTTGATCTTCATTTTTGTAGTTAGAGCAAAACATAGTATTTACAATTGTTTATAAAAAAATTAACATAAATATTATGACTATAAATAAATATACTATTCTTGGAAAGTATATATATATATATATATATATATATATCTTCAAGAGTGTTTTTAAAAATGTATTAGACTACTTCAAATCATGCATGCACATCTTTGTAGCAATGCAATATCCTTTATGTGATATTGCCAAATTGATTGGAGGTATTTAGGCCCAAACTGGTGATCTCTAGAGCTTGATTAGGCTAGTCCTTCGTAGTTATTTGCTTCTAAAAACGTGCTATTTGACTATAGTACATAATTGTGACTTGTTTATATAAAAACTAGTGTCTTTCCAATGTAAATGTTAGAAAAAATTAGTTAAACAAATAATAATGACTTGCATAGAATAATTCAGGTAAATAAATCATTTTCTACTTTGAATTAACAATGATTTCTATTATGCACATTTAAATCCACTCAAAAGGAAGAATTTTAGGGGGAAAATGAGGTTAGTACTTGGATATAATGAGCCATTTTAGGGCTCATCACCAAGTACATTTGTGTTTTCATTCACAAATATCAATTTATCAAGGATGACATGTTTCATCTTATTGAGTACAAGACTATTTTCACTCATTTTATGATTGTTCATCATTATTAGGACCATCAAAAGATATGTGTATTCAATCATAAATGCACCATGTCTATAAATCAATCCTGGCTCAGAGAAGATAGAGCATACTTACACTTTCAATTGGGAATACATTTGTTAAATGAGAACATGAACAATGTGAGGATCTACTAGACTTGATTAGGGGATCACTTGTCACAATATACCATGCTAGGAAGGGTTCCAAAGCTGACAGTCTAACACAATCATGAAACAACCCTAAAAGAGTCCTAGGTTTAATGTTCACTATATTCTAATGACAAGAAAGTAAATCTAATCTAGTGCACACCAAAGCTTTTGGCACAATATGAGGGGTTAGTAAAGCAATAAAAATATGTATAAGATAATTTCAAATAAGCCAAGTATTTGTAATACCCCAATACATGGAATATGAAGAGTAATATTAATCGAGCCAATGCTTATACTACTATCTACTAAAGAGAGGAGAACAAAGTTAGAATATAATTACTTGAATATGAACCCATCAAGACTCAATATATACTTTAGACAAAGGGGCTTCATAAGAGGTGGTTGTGGTTTGTAAGGATAACTTAGAAAGGCCAAATCATCCAAGACTTATCCATAAGACTAGAGTCTCCAAATAGAAACCTTAAGCTAAGACTCCTCAAGTAGAATGGTGGAAGAGCAGATTGTAAATAAGTGTGAGAAAATAATAACTCTTAATTGTATATTGAAATAAATATGAAATGATCTTGTATTTATAGGTAGATCTCACCCTAAATCCTTATAAATATTTTGAGTATACAGGGTCGACCCAGTTGACCCTGTAGACACCATAAATGTGTCTGCACCTTGGTTCTCCCCCCTTGTCCACCTCAAACCCATATCCTAACCCTTGGCCTTAGTCCCCTCCACTCATTTGATTAAAATAACTTAAATATTTCAATTAAGTGGCCCCCTTTCCACCTCACCCTTGCCACCTTGGATCCTCCCTTGGATCCCTCCACCTCCCTCTTAGCCTTTATTATGCCAAATCTTCTCATTATCTTCCTCCTGCGCCCATTTAAGCATCCTCATGACCATTCTTCCCACAATCCCTCGCCCGACGGTGTGTAAGAATGGGCAGAGGCTATTTTTAGTCTCTGTCCCCATTCTGCCACTGCCGACGTCGGTGACCCTTCGGCCGACGTCGGCGATACTGCCGGCGTCGGCAGCCTTCAAGACTCCTTTCTGCATCCATTCCAGCCCCCGGCCCCTTGAGCTCGCAAACTGAATTCTCTTGGTGTTTTGGCATTCCACTCTTCTCCCTCTGGACCTCGTGCAACAGCAGCAACAGGTGCAGGCATTCTTGAGCAAAGATTAAGTCTTCTGTGGTATCAACAACATCTCTCCCACTCTTCATTCAGCAAGCTAAAAAGGTAAGCACAGTCTGTTATTTCATTTCATTTCTTTCCTTTAGTGTTCATATATTTGGTATCTGCTATCTCCCACTCCCTCCGTCCTACCCCCTAAGAGGCTGAAAAGCCTTCTCAGGCCCTGTCCTCTATCCATCTCCCTGTCACCTGTCATCCTTTCAGTACAATCTCAGACAACTCCCTCATCCCTCTTGCCAACAAAGACCCTGTACAGGGCACCTAATCAGAACCAGACCATTCCCCAGTCCATTCAAAGACATCCCTAAACTCTGTCTCGACCCTGTTCACAAACCAGACCTGTCCACAGTCCAGAAACCCGACCAGACCCGACTACAGGCCACTGCCCCGATCGACGCCGGTTACTGTCCCGACCGACGTCAGTCGGATAACCGAAGTTGGCAGACCAAGCAACCGACGCTGGCAACATTCCCGACCTCGGCGACTGTCATTAGCCCAACAACTCCTTTCAGGTGTCATTCCTCCACAGCCAAAGAGGGGTGCCCACAAACGTCTAGATTACGGTGCGCAATCTTTATCCAGGTACTTCTAGCCTTGTCCATTTCTTTAGTTTCTTTATTCATCTTTTGAATGTAGAAAGTGAATTAGTGATAGAAACATTCTGGCACGCCTGGTGGGACCTTAGGTTCTTCCTCGGGTTCCTCTTCCTTTCATTCATTTAGGTGCATTTAGGCTCCTTCCTTCTTGTCTCTTTCTTCTATTCCAAATGACACTATAAGTAGGACTAAAATGAATCTTTCTTCCTTGCATTTTTAGACTAGTCTAAACATCATACTCTCAACCCCTTTCTCAAACTTGTCTTCATCCAAACTTCATATTTTTGACTTGGGCTTAAAAACATACTGCATTGCATTTCTGCTTGTGCTTGCATTAGTCTTCACCTAGTAATTAGTAAAACGCATATTCAATAAATCGTAGACACTTGATGTTACACTACCAGACCACATGCACTAAAACAAACATAAAACTTACTTGAGACAAGGCCCGACTGGGATTTCATCCCCCAGCGGATACCTTACCCGTCCCGGTGACCCTACTTGGATTTCATCACCAAGGGGGAAGCCCACTCTATTCTCTGGTGGAGGATAAACTCTAGGCGAGGTATATCTTGGCTAAGCGAGACCAGCTAACCACTAGAATCGTGAAGTGAGGGGAGCTTGCTCCTTAGCACCAGGCCACGTACCAGACCTAGCATAGATTTTTGAGCACCTAAAACAAGACCCGAAACTAGCTCTAGATTGCCTCTTCTAGGACCCTTCTTACAGCCAATCTCCCCAAACATTCATCTAAGGCATAAGCCACAAGATTCTAAGGTTAATTCCTAGGATTTATCACTTAGGCTTGTCTGTCTCTCTCAGTTCTTCACTTCTCATCTGTTTGCTTGAGTGAGTGAGGACGCTTTCTTCATTATTTTTCCAAAAATCTTAAAATCTTTTGGTTCTCTGGAAAACACAGTCACCGACATCGGTTCTGCCACCGACATCGGCTTTCCTCTCTTATCGGCATCGGTTATCTGACTGACGTCGGCCATATTTCTTACCGACATTGGTTTCTCAACCGACGTCAGTCTCTGTCACTGTCCTTTTTTTTCAAAACCAGCAGCCTAAAACCTGTCCCTTCTCTGTCAAAAACTCCATCCTGGTTTTTTGAAACAAAAAAACACAGTTTTTGAAACCTGAACCTTCTTTGCCTTGCATGGTTTTGACTCGTAGCCAAGCCAAGGCTCTTGTCAACCACGCTAGACATCAACCACTTTCATCTACCCCATCTGTGACCAAGCCTACAATGGAGTTCAACTCGGAGACCGAAAGAACTCCTATTCATCCAACCCCGCCGCAGACTCCTATTGTCCAAGAAGGGGACCAAGATTTCAAACGATTCTTAGACCTCAATGTCAAGGCCTTGCAACACTATCTCGCGCATAGCTGAACGCGAGACTCCTTGGGCAATCCAATCTACGGAATGCCAACCTCTCTTGTCGCGACTACGACTGTATCGACGGCATCCGTAGTTCAACCCTTGGACACTCAAGCCATCGCTTCAACCACTGACCAGACTTTGACCAATCTTCTAGGTGTGGCCCCTCCCTCTATCTTTGGGCCCACTTCCATCGGGGTTTCGACCCCCTATCAACCTCAACCCGCTCAACCGCTATCCACTCTTTTTCAAAACCTTGTCGTCTCTATTCCACCTACCCTGGCCCCTATCAACACCAGGGTGGCTTCTTATCCCTTGGCCCCCATTGCCACAATCCAACCCCTCATGGCAACATCGGGCCTAGTTATGCCTCCTACCCAACCACCTTTAGCCTCTTCATCTATCCCTACGACTAGTTATCCCTACGTTGCACCTTTACAGGGGCAACCAACTACGTCGTATGCCTCCCCTAGCCTCTTCCAAGCACCCTACAATTTAGGGGCGCGCCACCCGTCAATCCGTCGGCAGATATCATCAAAATGCTGATGGACAAGATGACTAGTCTAGAGACCTCCGTTTCTGGCTCACGCAACGCTCTCTCATACGAGCAGATTTGCAATGAGCCCATTCATCCTTCTATCCCAATCAGGCCATATCCTAGCCAGTGGGAGCTTCCAAAGTTTTCTTGCTTTCAAAGCAAGGAAGACCCACAGCAACACTTGCGAGCATTCAGACATGCCTGTTACCTCATTGCCCATGACGATGCATTGCTCTTACGCACGTTTCCTATGTCTCTCTCAGGTGCTGCGCTTGACTGGTACAGCTCCCTTCCTAGCCATTCCCTCTTTTCATTCACACAATTGGCCCAGCTCTTCCTCGATCACTTTTCCATCAACATCACCAAGAAGGTCTCGATCACGAACATCTATTCTATCTGACAATTCGAGGACGAGTCCATAGCCGACTTCATTGCTCGATGGAGAGGCCTCATCAATCAACTCTCCTTTTCCTTACCCCAGGCTGAGCTTATTGAACTCTTCTCCCAAGCCTGCACTAGACATATTTCTTCCACCCTGAGGATTCAAACCTTCTGCACCTTCGACAAAGCCTTCACGATGGCCCGCAAACTTGAGTTGCGTGCCATCGAGGAGAATAAAGTCAAGTTACAGAGCAAGAATCCCAGCTCTAAGACCAATGACTCTTCTTCTGCTAAGCCATCATCATCCAATTCTAAATCTAAGGCTTCAGCTAATGCTGTGGTTGTTAGACCTTCATCTTCTTCAACCAATCAGCCTGAGCCATCCACATCTCAGAGCGCCACTCGCCAATTCCAGCAGAGATACGTACAATGATGGTATACTCCTCTCAGAGAATCATACGCGTCTATGCTAGAAAAACTTGTTAAGCAGGGGGTCCTCAATCTCCCTTAAGCCCGACCTCCTCCACAATTTGATCCCTCACACGCCATCCCTGCGTGGTATAGGGAACAAGACTTCTGCAGCTTCCACCGTGTTAAGGGACATGACATGGAAAACTGCAAAACTTTTAAGAACATAATCCAAGACATGCTTGAAAAGGGGGACCTCATCTTAGATAATCCCAATGCACCCCCTAATCAGGCCATTGACATCTTCAAACAGCCATTCCCTAATCATCCGCCAACTCAAAACAATGTCCGAACCTTAATTGACGATAATCATGAACACAACATTCGAACAGTCAATACGGTCTCGCCTTTCATCCCCAATCAACCTCAAGAGGTTAGTCCATCAATCAGTCCATCACATGTGGATGAACTTCTTTTCCCAGCTAGTTCTCCATCGACCTCTCTCATCTTGGAGGATGCCTCGGCCTTACCAGCACCACCGGTCTCGCCATCCTCATTTCTGCTACCTATGGAGGACCCGACCCTTCCTACTCCTCAACCGCAAGTGGAGGGCACCATCATCCCTGCCCTTTACCCACTTGAGGAGCCTCGCTTTCTGGATTCTTCTCCACCCAGGGAAGAACCTGTCTCCCCTTCGTCTCCATCTAAATCTATCTTGTCTTCACCATACCATGCCTCTAAGACTGCTACACCCATCTCATCTTCAACCCCGCAACCATCAACATCTTTTTCTCAGCCATTTTCCCAGTTAGTGGAGAAAATCAAACTTCTCCCTCCAAGGAAAGTGACGCCTCAGGTGTTGTGGGAGCATCTTAAAGCCCTTCAACATACCCATGCCCTCTCATCACATGCTGCTAATCTTCCCAAGGCAGAATCTCTTCAGACTCTTGACAAAGACCAGACTCTCAAACCTCAACCAAACCCGTCAAAACCGAAACCAACATCTCTCTCGTCTAAGCCTATCAAGTCACTTGGCGTTCATCCTGTCTCCACCCTCACTCACCCGCAAGTGAAGGTGGACCTAGACCAGACCTTGACCAGTAGTAGTCTTCCAACCAAGTCAAAGAAGACTGCCAGACCGCCGAAGCGAATGCCTCCTTCCCTGTCACCATTGCCATCCATTTTGGGCCCCCATCCTTCGACCCTGGCTAGAATCCTTTCCACTCCGGCCTCCAATCAAAACTCGTTGCCTCCGTTGCTTCCTCTGCCTACCTCCAGCAGTCCCTCTCCCAAAAAGGTGATACCAATCACCAAGAAAGTGCTGTCTTCACCTGTCATCACACCATCAACCCATAAGGTGGTACGGAAACCTCTTCCAACCTCGCCAAAGCAAAAGTCACTGACCTCGCGCATATCAAATAGCACGGACCCTCTAGTGGGCTCATACTCATTGATATTATGCCTACTTCTGTAGACTTCCAACATAACCCTTCCACCCATCAAGCCTTTCCAACCTCTCAGGTCCAAGCCCTCCTGGTTCGATGACACAAAAATTTGCTTATATCATCGTACACCAGGACACGATACTGAGACTTGCTGTGCCCTCAAAGCCGTCATCCGCCGCTATATAGAGAAGGATACTCTTCTCCTTGAGGACACTCTTGACCAGACCCCGGCTCATTCTCATCCAACCTCTTCAACCACGTTAACATCTCACCAGCAAGACATGACCCCTTCTTCACCTCCCATTTTTGAAATCAATGCTATCCGTATAACCACTAGGTCACAAAAGGACAAGGCGAAATAAAAAACTGCCATTCCTTGGACCTATCCCTTCGTCAAGCCACCTCTTACGCCCAAGCCTAAAATTTCTATCCTTGGCGCGTCTCAACCTTCTTCGTCTTCTTCTTCTGGGCCAATTCACGACTCTATGTTGAAGCAGCTTCACCAGATGCCTGTAAAGATGTCTCTTTATGACCTTATCCAAACCTTGCCTCAGCACCGTCAAGCCCTCATCCAAGCCTTGCAGGCAGCGGAGGTCCGACTCAAGGACCCCCAACCACTCGCTGCCCTCGTCCATTCTTTATCTCCTGTCGCCTCCATCACATTCAGCGATTCTGAGATTCCCACATCTAACACGAAAGATCAGGATGCCACCGTCTTCATCACTGCCTATGTTGATCGAACACTCATTAAATGCGTTATGATCGATGGCGGTGCTAAAATCAACATAATCTCTACCCATGCCTTTGATCAGTTGGCTCTTCCCAAGAATTGCGTCTCCAAAACTGATGCGATCTTACGCTCTTTCAATGACACCACCGCCACGACCATTGGCATAGTCATCCTTCACATTCGCATTGGTCCACACACAGTCTCAGAGCTCTTCTATATCATCGAAAGAGAGTTTCAATACAATATCCTACTGGGTCGACCTTGGATCCGTTCCATGGCCTGTGTCCCCTCTACCCTGCACCGTTGTGTGAAATTTGAGCATGACAGGCAAGTCCACACCATTCCCGCTGACCTTTCACCCTTCAAGACTTGCAACACAACTTACCATCCCAACGATGTCCTCATTCCCATCAAGCCGTCAACTCTGGTGCCGCCTCCTTCTACAAAAGCTTCAACCAGTTCGCAATCAGTGGTCGCCCTCACCCCTCCTCTTCAAGTGCCGACCAAAGACCCCATGGAAGACATCTTCCAATGACTATCACTTGGGGAATATCGCTTGTTGACCCTAGACATGTTCCAAACTCTGCAAGAGTATGGACGCCTTCATCTCAGTCCTAATTACGACCATCGGATCGGGATGGTCGTGCCTTATGGTCCTCCTCACCTCCAAACCAACTTTGTCTATGGGGGGCTCAATCAAGCTCCTACCAACGACAATTCCCTCTCTTCACCCCATCCTTTCACATCAAATTTTTCATTTCTTGGCAACCCCGTCTTTGCACACACTTACCTCTACAGGTGTGCATGGAAGGGTTTTAGTTTTGGACGTTATGAGCAGGGCTCCCATTAGCCCATCAAGCCAGTCAATGATGACGATGCCAAGAAATAGTATGGCCTGGGATATCATGACCCCACCCAGGCTCCTTCCGACCTTTGTCCCGAGCCAACAATTGACCAAACTCACCCATCTCTCCTTCGTCACCTACGGAGTCGGTGGTTTCCATCCCTCCTAGTTTTTTTTCCATAAACACCATCTACCTGGAACCCCTGACCTATCAGCTCAATGGGGTGTCTAGATCTCTCCCTCTCATCTTTCCTAACATGCTAGAGGATGAGTCGGTAACCATTCACACTGTCCACTGCATTGATGATGATGCCATCCTTTCCTACATGGGGGCCGATGACTCTTTCATCCAGCATTCCCTCCCTTTCGAGACCCAGGTTATGTTAAATGAATCAACCATTGACATCAACCTCCCTTCTTTCGATGTTCCTCATGTCTTAAAGATTGGCCAATCTTTAGACACTCAGGCGCAGCTTGACTATACCCAGTTCTTTTTCGACCATAGCAAGGCCTTTGCCTGGACTTAAAGTGACATGCCTGGCATCGACCCCACCATTGCTACCCATAACATTGTCACCAAACCATAGGCTAAGCCTGTTAGGCAAAAGCTTCGAAAGATGCATCCTCGCATTGTGCTCCTTGTCAAGGAGGAGCTTCAGCGCCTTCTTTTTGTCTCCTTCATCCAGCCCATCGATTATCCGCAGTGGGTCTCTAACATCATCCCAGTTACTAAAGCAACTGGGGGGATTCGGATCTGCACGAACTATCGTGATCTTAACCTAGCCTATTCCAAAGATGACTTTCCTCTTCCTAACATTGACCAGCTTGTTGATCTCACGGCCGGCCATGAGATGCTATCTGTCATGGACGGGTTTTCAAGATACAATCAAATCTTGATCGCACCGAAAGACCAGCACAAGACTACCTTTATCACCCCATGGGGGACTTTCTGCTATCGTGTCATGCCTTTCAGCTTGAAAAATGCTGGTGCCACATATCAGCGCGCCATGACCTATATTTTCCATGATCTCCTCCACAAAATCATGGAGGACTATGTGGACGACCTTCTCGGCAAGTCCAAGCTTCGCTGCGACCACTTGACCATTCTCAAAATCATCTTCTCTCGCCTTCTTCAATATAATGTTCGCCTTAACCCCAAGAAATGTGTCTTTGGGGTCCTCTCAGGCATGCTTCTCAGCTTCATCGTTTCCTTTCGTGGCATCGAGATAGATCCCACCAAGATCTGCGCTATCCTCAAAATGCCACCCTCGACCAATCTCAAGCAGCTTCACAGTCTACAAGGGAAGCTCCAGTCCATCTGCCGTTTCATCTCGCAGCTTTCAGACCGCTGCCAACCATTTCATCATCTCCTTAAGAAGGACATCTCCTTCAAATGGGATGAGGACTGTCAAGAGGCTTTTGAAGCCTTCAAAAGCTATCTGGTCTCTCCACCAGTCCTCATTCCACCTAAAGACGACCAACCCTTCTACCTTTATATCTCTGTCACCAACCATTCGTTAGGTGCCATGATCGCGCACCGAGACGAGCGTCATCATGAGCAAGTGGTTTACTACATCAGCCGAACACTAGTCGACTATGAAACTCGGTATACTCATACCGAGAAACTCTGTTTGGCATTAGTCTTTTCCACTACCAAGCTCTGCCACTATCTTCTCAACCACAAAACCTTTGTCATCACTCACACCGACCCTCTCAAGTATATGCACTCCAAGCCATATTAGAATCAACGTATGGCTCGGTGGCTCATGTTGCTCACTGAATTTGACCTCAAATTCATCCAGTAGAAATCTATCAAGGGGCAAACCATTGCTGACCAACTGGCAGATGCCCCTCTTCCTGACAACCAGCCTTCACACTGTGAGTTCCTTGACGAATCTATCACCACACTTTCCACCGATGACACCGTCTACCAAATGACCATGTTCTTTGACGGCTCCAAATGTCAACTCGGTGGGGGTGTGGGGGTCATCCTCATCCCACTCGAAGGGGAGCCCATGCCTCTATCTTTCAAGCTTGACTTTGATTGTACCAATAATATGGCCGAATACGAGGCCTTAATTTTGGGACTTCAGACTGCCCTTTCCCTCCACATCAAGTCTATCAACATCTTCGGCGACTCGCATCTCGTCGTCAATCAAGTTAACGGTTCATACCTCTATAAAAATGAAGTTTTGTAGAGGTATAAAAATTGTGCTGACCTTCTTTTGGCTTCTTTCGACCATTATCTCTTGCAGACTGTTCCACGCTCTACGAACAAGTTTGCTGACACCATGGCTTCTCTTGCTTCGCATATCCCATCTTCATCATCATCATCTCGGCTTTTTGTCATGGTGCATCGTGTACCCTTGCCTTCATACATCTCCCCTCACATCGACCATATCAACACTGTCGATTCTAGCCCACAAGATGACTGGTATAAGCAACTAGTGGACTACTTGTCTCTTTCTGTCACTCCTCTCAACGTCTCTAGCAATGCACGGCGAGCCTTCATCAAGCGCACAACTCGCTATACCATGCTAGGGGGTCTTCTCTATAAGTGAGGCTTTGATGGCCTCCTTCTTCATTGTCTAAACTCCACTGAAGCTTCTCAAGCCATAAAACAAGTCCACAATGGGATTTGTGGCGGACACTTTAGTGGGAACTCAGTTGCCAAGCGCATCCTTCGCCTGGGTTATTATTGGCCCACCCTTCATCAAGGTTGTAGCGACTATGTTCGACGTTGTGTCAAGTGTCAGCAACACTCTAACTTGCTTCATCTCCCCAGCCACGCCTTACAAGTCGCTCAGGATTTATGGCCTTTCTCTCAGTGGGGCTTAGATCTCATCAGTGAGATTAACCCTCACTCGTCTCTTCATCATCAGTCCATCATCACTGCCACTGAGTATTTCACCAAGTGGGTGGAAGCCATTCCTCTTGTCTCCACAAAAGCCAACAAAATTGTTGACTTCATCAGCAGCCACATCATCTGTCATTTCGGTGTCCCTCACAAAATCATCACCAATAACGGCAAGTCCTTCAAAAACAAGACTGTCTAAAAACTATGCGACTCATTTGGCATCAAACTCAGCTTTTCTTCGCCTTACTACCCACAAGGAAATGGGCAGGCTGAGGCTTCCAACAAAATTCTGACTAAAATTCTCATGAAGGTGGTCAACGACACAGGAAGGGATTGGCACATTCATATTCCCTTCGCTTTGTGGGCCTACCGCACTAGCGTCCGAACCTCTACGGGTGCTACTCCTTTCTCTCTCGTGTACAAAATAGAGGCTGTCTTACCTCTTGAAGTATAGATCCCGTCTCTCCGCATCTCCCTGCATGACATTCTTTCCAACGATGACTTTTGTCAAGATCACTTAGCTCAACTTGAGTTACTTGACGAGCGCCGTCTTGCTGCTCTCAATCATCTCCATGTCTACCAAAGTCACATAAAGCGAGCCTACAACAAAAATTTGCGAGAATGAGATTTCAACATTGGAGACCTCATCCTCAAAGAGAATCAGCACGTGACCAATATGGAGTGAAGTAAACGAGGCAAATTCGCCCCCAATTGGCTTGGACCTTTTATACTCACGCACAAATATGGGTCAAGGACTTATCGTCTGTCCTCCCTCGACAGACGGCCAGAACCTGAGCCTCTTAATGCATTGCATCTTCGACCATTCTTCTGTTAGTCGAGTACTCATCTACTGGACATGTAACTTGAGCTCATCCCTTGAGCAATCCTCATCCTCCTAATCCTCATTCCTTTCAACCCTATTCCCCTTTAACAAGTCCTCTACAACCCTTTTATGATGCATGGATGCTTTGTCCTAATAAAAGGGCATCCTTGAACTTCTACAGTCTTGTCCATGACTCAAAAAAAAAAAAAAAAAAAATCAAGATGTCAATCTAAGGTCACAAAATCAAATCAAAAAGATAGACTGCTCCCTCAAAGGACAGCTGTACTATCATCGCTGTAGCTAATAGACTGATCCCTCGAAGGACAACTATTCAAACATTATATAAAGCAAAAATATAGACTACTCCCTCGAAGGATGGCTATGACTAAATCTTTCTACAAATAGCAACATTTCTTAGAAGCTTCCCGCATTGATCAGCTTCGCAACATGACCATAAATCAAATGACATCTCTATGTAGACTTCCCGCATCGATCAGTCTGCACCCAAAAAAAAAAAATGAGTCATGGACTTGGCTTGTAGTTGTCTCAAGGTCTCCTATAAAAAGGGGCAAGGTTATTCCTACTCTTAAACTGGGTTACCCTATCCGTCTCCTATTACCTGCTCAAGGGACTTCGAGCTCACTTTAATGTCAAAGTGATTCGATTACCGCTCTAACACAACACTGGTCAACGACGTAATGCATGAACGGGGCTTTTGTTCTAATAACCCCTATCTATGCTCTCTTTCTGGTCCTTGTCAATGAAAGAGTGATTCGCCTTTCACCTTTTCTCTACACTTTGGTCACATTTAACCACATCAATTATTGACTCAAACCATGCTATTTTTCATCCTCATGGCATCAGACATCATCCTCATCCATTTCACATAGTTTTTATGGACACCAATATACATGGAAATTATCGACCAGACTCAATGTATGTTAAGCATAAACCAATACTTGCTGAAGCATAAATAGACGTCCATTCATTTTTAGCATACATCCATCACGACTATGGAAACTTGCTAGGGATGAAAGACTCTCGACCAATTCTACAGAATACACCATCTGTAGCATCATCTTATCCTCATCTTACCCTCATCATTTTGACACTTGACCACATCCAATCATCGACCAATCTTCTCAACTTGTCCAAACTACATTGGTCTGAGGCCTATGACCAGGGCTATGTAGGCAGCACTCAGATAACACATCCTCTGAGGTTAGCTCGACCACCCCCGTTTATTCATCTCTTTGATGGACAAACCTTCTCTTCTGTGACCTTGACCTTGACCATGACCAGTCTATCAACCACTTTGACCAAGACCAATCTTTTTCTTTGACCATTCCTCCCTTTTAGGGAGAACTACATTGGCCTGAGGCCCTTCACACAAGGGCTATGTAGGCAGCACTCAGATCACATGACGTCTTCTAAGGTTAGCTCAGCCACATCCTTTCATCCATCCATCCCCTTGACCAATGACCATTGGAGATCATGCGTATCTCCTTCAACCTTCGACTACTTCCAAGCCAATGTTGCCTTGGATGTTTTTGCGTGTGTGCTACCTCACGGCTGGTTAGCAGAATTGTCTGCAGACTATTTTTAACCCTTCGCAAGTATAGGATCGCAAGACAGTTGATCCCTACTACTTGTGGCATTTTTGTGTTTCTGAGAGCACTTCCTGAGCCTGGGATACCTGGAACACGATGACCATTTGGAGCTTCAGCTTAGATTGAGTAACCCAATCAGCAGATGACTAAATACTGGGGCCTAGTTACTTTAATTTTGGCACTCCTTGACCCTCGACATGCGACAATTTAACCCAACCATCCCGTGACGTGGCATACACACAATCACGACTATTGCAGCATTTTCACTCACACTCTTCTATCCATCTCTTTGTCAAATCGACACTCGATCTCCAGTTCCCTTCTCTCCACTATCGCTTTGAGGGGGGAACACCTCATCCTTTTCTTGGGGCAACCAACTCCTGATTTTGTCTTGTAGTTCGTCAAGAACAACCAACAAGACAAAAAGGGGCAAATGTAGACACCACAAATGTGTCTGCACCTTGGTTCTCCCCCCTTGTCCACCTCAAACCCATATCCTAACCCTTGGCCTTAGTCCCCTCCACTCATTTGATTAAAATAACTTAAATATTTCAATTAAGTGGCCCCCTTTCCACCTCACCCTTGCCACCTTGGATCCTCCCTTGGATCCCTCCACCTCCCTCTTAGCCTTTATTATGCCAAATCTTCTCATTATCTTCCTCCCGTGCCCATTTAAGCATCCTCATGACCGTTCTTCCCAAAATCCCTCGCCCGACGGCGTGTAAGAATGGGTAGAGGCTATTTTTAGTCTCTGTCCCCATTCTGCCACTGCCAACGTTAGTGACCCTTTGGCCGACATCGGCAATACTGTCGGCGTCGGCAGCCTTCAAGACTCCTTTCTGCATCCATTCCAGCCCCTGGCCCCTTGAGCTCGCAAACTAAATTCTCTTGGTGTTTTGGCATTCCACTCTTCTCCCTCTGGACCTCGTGCAACAGCAGCAACAGGTGCAGGGATTCTTGAGCAAAGATTAAGTCTTCTGTGGTCTTAACAACAGCTCTCCCGCTCTTCATTCAGCAAGCTAAAAAGGTAAGCACAGTCTGTTATTTCAGTTCATTTCTTTCCTTTAGTGTTCAGTTATTTGGTATCTGCTGTCTCCCACTCCCTCCATCCTACCCCCTGAGAGGCTGAAAAGCCTTCTCAGGCCTTGTCCTCTGTCCATCTCCTTGTCACCTGTCATCCTTTCAGTACAATCCCAGACAACTCCTTCATCCCTCTTGCCAATAAAGACCCTGTACAGGGCACCTAATCAGAACCAGACCATTCCCCAGTCCATTCAAAGTTGTCCCTGAACTCTGTCTCGACCCTATTCATAAACCAGACCTATCCACAGTCCAGAAACCTGACCATACCTGACTACAGGCCACTGCCCCGACTGACGCCGGTTACTGTCCCAACCGACGTCGGTAGGATAACCGAAGTCGGCAGACCAGGCAACCGATGCCGGCAACATTCTCGACCTCGGCGACTGTCATTAGCCCGACAACTCCTTTCAGGTGTCATTCCTCCATAGCCAAAGAGGGGTGCCCACAAACGTCTGGATTACGGTGTGCAATCTTTATCCAGGTACTTCTAGCCTTGTCCATTTCTTTAGTTTCTTTATTCATCTTTTGAATGTAGAAAGCGAATTAGCGATAGAAACAGACCCTGTATGTTTTCAAGAGATAAATCACTAGGTCCTGAGCAAGATCGGCCAAAGGGATAAAGAAAATCCAAGAGAGAAATATCCTTGAATAGTATATGGTCAACCTATTTGACCCTATATAGTAATTAGTGGCTAAAAATTATATAGGGTCAGCCCAATTGACCTTGTATAGTCAACTAGTGAAAGGGGATCAAGGTGAGGAAGAGAGGGATGGAGAGAGGAAAAATACTAAAGGAATATGCAAGGGAGGAGTAATAGATTAGGGAATGGTTTTAAGACCTATTTGGATTGGTAATAATGTGGTAATAAGGGAAAAAAATCTTATGAAGTGCCAAAGGTCTGCCCACCCCTTTCTTAGTGCACCCCTTAGGGTGTGCACTCAGAGAGATTGAGTCTCAATGTGTTCCTACAAGATGTAAAGCATTAAGATTTTATAAAATTTGAAAGTATTATGTGTATACATATGCACCACTCTAAGCTCATCTCATGTCCCTAAGGTGTAATAGGGGATGGTGCTTCGAGAAAGAATAGGACACATAATTTTAAGGCTATAAAAATTGTAGTATTTTAAAGCGTAATTTAACTGAAAGTAAATGATTAAAAATTAAATAACTAAAAAGTAACTGTAATGTGTACCTTGAATTACCTTTATCATGAGATAAATGTATATTGTGTTATTAGTTTTGATTGTGTAGGGTGCAGATACTACTTTTGATAAACCCAAGAATACAAAACTAAAGAGTACAAATAAACAAATGCAAGAAAAGCCAAGATAGATGGTGTTATAAGGATGGGACATAGTTGGGAAATTTGGCAAGATGGGGTAATAAGTTCCATGTTAGAACAAATGACCAAGTAAAACAATAATAGTAAATTGGGTAACTTAAAAACCAAGGCTACTAAAGACTAAAAAAATCAAATAAATAAACCTTAATTAAGAAAAGCAAACTCACCAAGTCAAACAAAGGATACATTTCAATAAGATGGTATAAAAAAAAAGTAAAAGAAGAAAAAAAATGGTAAAACAACATTGCTAAGTGAGCAGTAACAATCATTATCTCACACAATAATGGAAAAAGGTGCATAAAAGGGAAAAAAAACATTATTGAGTGAGAAGTAATAAGCCAACCACACTCAATAATGGAAAAAGGGTACGAACTCAAGTGTCTGTAACAACAAAAAATTAAAACAAATGATATATGTTAAAAGGAAATTAAAATAAGTGTAGAAATGTAAAGTCACGGTGAAAAATAAATAAGTAATCCATAGTTTCTCAAACATGTTGTTTCGCTCTAAGGATAGAGAAAACCGAAGCAAAGTAGTTTTAGCATGTTTTTAAGAGGTGAAGAAGAAGGAATTAAAGAATAAGGGAAAAAAGATTTGGAATCATAATTTATATGTCAAGGGGGGAAATTAAATGGGTGGAGGGTAAGATGAAGGAAAACCTAAGGTAGAGGAACTCCTTATCAAAGTTAAAACACTCAAATTAGGTTTGTCAAAACAATGACTGTCGACCTTAAGGACTATGAAGAACTTATCTTAGCCACATAAGTATTAGGTCAACAAATGGAGTATATAGATCATCCCATGAAGGTTATATGCATGAAAATTAAAATGAACCTACCTCTCCACAACATATTCCCTATTCCCCATGACACCTTATAGAGCTATTGATCGACTATGAAGATTAGGTACTTGCATGAGAAAGTAGGTATGACCATAGAGTTTGTTGTATTCACCTATTCCAATCTATTGGCCTAACACACCCTAAAGGACATTGGCTCTATTTGAAACCAACTATGCACTTTTATCTTTGATTAGAGATAGGAGATGTACTTGTAATCACATTTTTTAGTGTGATTTTGACTTTTAAGATTTTTATGTTGCCTTTTATATATCACTTCTTTTTAATTCAAATGATTTAGATTTTAGCTTTCTTGATGGCTTTATCTATTCCTCCTCTTCCTCCTCTATACAGATGTGGAAGACCAAATATGGGTGTTAAAGATGACTTTCATTTGAATACTTGGGACAAGGTTACTAAGAGAGAGAATCTTTAAAGAGCATGGGGTATAAGAGTCTTATAAATCTAGGTGAAATAAAAGTGCTATCTTGAATTTGACTTTGTTTTATCTAATGTGGAGTGAAATTAAGGGGAAATCAAGAGGAGTGACATATGGAAAAATTTGAATTACTTCAAATTGAAAAAAATGTGACAAAGGGAAAAAAGGAATACAATGATAGTAAAGTGTGATTTTTAATCATAAGAATGAGGGAAATGGAGGAAAACATTCTAACATATATTATTGTACAAATTTCATCTAGAAAAAGAAACAAAAGCTAAAGTTTAAGAACAAGGATGTAAAAAGATGAAAAAGTGGTACTTTTATGAGGAGGGTTGGGTCTTATCCATGATCTTCCATTGCAACTTCATAAAAGAGAAACCCAAGGGATACCAACAAGTAAGTGAAAGATAAAGTGAGATAAGTAAAAAGATGGTAGTTTTGTGAGGAATGTTGAGTCCTATCCATGGTCTTAAAAAGAAACTCACAAAAGAAAAACCCAAGTGGGTTCAAAAAGAGAGAATGCAAGAAGATAAAGAAGACTATGGTACATAAAGAAACCAAAAGACCAAAAAGGGAGGACTAAAGGTTTGTGAAAGGAAGGAACTTACTGTAGAAGGAAAGACCCATGCAAGTAACTTGTAAAAAGTCTTAGATAGATGTAGATAGAAAGCATGAAAAGAAGGGAAGGATCCTACATTAACATCTATATCAAGGATGAGCATGTGAGAGATAAGCTTATGTCTCGAAAGGTTTCTTGGAGTTGAATTAGTTTAGTATTATGCCATGTAAAATAAGAGTGGGCATCCCAAGATGCCCCAAAGGGTAATTCGATGTAGGGATGGGCATCGAAAGATGCCCTAAAGGCTATAGAAATGTGTGGATGGGCATCACAAGATACCTCACAAGATAAAAATAGGAAGAAAATATAGGAAAAGATAAGAAACAAAGAGAACCCCATATAGTTTCTAAATGGATTCAAGTTATCGAAGAAGATTTTGATAGGGGACATGATGCTTGAAAGAAATGAAAAAAATTCTAAGAAATAGAAATAAAGAACTGGGTTGGAAAACAAGGAAAGAAGAAAAAGGTACATAGTCAACTGGTTTGAGCTAGTAGAGAAAATAGGGTCTAAAAACTATACAAAATTGACAAGGTCAACCTAGTATAAACAACAGGGGATAGAAATTATATAGAGTTGACAGGTTTGATCTAGTATAGTGGGCAGGGAAATAAAAATGATAAAATGATGAAAAATGTGAAATAAAACCTGCAAGGGTTAGATTCATGTTGGGTTCACCAAAATATACTATGAAGGTGAAGCCAAAGTGAAGACAATGCTAATAAGAAAGTGGAAGCATGAAGACAATCCAATCAATGGTGGGATAGGATTCACATTAGGTTCACCAGAATGTGTTATAAAGGTGAAGCCAAAGTGAATATAATGGTAAGAATAAAGTGGAAATGTGAAGACAAGTTGATCAGATGGAATATCAAATTCCATGTCATTTTCTATGTTATATACACTTGAAATCATATTCTATGTTATCACTAGTTTCATGCCTTATTCCATCTATAAAGGTTAGCATTCCTGAGTGGCCTAGAGTCACCTAATGAAATCAAGTGGTTACAAAGCTGATATACACAATTAGATATCCCCAACACTTTATGTAGTTTAGTTTTAGATGCATCTACTACATATAGGTGGAAAATGATGGAGTCATAGCTTGCTTGAGTTCTTGAGCCACTGACATGAGAGGTTTGGTAACACTTTTAGTCTAATATAAGAAATTCACATGTTATGATCCACTAATAAATGGTGGGAAATGATGGATTCAAAATTGGATTGAGTTCTTGAGCCACCCACACATGAGGATTGATCAAACTATCAACTCAATCCAAGTTATTTAATGATTTAATCACTATTTACATGCACAAACATAGGTTGTCATTAATTTCATGCATTGGTTTACCTACCTAATGAGGTGTATTCATTACTTTCTTCTTTCCCATATCTTTACTTAATTTTACTTAGTCACTTATTTATTTAACATAGTCTCTTGCTTTTGATATCTCTTAAGTAAGGATTGATTTATGCATGTTTTGTTGCTATTCATGCTTCACATACACAAATATAACTTCACATACTCAGACTCAGCTACATGGTCTTCACTTCCTATATAAGTATAGGTACACTTTTTTTCCTTTATACTAGTCATTTCACTTTGTTGCAATTCTAGCATAAATTGGGAAAAATGTAATCACCTAAAAGTGGTATTTGCATGCTAAGAGTGATAATTGAGACAACCTATCCCTAAATTATCCCTAGACCTATCCTAGAGCATATTATCATATTTTTATAGCCTTTATGTGGACCATAGGCATCCCTATTTAGCTAAAACATAGTATTAGACCTTCATTCTAAGATCCTGAATGTTTGTGGCTAGCAGCCTGTTGACTGGACATTAGCACCACATTAAAGACACTAGATCCATGTGGTGCCATTGTTCCCAAAATGGTGCTAATGTCCTTTAACATAAATCTATTAAATGGATATATTTTCAAAAGTAATACCCTCCTAAGGTCGGCGTAAACATCTTTTATTATTTGCACAAGCTAAAAAGCACTATAAATATATGACTTTTAGACCTCTATCCATAAGATAGAAATTGTATGCAAAATACTTATTCAAACTTGAAACAAGTTGAGAAAAATAAAGGTTATTAATCCCTATTCTTATCTACTTATGCATACTACCATCTGCAGATGCCCTAAGCCCAAGTTTTATAGATTTGCAATCTCAAGCACACTCAAGGCATTCAAGACTACTATCATTCTATCATCACTTTAAGTTACACTAGCACTTAAGTGGGGGCAACTACGTCAGGATTGATTCCTTTTTGGAGTATTGGTATGTATCCAACTCTCTTCATGATAGGGTGTTGAGGATGTCCAACCTATCTTACTGATAGACACACTTTTTAGCTCATACCTTACTTACAAGGAGGATTAGGGTTTGCATCATAAATCAACTATTTAAGGCACAATATAGAGTTTTAGACTTCATACACACAAGAATAGAACCCATAAACATAGGCACAAGTGCACCTAAAATTTAGGAATAGTCCTACATAGAGGACACTAGCACCATTTTTAGGACACTAGAGCTTGATGGTGCTACTTTCCAAGTGTGTCACTACTATCTAGGAGAGGATTTAACACATGAATCTAGTTGATGACACTCAGATCTATTTGTATTTGAGTTTTCAACACTTAGATCTTATGCATCAGGTGTTTTCTAGACAAGTCTTTATTTGCACATATTTATTACTATTTTTAGAAAGTTAAAGCAAGTCAAAATCTAGAACAAATAAGTGATTATTTATTGCATATTATTTGAATTATTTAAACCACTTATCCCTTTAATCAAAAATATGATTTACATAACTAAACCCTAAAAAGTTAAAATATTTGGTGAACCCAACTTACTTCTAACATTGCACAAATCCTATCCCTAAATAACCTTAGGGTCTATATTTCTATCATTCAGATTTTAGATCCATCCACTTTCTAATTTTATTTGACTTAATCATGATAACAATGACTAAAAAGGTGTATTACTTTCTATTTCAAAGTCTAATAATTTCATTTTCATGCTTATTTCTTTTAATTTGGAATGAACTCAAAAAAGACATAAACATATGTATAGATGATGCTTTATATCAATTTCAAGATATGTCATATTTCATAGCATGTTATCTTTCTCCTATATGAAGTTACATTAACAAGCAAACCCAAACACACATAGAGGATTTAACACATAAACAAACAACAATGTTTCAAGTTTCAATGCCATATCTTATGCACATGATATAATGTCCTTCTCCTCATCTCCATGAGTGTGATAGTTATTTTATTTCTAACCAAGTCCATGTTATCACTCATTTATGAGATGAAGCCAACTATACTAATGACACTAATCTACATACTCAACCTATTCACATCTCTTCCGTACAAGTTATGTGCCTACATGTTCAATCAAAAATAGCTAGGGTTTGTACTTGTGAGACTCTATGTGATCAAATTATTAGTATGAGAAAAATAATTATAGGATTACAAAACCATAATCAACTATTACGTGAAAATATTACAACATTGGAAAATCAATTTAAAAAATAAAGGCCTCTATGGCATAATAGTGTAAATCATGTATATGCATCTTCACCTAATCAATTTGTGGTAAACAATGTTAAATATTCAAATCATAAATCACAATAAAGTACATCTACAACTAGTGATTCAAAAAGCATTCAAAGATCAAATAAGAATTCAAGTGAGGTACTAAGGGAATGTTACCTACCCCCTCTACTCCCAATGAGAAGATCTAGATGTTTTTGTGCATATCATAGAATGCATGGGCACTACACAAATTCATGTTTAACATTGAAAAGGAAAATACAACATTTATTGGATATAGATAACTCACATAGTGAAATTACATCATGTTGTTCCCAAAATCCGTCACTTGTTTTTGGGGATAATATATCAATTATTTTGGTCCTACAAGCCAAAATTCTCCCTTCCCTTCTCAAAAAATGTTTTGAGTGCTGAAGTTCTTAAATTATTCAAGCATTTTCAGTCAAGGGACTCATAGGTTCAATGGGTTCAACAACTTCAACAGGTGGGCTCTCATAAAGGAACAACTTCCCAACACTTAAGTATTTTCAAGGCTGGTTCAATACCAAGGTTCAAGCAAAAGGTCCATTGATAGGCTTCAAACAAATGGAATGAACTATTGAACCATTGAACCATTGAACCCTACTTCAGCAAGGTTCAAAGGTTCAACGAGTTCAAGGAAGTTCAACCGCTTCAAAGAGTTCAACGAGTTCAAAGGCTTCAACAAGTTCTAAAGTTCAAAAAGTTTAGAGGACTTAAAGAAAAGAAGACTTCGAAGAAGAAAGAATGAACCATTGAACCATTGAACCTTGAACCAAAAGAGTTCAAAGTTCAAAGGTTCAATGAGTTCAATAAAGTTCAAAAGACTTAGAAGAACAAAGGATTTGAAGAGCAAAGAATGAACCATTGAACCTTGAACCTTGAACCAAAAGAGTTCAAAGTTCAAAGGTTCAACGAGTTCAATAGAAAAGAAAAGAATCTAGAGAGTTCAAAACTTCAAAGGATTCAAAAAAAGAGAATGAACCATTGAACTTTGAATTGAAATGGTTCATAGGTTCAAATGGTTCAAATAGTTCAACCAGTTCAAGAAGTTTAAAGTTCACAAGGAAGCTTCAAGCGAAGGAAGGAAGTGGAAGATTCCAGAGACAAGTTCAAAGAGATGGTTCAATCGATTAGACCAAGGAACCAATTGAACTAAGGAACCGATTAAACCAAGGAGCCGATAGGACCACCCAAACTATTGAACCATTGAATCGATACACTCTCATGGTTCAAAGGTTCAAGGTTTAAAGTGGTTCAAGTGACCAAGTGACCAATGACGTCCCCACAGACATCAAATTCAAGGTAATAAAATGCCCGTTTATTTTCAAATATGGTGTAGAACCTGAAGAACAAACTCAGCGACCGGCCAAATAAGGATCCAAAAGAGCCAACATAAAGGGAAGAGATAGCTCGAGAGCTCAAATCACAAGAAAAGGACAAAATACAACAAGGAAAGAGGGAATGATGTAGAAAGACTAGAAATATCTGTGCAAGAGTTATTTCTAGTTGGTGAAACAGTCCACCAGGTGGACATCAGAGAGCGTGAACACTCAAGGATGTGTCCTATTTTTCTCTATCAAGTAAAGGCAAAATGGATAGCTGTGCACATATCAGGAAGAAGATCAAGTGGCCCATACTTCAAAAGGAGACATTTGAGATGAATTAACATGCCACAGTTAAGGCCGATGCCCTGTTCTAGCATGGCCCCTTGACAGAACTAAAAATGCATTCAAGGCATTGAATACAGCAGGGACCATTCCATGAAACAAAGTGCCCAAGTCTTTCTTAGAGTGATATATATTATAATCTCTTTTTTTATGCAAAGGATATCTCTTTGTTATAGAAGCAAAACTCTACCCAAATTGAAAGGTATTACTTGAGACTTTGAGCTTAGATTGTTAATCATATTTCTTTATTTGAATGAGAAAAAAGTGACCTTTCAGACTTTGTGCTAGAATAGCTTGTGTTATTTAAGAATTTTTTCTTATGTCTATTTTCTAGAAGCATTCTTGTCCATTTAATTTAAAAATCAGAACTAGTGGAAGTAATCAGGAAGGTGTCCTAAAGTTGACTGTGGAGAGACTTTGTGTTGCCACAATTGTCTTTAGTGTGTTTTTTTTTCTATTTCTGTGTAAAGGATCTTGGGATGACTTTGTGCCCCCATTGTCCTTCATATATTTCACTCTTTGGTAGTTGAGGTGGAGACTTTGTGCTACACTTCATTTTGTTATTTTATTATGCCCTGTTTTAGTGAGGGAAGCAATGAAAGACTTTATGCTTTCGTGGGTTTCTCGTGATTACAATTACTACCAGGTAGGAATCTAGTTGTTGACTAAGTATTACTTTTGAAAGAAGAGAAGTACCTCTAGTAATCACCTAGGATTTCTCTTTTGATCTGTGAACATCATCTCTGAAAAAAAGAGATGGATGGCGTTGTCCTACCCCTGAGTGTTATTTTCTGCTTATTTATAGTATATTAGTACCGTATAGTTATAGGGAACCTCCCCTTAATGAGAGAAGAGATTTGTCCCCATTTGATCTGGTTAACCTACACATTTAGATAATAAATCTCCCTATGCTATGGTTGAAACACCTATTTTACTCTCAGTTAGCTGGTGACAAAATATTCACCCAATAGTTTTTGGTGACTCCAATGTGCTACGCCCCTAACCTATCACATGTATGAGGATAGTATTAACCAACTTGTGGCTTAATTATCCCTCTTTGACATTATATTACATTTATTTATGCTTTCTTTAGATTAGTAGGTCGGCCTATGGAGTAACCATGGCCTAGTTAGACTATATATAGGAGGTAGTGGGTAATCATTTATCATCATATTGTGAATTTTGCTCTTATTGAAGCTTGTGGAGGTTGCCCCCTCGAAGTGGCTTATCTATTATCATATATTCAGATATATTTCAGTCATATTTGGATATAATTCTATTGTTATACTTAATTCTTGAAGTAATTTCATTACAAGTGGTATCAGAGCTGCGATTTGGGCAATCTTGTGGGCGAAACACTAAATTTTTAAATTTTGAGATATATAAAAAATAGTTGTGAATTTATCTACATTTTTTTATTGGAGGTGTGAAATAATCACATTAAGCTTCTATTAAAATTTCAGATCATTTGGATCTATTTTTAAAAATATTTCGCTCTTTTATGGTTTTTCATAAAATTGCTCTATAGTGCGCAATTCAAAGAATTTTTCTGAGTTGTTTACATTTTTGGAAAGCTTAGAAATATTTGGCTATGGTTTGTTCTTTGTATATTTTGAATTGAGGCCAAAATAATTCCAAAATAACTTGGTCAAAGTTGGGTCAAAAGTGTCAATAAGGGTCGACATCGTAAAACCCTTTTATGGCAGGGCCACAAACTCGGGGCCGAGGAAAGGGTGCTAAAACTCTAGGAAAAACTCCTAACAAGGATGAGATGGAGTCAAAAGGGGGGTGTAAGAGACCCTTTGTACCAGGGTTTTCTGACATAGATCACAAAGTAAGCCAGCTTGACTATAGTGTGCAAGGCATTCAGAGTGAGGTGTAAGACATACAATCTAATATGCAATCCCTACATGATAGTTTGGGATATATCATGATGGATTTGAACATTAATCAATCAAATCATCAAGCTAACTCTATTTCACAAACCCACCAGGGTGGTTCTCCTAACCAGTCTACTTCAAATCTAACTCCATGGCCACAGAAGAACCTATTACCAAAAGTGGATATGCGCAAATTCGATGGAAAAGATCCACTCAATTGGCTCAACCAAATGGAGAGTTTTTTTGACCTACATCAGATTCCAAGTGGATAAAAGGTTACCATGACATACTTGTATCTTGAACCTGATCAATTCGTTTGGTATCGATGGTTGTGTGCTCAAAAGAAAAAGATGGATCTCAATGTCACTTGGTCAATTTTTCAAGAGTAGCTACAATTACACTATGGCAATAGTGTAACAGATAATTACTCCAGCCAACTCGCAAAATTGCGACAAACTAGCTCCATCAAGGATTATATTCATCATTTTTAGAACCTATCCTTACGTGTGGAGACAATTTTTGATGCAAACTTGAATGACCTATTTTTGGGTGGACTCAAGGACCACATTCAACATGAGGTATGCATGTTTAATCCACTTAATATTTTTGAATCTATTATTCTAACACGTAGATCTGAGAAAAAATTCATAGCCAACAAGAAGTAGCCATTCACTCACTTCAAAGATCGTAGCATATCATCATCAACATTTCCTCCACCTACTAGATTGACCCCTCAACAAATTGTGTTGGGGGATCAATCCAACAATAGATTACAATTGTGACAGCAATAAACGCAGAATTAAATCAGATTGACAAGTAATTAGAATGATAATAGCAAGAACAAGAGATACAAGAAAACACCCTAAAAACTTGTATTAACAAACTCTTTACAAAAGGAATACAATTGAAGAAAGCTTATTTCTTCCACACCTCTCCTAGATGTATAGATCTCTCACTAGATCTCTATTCCTCAAGAGCTCTCTCTCTCAAGAACAATCAACTCCAACAAGCCTAGATTTACTCAATTTTATACTGTTCTTCTCATACAATGAATTACAATAATTCACCCAACTACAATAATCTACTACAAAAACTACAATAAGCTAGGAAGATCTAATTCTACATATAGAATTAGGAGACTTGAGCATGTACTTCCAACAAGCAGTTAAGCCACTTGAACAAGGGCTTTAAAAATAGTATTGCTAACAATAGAGATGTGAGATTGAGACTTCAACTCAAACTTATCATGCAAACACTTGCTTCTGTCCACAAAAATAGCTTTCTGGACACGCAGGTAACCGACGTCGGTTCCTACTACTTGTCTGTGACCACCATCGACTGACTCTCTGCCGACGTCGGTGCCTCTGCAACTGCCTGTGACCGACATCGGTTGCTCCTGACCGATGCCAGTGTCTGTGTAGACTCGAACCTGATAATGAATGCTCCTTGGTGAAGTTTTTAGCTCCACACCCTAACAATCTCCCACTTGGAGATAAACAGCTGCACCATTACCTGTACAACAACATCTTCTAGCTCTTCCATCTTCAACTCAATCATGAAGACCAATAGAATTAGAACGAAGATTCAACTTCTCCTTTGTAACTGACTTAGTTAACATATCAGCAGGATTCCTATCTGTATGGATCTTCTCCAGCTTCAACTCACCATCTTCCAATCCCTGTCGTATGAAGTGATACCTTAGCTGTATGTGCTTTGTTCTTAAATGAAAGGCTGAATTCTTAGCCAAATGGATTGCACTCTGACTGTCACTATACAATCTACAACTCTCATGCTCCCTACTAAGCTCATCCATGAACCGTGTCATCCATATCATCTCCTTGCTAGCTTCTGTGGCTGCAATATACTCTGCTTCTGTAGTTGACAAGGCAACAACCTTCTGCAACTTAGATATCCAGCTAACCGCCGTTCCACCTATAGTGAAAACATAACCTGTAGTGCTCCTCCTGCCATCCAAATCACCTGCCATATCTGAATCTACATAACCATGTAGAGAAGTATCTGAACCTCCATAGCACAAGTGCTTACTGCTGGTTCCTCTCAGATATCTAAAGATCCACTGAACTGCTTTCCAATGTTCCTTACCTGGATTGGCCATATACTTACTTACAACTCCCACTACTTGGGCAATATCTGGTCTAGTACACACCATTGCATACATCAAACTCTCTACTGTGGAAGAATATGGAACCTTACTCATGTACTCTACCTCATCATATGAATTAGGACATTTTTCTTTACTCAACTTAAAATGTCCAGCCAAAGGTGTGCTTACCGGTTTAGCATCCTGCATATTGAACCATTTCAACACCTTGTCCATATAATCTTCTTGAGACAATATCAACCTGTGATTTTTCCTGTCTCTCTTAATGCTCATGCCAAGGATTTTCTTTGCTGCTCCCAAATCCTTCATAGCAAACATTTGAGCTAATTTCACCTTAAGCTCTGAGATATCCTGCATGTGAGATCCTGCAACCAGCATATCATCTACATACAACAATAGAATAATATATCTACCATTATCAAATCTCTTGAAATACACACAATGGTCTGATTGACACCTACTATAGCCATGCTCAGTCATAAACCTGTCAAATTTTAAGTACCATTGCCTAGGAGCTTGCTTGAGGCCATACAAGCTTTTCTTCAATCTGCACACAAACTTCTCCTTACCCTTGACCTCAAATCCTTCTAGCTGTTCCATATAAATTTCCTCATCCAAATCTCCATGAAGAAACATTGTCTTAACATCTAGCTGCTCAAGATGCAAATCCTCAAAAACATCCAAAGACAATACAACCCTTATTGAAGTCATTTTAACAACAGGAGAAAAAATCTCACCAAAGTCAATACCTGGCTTTGTGTAAATCCTTTTACCACTAATCTGGCCTTGTATCTCATCTATCCATTCTCGCCTTCCTTCAACCTGTAGGTCCATCTGTTCTTGAGTGTTCTCTTACCAGCTGGCAATTCAACCAAATCCCATGTTTGGTTCTCTCTTAAGGACTCCAACTCCTCAACCATGCCATGCTCCCACTCACTCTTGGACTCCACCTGTATTACTTTTTCAAAACTATCTGGTTCTCCACCATCAGTTAGCAATAAATAAAATAAAGAAGGAAAATATCTAATTGGAGGCTTACTCACCCTTTCTGACCTCCTGATGGGTGTCTGAGACTCGTCTACAACACGCTGTCCACCTAAATTCTCTGACAGTGATTGACCTCTGTCATCTGCAGACCTATTACTGACCGATGTCAGTTTTGCCTGACTGACCTCGGTACCTGTACGGCCGACGTCGATCTCTGTATGGCCGACACCGATTTCTATCTTGCTGACTTCGGTTCCTACCCTGCTGACGTCGGTCTCTGTGTTTTCCTGCAAGTGATTATTTCTTTTTCCCGCGAGCTCATCTTTGACTTTTCACCATTGCTCTGCTCAGATTAATTCAACTTCCTTAGCTGATCACAATACATCACTCTTTCGTTGAAAACAACATCACGGCACCTGATTACCTTATTAGTTTCTAGATTCCACAATCTGTAACCAAAGTCATCTGAGCCATAGCCAATAAATGTGCATCTCATAGACTTAGCATCAAGCTTCTTTCTATTTTCCTTATCTATATGCACAAAGGATTCACAAACAAGAACTTTGAAATATGAGAGATCAACCTTTTTACCTGTCCATGCCTCTTCTGAAATACCACCATCTAGAGTTGTAGAGGGTCTTCTGTTAATCAGGTATACTGCAGTGTCAACAGCTTGTGCCCAAAACTGTAAGGGCAAATTGGCATGCAATCTCATACATCTTGCATGCTCCATTATTGTCCTGTTCATCCTTTTAGCAATACCATTCTGTTGAGGTGTCCTTGGAACCATCTTTTGCCTATGGATTCCATGCATGTAACAATAATCTCTGAACTTATGACTGCAAAACTCACCACCATTGTCTGATCTCAGGCACTTTAATCTTTTACCTGTTTCATTCTCAACCATGGCTTTCCAAACTTTAAAAGTATCAAATACATCAGATTTTCTTCTAATATAATAGATCCATACCTTCCTTGTAGCATCATCTATGAAAGATACATAGTACTGTGATCCTCTAATGGAAGCAACCTGAGCTGGTCCCCACACGTCTGTGTGAACAAGCTCCAACTTGTGCCTCTTCTTAGTAGACCCAGTTTTGAGAAAACTAACCCTTTTCTATTTTCCAAATACATAGTGCTCAAAAAACTCTAGATCTATGCATTTTAAATCTGAAAGCATACCTTTGGACTTAAGAATTGACATCCCCTTCTCACTCATGTGGCCAAGCCTTGAGTGCCACAATTTAGCATCCACATCTGAAGTAGATAATACAGAAGGAGATTTGTTAGTAACACAATTACACAAATAGAGAGTACCTTCTCTCTTACCTTTGGCCATAACAAGTGTACCCTTGGTCACCTTCCAAGATTCTGCTGTGAGAGTTACTGTACAACCCTCATCCCCTAACTTTCCTACAGAAATGAAATTTCTCTTCAAGCTAGGAACATGCATCACATCTCTCAACACCCATGTGTTGCTATTTTGCATCTTCAGCTGCACTTTACCTTTGCCAATTATTTTACAGGGCTCATCATCCCCTAGATACACTATTCCAAAATCTCCATAGATATAGTTGTTTCTATCGCTAATTCACTTTCTACATTCAAAAGATGAATAAAGAAACTAAAGAAATGGACAAGGCTAGAAGTACCTGGATAAAGATTGCGCACCATAATCCAGACGTTTGTGGGCATCCCTCTTTGGCTATGGAGGAATGACACTGTAAAAGAAAAGAAACTTGGACAAGAAAATGTTAGATGGATAAGCAGTGGGTTGCCAAGCGAAAGCTTGTTCCCAAAAGTATAAAAACTTCCTCAAGAGAGGTCAACCCACTGATAACAGATAGATAAAAGACTAAGGAAACACAGAATGCCAGAATATAGGAGTGATAAACAAATTAGAAATGAAAGAAAAGATCAATGATTATCTGAATGGAGCTATCGGGCTGATGACAGTCACCGAGGTCGGGAATGTTGTTGGCGTCGGTTGTATGGTCTGCCGACTTCGGTTATCCTACCGACGTAGGTCGGGGAAGTAATCGGTGTCGGTCGGGGCAGTGGCCTGAAGTCAGGTCAGGTCGAGTTTCTGAACTATGGACAGGTCTGGTTTGTGAACAGGGTTGAGACAGAGTTCAGGAACGACTTTGAATGGACTGGGGAATGGTCTAGTTCTGATTAGGTGCCCTGTACAGGGTCTTTGTTGGCAGGAGGGATGAGGGAGTTGTCCAGGATTGTACTGAAAGGATGACAGGTGAAAGGGAGATGGACAGAGGACAGGGCATGAGAAGGCTTTTCAGCCTCTCAGGGGGTAGGACAGAGGGAGTGGGAGACAGCAGATACCAAATAACTGAACACTAAAGAAAAGAAATGAAATGAAATAACAGACTGTGCTTACCTTTTTAGCTTGCTGAATGAAGAGTGGGAGAGCTGTTGTTGAGACCACAAAAGACTTAATCTCTGCTCAAGAATCCCTGCACCTGTTGCTGCTGTTGCAGGAGGTCCAGAGGGAGAAGAGTAGAATGCCAAAATGCCAAGAGAATTCAGTTTGCGAGCTCAAGGGGCCGGGGGCTGGAATGGATGCAGAAAGGAGTCTTGAAGGCTGCTGACGTCGGCATGATCGCCGACGTCGGCCGAAGGATCGCCAACATCGACAGTGGCAGAATGGGGGTAGAGACTAAAAATAGCCTCTGCCCGTTCTTGCACGCCGCCGGGCGAGGGATTGTGGGAAGAACGGTCATGATGATGCTTAAATGGGCGCGGGAGGAAGATAATGAGAAGATTTGGCATAATAAAGGCTAGGAGGGAGGTGGAGGGATCCAAGGGAGGATCCAAGGTGGCAAGGGTGAGGTGGAAAGGGGGCCACTTAATTGAAATATTTAAGTTATTTTAATCAAATGAGTGGAGGGGACTAAGGCCAAGGGTTAGGATATGGGTTTGAGGTGGATAAGGGGGGAGAACCAAGGTGCAGACACATTTGTGGTGTCTACATTTGTCCCTTTTTATCTTGTTGGTTGTTCTTGACGAACTGCAAGACAAAAATAGGAGTTGGTTGCCCCAAGAAAAGAATGAGGTGTTCCCCCCTCAAAGCGATAGTCGAGAGAAGGGAACTGGAGATCGAGTGTCGATTTGACAGAGAGATGGATAGAAGAGTGTGAGCGAAAATGCTACAATAGTCGTGATTGCGCATATGCCACTTCACGAGATGGTCGGGTCAAATTGTCGCATGTCGAGGGTCAAGGAGTGCCAAAATTGAAGTAACCAGGCCCCAGCATTTAGTCATCTGCTGATCAAGGTACTCAATCTAAGCTGAAGCTCCAAATGGTCATCGTGTTCCAGGTATCCCAGGCTCAGGAAGTGTTCCCAGAAACACGAAAATGCCACAAGTAGTAGGGATCAACTGGCTTGCGATCCTATACTTGTGAAGGGTCAAAAATAGTCTGCGGACAATTCTACTAACCAGCCGTGAGGTAGCACACACGCAAAAACAACCAAGGCAACATTGGCTTGGAAGTAGTCGAAGGTCAAAGGAGATACGCATGATCTCCAATGGTCATTGGTCAAGGGGATGGATGGACGAAAGGATGTGGCCGAGCTAACCTCAGAAAACGTCATGTGATCTGAGTGCTGCCTACATAGCCCTTGTGTGAAGGGCCTCAGGCCAATGTAGTTCTCTCTAAAAGGGAGGAATGGTCAAAGAAAATGATTGTTCTTGGTCAAAGTTGATGGAGTTGGTCGTGATCAAATTCACAGAAGAGAAGGTTTGTCCATCAAAGAGACGAACAAATGGGGGTGGTCGAGCTAACCTCAGAGGATGTGTTATCTGAGTGCTGCCTACATAGCCTTGGTCATAGGGCCTCAGACCAATGTAGTTCGGATGAATTGAGAAGATTGGTCGATGATTGGATGTGGTCAAGTGTCGAAATGATGAGGGTAAGATGAGGATAAGATGATGCTACAGATGGTGTATTCTGTAGAATTGGTCGAGAGTCTTTCATCCCTAGCAAGTTTCCATAGTCATGATGGATGTATGCTAAAAATGAATGGAGGTCTATTTATGCTTCAGCAAGTATTGGTTTATGCTTAACATAAATTGGGTCTGGTCGATAGTTTCCATGTGTATTGGTGTCCATAGAAACTATGTGAAATGGACGAGGATGATGTCTGATGCCATGAGGATGAAAAATAGCTTGGTTTGAGTCGACAATTGATGTGGTTAAATGTGACCAAAGTGTAGAGAAAAGGTGAAAGGCAAATCACTCTTTCATTGACAAGGACTAGAAAAGGAGCATAAATAGGGGTTATTAGAATAAAAGCTCCGTTCATGCATTACGTCGTTGACCAGTGTTGTATTAGAACGGTAATCGAATCACTTTGACATTAAAGTGAGCTTGAAATCCCCTGAGCAGGTGATAGGAGGAGGATAGGGTAACCCAGTTTAAGAGTAGGAATAACCTTGCCCCTTTTTATAAGAGACCCTGAGACAACTACAAGCCAAGTCCATGACTCATTTTTTTTTTTTTTTGAGTCATGGACAAGACTGTAGAAGTTCAAGGACGCCCTTTTATTAGGACAAAGCATCCATGCATCATAAAAGGGTTGTAGAGGACTTGTTAAAGGGGAATAGGGTTGAAAGGAATGAGGATTAAGAGGACGAGGATTGCTCAAGGGACGAGCTCAAGTTACGTGTCAAGTAGACGAGCACTCGACTAACAGAAGAATGGTCGAAGATGCAATGCATTAAGAGGCTCAGGTTCTGGCCGTCTGTCGAGGGAGGACAGACGATAAGTCCCTGACCCATACTTGTGCGTGATGATAAAAGGTCCAAGCCAATTGGGGGTGAATTTGCCTCGTTTACTTTGCTCCATATTGGTCACGTGCTGATTCTCTTTGAGGACGAGGTCTCCGATGTTGAAATCTCGTTCTCATAGATTTTTTGTTGTAGGCTCACTTTATGCGACTTTGGTAGACATGGAGATGATTGAGGGCAGCAAGACGACGCTCGTCAAGTAACTCAAGTTGAGCTAAGCGATCTTGATGAAAGTCGTCGTTGAAAAGAATGTCATGCAGGGAGATGTAGAGAGACGGGATCTGTACTTTGAGAGGTAAGACAGCCTCCATTCCGTACACGAGGGAGAAAGGAGTAGCACCCATAGAGGTTCAGATGCTAATGCGGTAAGCCCATAAAGCGAAGGGAATATGAATGTGCCAATCCCTTCCTGTGTCATCGACCACCTTCATGAGAATTTTAGTCAAAATTTTGTTAGAAGCCTCAGCCTGCCCATTTGCTTGTGAGTAGTAAGGCAAAGAAAAGCTGAGTTTGATGCCAAATGAGTCGCATAGTTTTTGGACAGTCTTGTTTTTGAAGGACTTGCCGTTGTCGGTGATGATTTTGTGAGGGACACCAAAACGATAGATGATGTGGCTATTGATGAAGTCGACAATTTTGTCAGCTTTTATGGAGACAAGAGGAATGGCTTCCACCCACTTGGTGAAATACTCAGTGGCAGTGATGATGGACTGATGACGAAGAGACGAGTGAGGGTTAATCTCACCGATGAGATCTAAGCCCCACTGAGAGAAAGGCCATAAATCCTGAGTGACTTGTAAGGCGTGGCTAGGGAGATGAAACAGGTTAGAGTGTTGCTGACACTTGATGCAACACCGAACATAGTCGCTACAGTCTTACCCAGGCGAAGGATGCGCTTGGCAACCGAGTTCTCACTAAAGTGTCCATCACAAATCCCGTTGTGGACTTGTTTTATGGCTTGAGAAGCTTCAGTGGAGTTTAGACAATGAAGAAGGAGGCCGTCAAAGCCTCGCTTATAGAGAAGACCCCCTAGCATGGTATAGCGAGTTGTGCGCTTGATGAAAGCTCGCAGCGCATTGCTAGAGAGGTTGGGAGGAGTGACAGAAAGAGACAAGTAGTCCACTAGTTGCTTATACCAGTCATCTTGTGGGCTAGAATCGACAGTGTTGATATGGTCGATGTGAGGGGAGATGTATGAAGGCAAGGGTACACGATGCACCGTGACAAAAATTTGAGATGACGATGATGAAGACGGGATATGCGAAGCAAGAGAAGCCATGGTGTCAGCAAACTTGTTCGTAGAGCGTGGAACAGTCTGCAAGAGATAATGGTCGAAAGATGCCAAAAGAAGGTCAGCACGATTTTTATACCTCTGCAAAACTTCATTTTTACAGAGGTATGAACCGTTAACTTGATTGACGACGAGTTGCGAGTCGTCGAAGATGTTGATAGACTTGATGTGGAGGGAAAGGGCAGTCTGAAGTCCCAAAATTAAGGCCTCATATTCGGCCATATTATTGGTACAATCAAAGTCAAGCTTGAAAGATAGAGGCATGGGCTCCCCTTCGAGTGGGATGAGGATGACCCCCACACCCCCATCGAGTTGACATTTGGAACCGTCAAAGAACATGGTCATTTGGTAGACGGTGTCATCGGTGGAAAGTGTGGCGATAGATTCATCAGAGAAGTCACATTGTGAAGGTTGGTTGTCGGAAAGAGGGGCATCTGCTAGTTGGTCAGCGATGGTTTGCCCCTTAATAGATTTCTGCTGGATGAATTCGAGGTCAAACTCAGTGAGCAGCATGAGCCACCGAGCCATACATTGATTCTGATATGGCTTGGAGTGCATATACTTGAGAGGGTCAGTGTGAGTGACGACAAAGGTTTTGTGGTTGAGAAGATAGTGGCAGAGCTTGGTAGCGAAAAAGACTAATGCCAAATAGAGTTTTTCGGTATGAGTATATCGAGTTTCATAGTCGACTAGTGTTCGGCTGATGTAGTAAACCGCTTGCTCACGATGATGCTCATCTCGGTGCGCGATCATGGCACCTAACGAATGGTTGGTGGCAGAGATATAAAGGTAGAAGGGTTGGTCGTCTTTAGGTGGAATGAGGACTGGTGGAGAGACTAAATAGCTTTTGAGGGCTTCAAAAGCCTCTTGACAGTCCTCATCCCATTTAAAGGAGATGTCCTTCTTAAAGAGATGATGAAATGGTTGGCAGCGGTCTGAAAGCTGCGAGATGAAACGACGGATGGACTGGAGCTTCCCTTGTAGACTGCGAAGCTGCTTGAGATTGGTTGGGGGTGGCGTTTTGAAGATAGCGCGGATCTTGGCAGGATCTATCTCGATGCCACGGAAGGAAACAATGAAGCCGAGAAGCCTGCCTAAGAGGACCCCAAAGACACATTTCTTGGGGTTAAGGCGAACATTGTACTGAAGAAGGCGAGAGAAGATGATTTTGAGAATGGTCAAGTGGAAAATGTAGGTCATGGCGCGCTGATATGTGGCACCAGCATTTTTCAAGCTGGTCAATGTTAGGAAGAGGAAAGTCATCTTTGGGACAGGCTAGGTTAAGGTCACGATAGTCTGTGCAGATCTGAATCCCCCCGGTTGCTTTAGTAACTGGGATGATGTTAGAGACCCACTATGGATAATCGATGGGTTGGATGAAGGAGACAAAAAGAAGGCACTGAAGCTCCTCTTTGACAAGGAGCACAATGCGAGGATGCATCTTTTGCAGCTTTTGCCTAACAGGCTTAGCCTCTGGTTTGGTGACAATGTTATGGGTAGCAATGGTGGGGTCGATGCCAGGCATGTTGCTGTAAGTCCAGGCAAAGGCGTTGCTATGGTCAGAAAGGAACTGGGTATAGTCAAGCTGCTCCTGAGTGTCTAAAGATTGGCCAATCTTTAAGACGTGAGGAACATCAAAAGAAGGGAGGTTGATGTCAATGGTTGATTCATTTAACATAACCTGGGTCTCAGAAGGGAGGGAACGTTGGATGAAAGAGTCATTGACACCCATGTAGGAAAGGATGGCGTCATCATCAACGCAGTGGACAGTGTGAATGGTTGCCAACTCATCCTCCATCATGCTAGGAAAGATGAGAGGGAGAGATCTGGACACCCCATTGAGCTGATAGGTCATGGGTTCCAGGCGGATGGTGTTTATGGAAAAAAAAACTAGGAGGGATGGAAACCACCGACTCCGTAGGTGACAAAGGAGAAATGGGTGAGTTTGGAGGAGATTGGTCAATTGTTGGCTCGGGACAAAGGTCGGAAGGAGCCTGAGTGGGGTCATGATATCCCAGGCCATACCGTTTCTTGGCATCATCATCATTGAGTGGCTCGTTGGGCTGATGGGAGCCCTGCTCATAACGTCCAAAACCAAAACCCTTCCATGCACACCTGTAAAGGTAAGTGTGTGCGAAGGCGGGGTTGCCAAGAAATGAGAAATCTGATGTGAAAGGTTGGGGTGAAGAGAGGGAATTGTCGTTGGTAGGAGCTTGATTGAGCCCCCCATAGACAAAGTTGGTTCAGAGGTTAGGAGGACCATAAGGCACGACCATCCCGATCCGATGGTCATAATTGGGACTGAGATGAAGGCGTCCATACTCTTGCGGAGTTTGGAACATGTCTAGGGTCAACAAGTGATATTCCCCAAGTGATAGTCATTGGAAGATGTCTTCCATGGGGTCTTTGGTCGGCGCTTGAAGAGGAGGGGTGAGGGCGACCGCCGATTGTGAACTGGTCGAAGCTTCCATAGATGGAGGCGGTGTCAGAGTTGATGGCTTGATGGGAATGAGGATATCATTGGGACGATAAGTTGTGTTGCAAGTCTTGAAAGGTGAAGGGTCAATGGGAATGGTGTGGACTTGCCCATCATGCTCAAACTTCACACAATGGTGCAGGGTAGAGGGGACACAGGCCATGGCACGGATCCAAGGTCGACCCAGTAGAATATTGTATTGAAACTCTCCTTCGATGATATAGAAGAGCTCCGAGACTGTGCGTGGACCAACGTGAATGTGAAGGATGACTGTGCCAATGGTCGTGGCGGTGGTGTCATTGAAAGAGCGTAAGATCGCGTCAATTTTGGAGACGCAATTCTTGGGAAGAGCCAACTGATCAAAGGCATGGGTAGAGATTATGTTGATGCTAGCATCGTCGTCGATCATAACGCATTTAATGCGTGTCCGATCAACATAGGCAGTGATGAAGAGGGCGGCGTCCTGATCTTCCGTGTTAGATGCAGGAATCTCAGAATCGCTGAATGTGATGGAGGCGACAGGAGATAAAGAATGGACGAGGGCAGCGAGTGGTTGGGGGTCCTCGAGTTGGACTTCCGCTGCCTGTAGGGCTTGGATGAGGGCTTGACGGTGCTGAGGCGAGGTTTGGATAAGGTCATAAAGAGACATCTTTACAGGCGTCTGGTGAAGCTGCTTCAGCATGGAGTCGTGAATTGGCCCAGAAGAAGAAGACGAAGAAGGCTGGGATGCGCCAAGGATAGAAATTTTAGGCTTGGGCGCAAGAGGTGGCTTGACAAAGGGATAGGTCCAAGGAATGGCAGCTTTTTCTTTCACCTTGTCCTTCTGTGACCTAGTGGTTATACGGATAGCATTGATTTCGAAAATAGGAGGTGAAGAAGGGGTCATGCCTTGCTGGTGAGGTGTTGATGTGTTTGAAGAGGTTGGATGAGAATGAGCTGGGCTCTGGTCAAGAGTGTCCTCAAGGAGAAGAGTGTCCTTCTCCATATAGCGGCAGATGATGGCCTTGAGGGCACAACAAGGCTCGGTATCGTGTCCTGGTGTACGATGATATAAGCAAATTTTTGTGTCGTCGAACCAGGGGGCTTGGACCCGAGAGGTTGGAAAGGCTTGATGGGTGGAAGGGTTATGTTGGAAGTCTACAGAAGCCAGCGTAATATCAATGAGTATGAGCCCACTAGAGGGTCCGTGCTATTTGATATGCACGAGGTCGGTGAATTTTGCTTTGGCGAGGTTGGAATGGGTTTCTGTACCACCTTATGGGTTGATGGTGCGGTGACAGGCAGAGACGGCACTTTCTTGGTGATTGGTACCACCTTTTTAGGAGAGGGACGGCTGGAGGTAGGCAGAGGAAGCAAAGGAGGCAACGAGTTTTGATTAGAGGCCGGAGTGGGAAGGATTCTAGCCAGGGTCGAAGGATGGGGGCCCAAAATGGATGGCAATGGTGACGGGGAAGGAGGCGTTCACTTCGGTGGTCTGGCAGTCTTCTTTGACTTGGTTGGAAGACTACTACTGGTCAAGGTCTGGTCTAGGTCCACCTTCACGTGCGGGTGAGTGAGGGTGGAGACAGGACAAATGCCAAGTGACTTGATAGGCTTAGACGAGAGAGATGCAGGTTTCGGTTTTGATGGGTTTGGTTGAGGTTTGAGAGTCTGGTCTTTGTCAAGAGTCTGAAGAGATTCTGCCTTGGGAAGATTAGTAGCATGTGATGAGAGGGCATGGGTATGTTGAAGGGCTTTAAGATGCTCCCACAACACCTGAGGCGTCACTTTCCTCGGAGGGAGAAGTTTGATTTTCTCCACTAACCGAGAAAATGGCTGAGAAGAAGATGTTGATGGTTGCGGGGTTGAAGACGAGATGGGTGTAGCAGTCTTAGAGGCATGGTATGGTGAAGACAAGACAAATTTAGATGGAGATGAAGGGGAGACAGGTTCTTCTCTGGGTGGAGAAGAATTTAGAAAGCGAGGCTCCTCAAGCAGGTAAAGGGTAGGGATGATGGTGCCCTCCACTTGCGATTGAGGAGTAGGAAGGGTCGGGTCCTCCATAGGCAGCAGAAATGAGGATGGCGAGACCGGTGGTGCTGGTAAAGCTGAGGCGTCCTCCAAGATGAGAGAGGTCGATGGAGAACTAGCTAGGGAAAGAGGTTTGTCCACACGTGATGGACTGATTGATGGACTAACCTCTTGAGGTTGATTGGGGACGGAAGGCGAGACCGTATTGACTGTTTGAATGTTGTGTTCATGATTGTCATCAATTAAGGTCCGAACATTGTTTTGAGTTGGCAGATGATTAGGGAATGGCTGTTTGAAGATGTCAATGGCCTGATTAGGGGGTGCATTGAGATTATCTAAGATGAGGTCCCCCTTTTCAAGCATGTCTTGGATTATGTTCTTAAAAGTTTTGCAGTTTTCCATGTCATGTCCCTTAACACGGTGGAAGCTGCAGAAGTCTTGTTCCCTATACCACGCAGGGATGGCATGTGAGGGATCAAATTATGGAGGAGGTTGGGCTTGAGAGAGATTGAGGACCCCCTGCTTAACAAGCTTTTCCAGCACAGATGCGTATGATTCTCTGAGAGGAGTATACTATCATTGTACGTATCTCTGCTAGAATTGGCGAGTGGTGCTCTGAGATGTGGATGGCTTAGGCTAATTGGTTGAAGAAAATGAAGGTCTAACAACCACAGCATTAGCTGAAGCCTTGGATTTAGAATTGGATGATGATGGCTTAGCAGAAGAAGAGTCATTGGTCTTAGAGCTGGGATTCTTGCTCCAGAACTTGACTTTATTCTCCTCGATGGCATGCAACTCAAGTTTGCGGGCCATCGTGAAGGCTTCATCGAAGGTGCAGAAGGTTTGAACCCTCAGGGTGGAAGAAATATGTCTAGTGCAGGCTTGGGAGAAGAGTTCAATAAGCTCGGCCTGGGGTAAGGAAAAGGAGAGTTGATTGATGAGGCCTCTCCATCGAGCAACGAAGTCGGCTATGGACTCGTCCTCGAATTGCCGGATAGAATAGAGGTCCGTGATCGAGACCTTCTTAGTGATGTTGATGGAGAAGTGATCGAGGAAGAGCTGGGCCAATTGTGTGAATGAGAAGAGGGAATGGCTGGGAAGGGAGCTGTACCAGTCAAGCGCAGCACCCGAGAGAGACATAAGAAATGTGCGTAAGAGCAACGCATCGTCATGGGCAATGAGGTAACAGGCATGTCTGAATGCCCACAAGTGTTGCTGTGGGTCTTCCTTGCTTTGAAAGCGAGAAAACTTCAGAAGCTCCCACTGGCTAGGATATGGCTTGATTGGGATAGAAGGATGAATGGGCTCATTACAGATCTACTCGTATGAGAGAGTGTTGTGTGAGCTGGAAATAGAGGTCTCTAGACTGGTCATCTTGTCCATCAACATTTTGATGATATCTACTAACGAATTGATGGGTGGTGCGCCCCCTAAGTTGTAGGGCGCTTGAAAGAGGCAAGGGGAGGCATACGACGTAGTTGGTTGCCCCTGTAAAGGCGCAACGTAGGGATAACTAGTCGTAGGGATAGATGAAGAGGCTAAAGGTGGTTGGGTAGGAGGCATAACTAGGCCCGATGTTGCCACGAGGGGTTGGATTGTGGTAACGGGGGCCAAGGGATAAGAAGCCACTCTGGTGTTGATAGGGGCCAGGGTAGGCGGAATAGAGTCGACAAGGTTTTGAAAAGGAGTGGATAGCGGTTGAGCGGGTTGAGGTTGATAGGGGGCCAAAACCCTAGTGGAAGTGGGCCCAAAGATAGAGGGAGAGGCCACACCTAGAGGATTGGTCAAAGTCTGGTCAGTGGTCGAAGCGATGGCTTGAGTGTCCAAGGGTTGAACTATGGATGCCGCCGATACAGCCGTAGTCACGACAAGAGAGGTTGGCATTTCGTAGATTGGATTGCCCAAGGAGTCTCGCATTCAGCTATGCGCGAGATAGTGTTGTAAGGCCTTGACGTTGAGGTCCAAGAATCATTCAAAATCTTGGTCCCCTTCTTAGACAATAGGAGTCTGCGGCGGGGTTGGACGAATAGGAGTTTTTTTGGTCTCCGAGTTGAACTCCATTGTAGGCTTGGTCACGGACGGGGTAGACGGAAGTGGTTGATGGCTAGCATGGTTGACAAGAGCCTTGGCTTGGCTACGAGTCAAAACCATGCAAGGCAAAGAAGGTTTAGGTTTCAGAAACTATGTTTTTCTATTTCAAAAAACCAGGATGGATTTTTTGACAGAGAAGGGACAGGTTTTAGGCTGCTAGTTTTGAAAAAAAAGGACAGTGACAGAGACCGATGTCAATTGAGAAACTGATGTCGGTAAGAAATATGGCCGATGTCGGTTAGATAACCGATGCCGGTAAGAGAGGAAAGCCGACATCGGTGGAAGAACTGATGCCGGTGACTGTGTTTTCCAGAGAACCAAAAGATTTTAAGATTCTTTGAAAAACAATGAAGAAAGCGTCCTCACTCACTCAAACAAACAGATGAGAAGAGAAGAACTAAGAGAGATAGACAAGCCTAAGCGATAAATCCTAGGAATTAACCTTAGAATCTTGTGGCTTATGCCTTAGATGAATGTTTGGGGAGATTGGCTGTAAGAAGGGTCCTAGAAGAGGCAATCTAGAGCTAGTTTTGGGTCTTGTTTTAGGTGCTCAAAAATCTGTGTTAGGTCTGGTACGTGGCCTGGTGCTAAGGAGCAAGCTCCCCTCACTTCACGATTCCAGTGGTTAGCTGGTCTCGCTTAGCCAAGATATACCTCGCCTAGAGTTTATCCTCTGCCAGAGAATGGAGTGGGCTTCCCCCTTGGTGATGAAATCCAAGTAGGGTCACCGGGACGGGTAAGGTATCCGTTGGGGGATGAAATCCCAGTCGGGCCTTGTCTCAAGTAAGTTTTATGTTCGTTTTAGTGCATGTGGTTTGGTAGTGTAACATCAAGTGTCTACGATTTATTCAATATGCGTTTTACTAATTACTAGGTGAAGACTAATGCAAGCACAAGCAGAAATGCAATGCCGTATGTTTTTAAGCCCAAGTCGAAAATATGAAGTTTGGATGAAGACATGTTTGAGAAAGGGTTTGAGAGTATGATGTTTAGACTAGTCTAGAAATGCAAGGAAGAAAGATTCATTTTAGTCCTGCTTATAGTGTCATTTGGAATAGAAGAAAGAGACAAGAAGGAAGGAGCCTAAATGTACCTAATTGAATAAAAGGAAGAGGAACCCGAGGAAGAACCTAAGGTCCCATCGGGCGTGCCAGAATGTTTCTATCACTAATTCACTTTCTACATTCAAAAGATGAATAAAGAAACTAAAGAAATGGACAAGGCTAGAAGTACCTGGATAAAAATTGCGCACCGTAATCCAGACGTTTGTGGGCACCCCTCTTTGGCTGTGGAGGAATGACACTGCAAAAGAAAAGAAACTTGGACAAGAAAATGTTAGATGGATAAGCAGTGGGTTGCCAAGCGAAAGCTTGTTCCCGAAAGTATAAAAACTTCCTCAAGGGAGGTCAACCCACTGATAACAGACAGATAAAAGACTAAAGAAACATAGAATGCCAGAATATAGGAGTGATAAATAAATTAGAAATGAAAGAAAAGATCAATGATTACCTGAATGGAGCTGTCGGGCTGATGACAGTCGCCGAGGTCGAGAATGTTGCCGGCGTCGATTGTATGGTCTGCCGACTTCGGTTATCCTGCCGACGTTCGTCGGGGAAGTAACCAGCGTCGGTCGGGGCAGTGGCCTGAAGTCGGGTCAGGTCGGGTTTCTGGACTGTGGACAGGTCTAGTTTGTGAACAGGGTCGAGACAGAGTTCAGGGATGACTTTGAATGGACTGGGGAATGGTCTGGTTCTGATTAGGTGCCCTGTACAGGGTCTTTGTTGGCAGGGGGGATGAGGGAGTTGTCTGGGGTTGTACTGAAAGGATGACAGGTGAAAGGGAGATGGACAGAGGATAGGGCCTGAGAAGGCTTTTCAGCCTCTCAGGGGGCAAGACAGAAGGAGTGGGAGACAGCAGATACCAAATAACTAAACACTAAAGAAAAGAAATGAAATGAAATAACAGACTGTGCTTACCTTTTTAGCTTGCTGAATGAAGAGTGGGAGAGCTGTTGTTGAGACCACAGAAGACTTAATCTCTGCTCAAGAATCCCTGCAATTGTTGCTGTTGTTGCACGAGGTCCAGAGGGAGAAGAGTAGAATGCTAAAATGCCAAGAGAATTCAGTTTGCGAGCTCAAGGGGCCGGGGGCTGGAATGGATGCAGAAAGGAGTCTTGAAGGCTGCCGACGCCGGCATGATCACCGATGTCGGCCGAAGGGTCGCCAACGTCGGTAGTGGCAGAATGGGGGCAGAGACTAAAAATAGCCTCTGCCCGTTCTTGCATGCCGTCGGGCGAGGGATTGTGGGAAGAACGGTCATGAGGATGCTTAAATGGGCGCGGGAGGAAGATAATGAGAAGATTTGGCATAATAAAGGCTAGGAGGGAGGTGGAGGGATCGAAGGGAGGATCCAAGGTGGCAAGGGTGAGGTGGAAAGGGGGCCACTTAATTGAAATATTTAAGTTATTTTAATCAAATGAGTGGAGAGGACTAAGGCCAAGGGTTAGGATATGGGTTTGAGGTGGACAAGGGGGGAGAACCAAGGTGCAGACACATTTGTGGTGTCTACAATAGTCATTAAAATATTCTCTGTTAGGAGTAGCATGAAAAGATGTACCAAAATATAATACCCAAGATTTTATATTATTATGCAGAGAGAAAATTAAAGCATCCTATGCAATACCTGCAATCTTGGCTTCTTCCTTTCCTTCGTGCTGGTTGTCCTCCTTAGGTTTTGACCAACAATCTTTGCTTGTGTGCCCCATCTTTCCACAATTCCAGCATTGTGGCCTTCTGCCATTTCTGGATTTAGATCTGCCTTTCCCCTTTGACTTGCATCTTGATCTGCGTTTCTTGCTCTTCTCTTTTTGCCTTCCCCTGCTCTCAAAACTTAAAGCATTCCCGGATGCCTCTTCTGTGCTTTTCCTGCGTATTTCCTCATTCAAGATGACACTAACAACATCCTCTACTTTCAAAATATTTGATGCAGATACAGTATTACTTACTGCCATTACTAAGCCATGCCAGCTTTCAGGCAAAGAACATAATATCAAAAGAGCTTTTATTTTATCATCAAACACTATATTCACTGAACTTAACTAATTCACAATTCCATTGAAATCATTCAGATGAGTAGAAACAGATCCACTTTCATTCATATGCAAATTAAATAACTGCTTCATAAGATATACCTTATTGGAAGCTGAGGGTTTTTCATACAAATTTGCTAACGTAGTCATCAACTCTACCATAGACTTTGCCTGTGATAAATTGGATATCACAGTGGATGCTAGACTTAGTCTTATAGACACCAGAGCCTTTCTGTCAAGAACTTCTCATTCTTCATCCTCCATGTCTTTGGGCTTCTTTGCAACCCCACCTAATGGTAAGTAGAGATCTTTCTGATACAGATAATCCTCTATCTGCATTCTCCAGTGTTGGTAATTTTTGCCATTGAACTTTTTCATTCTCAATTTACTTTCATCTGCCATTGCTTCTCCCACTCAAACAAAAATCCCTGCAGAAACTCCTGTGAGAACCTGTAATCAATATACACTACACAAATTTGAACCCCCTATTAGTGAACTTGAACTTTGATACCAGTTATCAAGCTCTGAACCTGTAACCAAGGCTTTGATACCACTTGTTGGGGGATCAATCCAAAAATAGATTACAATTGTGACAGTAATAAATGCAGAATTAAATTAGATTGACAAGTAATTAGAATGATAATAGCAAGAACAAGAGATACAAGAAAACACCCTGAAAACTTGTATTAACAAACTCTTTACAAAAGGAATACAATTGAAGAAAACTTCTTTCTTCCACACCTCTCCTAGATGTATAAATCTCTCACTAGATCTCTATTCCTCAAGAGCTCTCTCTCTCTCAAGAACAATCAACTCCAACAAGCCTGGATTGATTCAATTCTGTACTGTTCTCATACAATGAATTACAATAATTCACCCAACTACAATAATCTACTACAAAAACTACAATAAGTTAGGAAGATCTAATTCTACATATAGAATTAGGAGACTTGAGCATGTACTTCCAACAAGCAGTTAAGCCACTTGAACAAGGGCTCTAAAAATAGTATTGCTAACAATAGAGACGCGAGCTTGAGACTTCAACTCAAACTTATCATGCAAACACTCGCTTCTGTCCACAAAAATAGCTTTTTGGACACGTAGGTAACCGACATCGGTTCCTGCTGCTTGTCTGTGACCACCGTCGGCCGACTCTCTGTCGACATCAACGCCTCTGCAACTGCCTGTGATCGACGTCGATCGCTCCTGACCGACGCCGGTGTCTGTGTAGACCCGAACCTGATAATGAATGCTCCTTGGTGAAGTTTTTAGCTCCACACCCTAAGAAATTGAAGAAAAGCGTGCAAAAGGATTATGTTTTGGCTATGATAGCAAGTGGAGTAGAGGACATAGATGTGCTGAGAAGAAGTTATTCTACATTGAGGGACGAAATGAAGATGAAGAAGTAGATGATGCCTCCAATGATGATGAGGAAGATATAGAGGAGGTATCTAAAGATTCCCAACCTACAATCTCTTGTCATGCACTTGCAGGTATTAGCACTCCACAAACTCTTAAGGTGGTGGGTTTCCTCAAGAAACAAAAGGTGACAGTGTTGATTGATTCAGGGAGCACACATAACTTTATAAACCATAAGTTAGCCACTCAATTGAACTGTTTCATCTACCCAGCACCAAAATTTTAGGTCATGATTGCAGATGGTGGCACAATTAATTGTTCATTCAAATGCCATAGTATTAAGCTTACTATGGGTGGGTACAATCTCAACTCTCCTACGTTTGCTATTCCCATGGGTAACAGAGACATTGTTTTGGGAGTCCAATGGCTTACAACCTTAGGTACCATTGAGATGAACTTCCAAGAACTATTCATGCACTTTCATTTTGAAAGTAATAAAATTGAACTACATGGATTACATGCAAAATATCCACAATTGGTTAGTTCACATCAGATGACCAAGATGCTAAAAACGGGGGCAAAGGGAATTATTGCATGATTATGCTCCATAGAAGTTCAACCCATAAAGGTATCTACACATCCTGATCTACAAATAATTCTTGAAGACCACTCATCTATTTTTGGGGCCATGCCAAAAGGACTACCACCAAAAAGAGAATATGATCATGCCATTCAACTAATTTCAGGTAGTCAACCACCAAATATCAGACCATATAGATATCCATATGCACAAAAGAGTGAAATTGAAAAGATGGTCCATGAGATGCTGGAGGCAGGGATCATCAAGCATAGCCAAAGTGCATATTCATCACCAGTGGTGATGGTGCGAAAGAAGGATGACACATGGAGGATGTGCCCAGATTATAGGGAACTCAACAAGTACACCATCAAAGATAAGTTTCCTATTCCAGTAATTGATGATTTACTTGATGAGTTGCATGGTGCTAATTATTTCACAAAATTGGATCTTCGCTTGGGGTACCATCAAATTAGAATCAAGGATGAAGATGTGTTAGGGACCCCTTATCCAATAGAAGCACAATTGATTACTTTCTTATAAGCAATTAAACACAAAATTATACCAAAATGATTAAGTAACTAGAAACTTGAGACATCAAAGAATTTGAGAGACAATACACACTCTTGTATTAAATATTACTAGAAGAAAAAATAAAATAAGGAAGATGCCACTTCTTCCTCCACCTCAAAGGCTTGCCACACCTCAAGACCTTCTTCCCTCTCTCTCTTGCTCAACACAACAACTCTATAGCCTAAGTTAATATCCCTCCTTGAATGCTTCAGCTGATCTCCTTGACCTTACACCTGTAGATCTCCTTGACCTTGCTTGCTTCAATGCTTTTACTTGCTTGCTTGATAATTACAATACATGCCTCATGGGTCTTTAAATAGAATCCCATGCATACAAAAATAGAACTCTAACTACAATAATTAGACATGCAGCTCGTGACTATAATTAGTTCTTTAACATGTAAACACTCGCTTCACTTAACTGACTGTTAATCAACAACAGTTTTGGAATGCCACAGGCGACTGACATCAGTCCTTGTCTGTCTGGTGCTGCCGACGCTGGCCGACTTCTTGCCGTCGCCAGTTGCCTTCTACACCGCATATGACCGATGTCGGTCATGCTACCGACGCTGGTGCTTCTGGTTCTTCAGCAACCTTCCTCATGTCTGCAACAGTTGAAGCTTTTAGCTCCACACCCTAACAAGATGTTCATAAAACTGCTTTTAGAACACATGAGGGCCATTATGAGTTTTTGGTAATGCCTTTTGGTCTTACAAATGCACCATCTACTTTTCAGAGCTTGATAAGCACTATTCTTAGGCCTTTTTTAAGGAAGTTTGTGCTAGTTTTCTTTGATGACATATTGATTTATAGTCAGACATGGGAAGCACATCTACAACATGTGAAACATGTGTTGATAGTTTTAGAGAAGCACCAACTTTATTTAAAGCCATCTAAATGTGCTTTTGGAGTACAGGAGGTAGAGTACCTTGGTCACATTGTTTCCCATGAAGGGGTCAAAGTTGATCCTCAGAAGATCAAAGCGATAATGGAATGGCCCATGCCAAAAACTCTCAAAAACCTTTGAGGTTTTCTTGGACTAACAGGTTACTATAGAAGATTTGTGAAAGGTTATGGTAGCATAGTAGCTCCACTCACTGCATTGCTAAAGAAGGATGCTTTCCATTGGAATGATGATGCCGCCAAAGCATTTGAGAAACTAAAAGTAGCTATGTGCACCACTCCAGTTTTGGCTACTCCAGACTTCTCACAAACATTCATTGTTGAATATGATGCTTCTGGGTCTAGATTGGGGGCAATACTAATGCAGGAAGGAAGACCCATTGCATTTGAAAGTCATCAATTCAAAGGTAAGAATCTACAAAAACCTGTCTATGAGAAAGAAATGATGGCTATTCTTCACACAGTTAAACAATGGAGGCCTTATCTGATGGGTAGACACTTTAAGGTGAAATCGGATCATGATAGTCTCAAATAATTTTTGGAGCAAAGATTATCATCTGAGGAACAACAGAAATGGGTAACCAAAATGTTGGGTTATGATTTTAAAATAATATACAAGAAGGGTAAAGATAATGTAGTAGCAGATGCACTGTCTAGAAGGGATGCATCCACAAAAGCATTACTTTGTGCAATGTCCATATTGCAAGCACATTGGGTGGATGAAGCTAGGTTAGAATGGGACCAAGACAAGGATACAAAGGTTCTGATTCAGAATCTCCAGCAAGAGTTGCATGCATCTCCACTTGGGGGACACTCAGGGTTCTTGAAAACATATCATAGAATTAAGAAATAATTATTTTGGGAAGGACTCAAGGGAGATGTACAAAAGTTTGTGGAAGAATGCATGATATGCCAATAGAATAAAGGTGAAACAGTTAAGACCCCAGGTTTGTTACAACCATTAGCAATTCCTAGTCAAAGGTGGGAGGAGGTTTCCATGGATTTCATCACTGAATTGCCTTGTTCTAAAGGTAATAATGTTATTTTGGTCATTGTGGATAGGCTTACAAAATATGCCCATTTTTGTGCTCTCTCACACCCATTTTCAGCAAGTACAGTCAAGGAATATTTTTATGGAAGCAGTTCTCAAATTACATGGAACCCCAAAAATAATTGTAAGTGATCGTGATCCTATTTTCACTAGTAATTTTTGGACTGAACTATTTTCTTATTTGGGTACTCAGCTAGCTCATAGCTCATCTTACCACCCCCAATCTGATGGACAAACTGAAGTGGTTAACAAATGTTTAGAGGGGTATCTCCATTGTTTTGTATTAGATAAACAAGAACATTGGGTTAAATGGCTACCACTTGCAGAATGGTGGTATAACACAACTTTCCATACCTCTTCTAAAATTTCTCTATTTCTATCATTATATGGTTACCATCCACCTTCCATCACTTCTTCATTAAAGGTGCACACCAAGGTTCGAGATGTGGAAGAGCACATTCAACATCAACAAGAGGTTTTGGCTAGTTTGAGAGAGAATTTGGCCTTGGCACAAAATAAGATGAAGCAAAAAGCAGATCAATACCGGAGTGAGTGAAATTTTGAGGTGGGTGACTCGGTATTTGTTCATTTACAACCTTACAAGCAGATGTCCTTGAAGCAAAAAAAAAAGGACAAAAAACTTGCTCCAAAGTATTATGGCCCTTATCAGGTTCTACAAAAAATTGGAAATGTGACTTACAAGCTCGAGTTACCTCATTCATCTCACATACACCCAGTATTTCATGTTTCTTGTTTGAAGAAGGTCATTGGACAAAAAGTTTCTACCCAAATAGAGCTCTCAGAACTAGATGAAGAAGGATGAGTTATTTTGGAACCAGAGAAGATCCTCCAAACACGTACTAAGAGGTTGAGAACCAGAGAGATCAAGGAATATTTGATCAAGTGAAAAAACCAAAGCAGTGAAGATGCAGCTTGGGAAGGTGAAGAATTTCTGCAACAACATCCACAGTTGTTCAACGTTGAGGACAACGTTGGTTTAAAGGGGAAGGGCATGCTACGCCCCTAACCTATCACATGTATGAGGATAGTATTAGCTGTCTTGGGGCTTACTTATCCCTCTTTGACATTATATTAAATTTATCTATGCTTTCTTTAGATTAGTAGGTTGGCCTAAGGAGTAACCATGGCTTAGTTAGACTATATATAGGAGGTAGTGGGTAATCATTTATCATCATATTGTGAATTCTACTCTTATTGAAGCTTGTTGTGGTTGCCCCCTCGAAGTGGCTTATCTATTATCATATATTTGGATATATTTCAGTCATATTTGGATATAATTCTACTGTTATACTTAATTCTTGAAGTAATTTCATTACACACTGGGGATCATTTTGGGCAGTTTAAAGCCTCAAGCTTCAAGCTAAAGTAGTCCCTATCCTTATCCATTTTAGTTTTACACTTTGGCAGATCCATGGTATATGTGAAGCTAGAGATCTAAAGGTATTGTTGACCTTGTATTCAAGTTGGCACAACAAAGTGATTTTATCCTGTTTCCTTCTCCATCTTGCCTTCAGTGAAGTAGGAGTTTTGCTCTTACAAAAGTTAGGTCTCCATTACCAAGCAAAACATCCATTTCTACTGTTAATAGAGCTTTGTCATTACATACCCCTCAGACATTTGTTATCCCTCCTTTTAGTAGTCAAATAATAGCAGTTCAAGGCCCCTAGGGTAACTCTTTTGGATGACTCAATTTAACTCCACCTCTACATGAGCTACTATGCAGTTCAAGGAAAAATTTCCTCAAATTTTTTGGTGATGGGAGAGTTCATCCTGATGAACATATTGCAGCGTTTAGTATAGCCTGTGGCGTGATAGGTGTGGAGTATGAGGACATAGCAGTTAGGCTATTTGTCAAAACATTTCAAGGTGCTATTATAGACTAGTTCTATCATCTACAAGCATAAATGGTGACTGACTGGAACACTCTCAAAGCCAAATTTGAAGCCATGTTTAAGCCTACAGAAGATGCGCATGCCCTACTAGCCCAGCTCACACAAATGAAAAAAAGCCTCATGAACCTATGAGGGACGTCATTGCCAAATTTGATAAGTTGAGGAATAAGATTCTTACAATTGCTCAGCCAAAAACTGAGAATATCAAATGCTTCTTCATTAACTCTCAGCTACCTGAAGTGAGTTTTCTACTGAGACGTGATGGCCACATAGACCTTGCTGCAGTGCAAGATTTAGCTACTGAGGTGGAAGATGATCTCATCTTGGTGGGGAAGATAAGAAGGGATCTTAACAGAGGTAAATCTCCTTCATCTTTTGAATATTCATGTACAAGCACCACTGATCCAATGCTGTAGAAGCTGGCAAATGAGTTTATAGCTCTCAAAAAGTAAATTGCATAAGGGATGTTTGCTCTTCCTTCATACTGAGATACACTAAGGAGGATGTTTCCAAACTAGTCATACCAAGACAATGCTACCTGAAATCAAGTGCAACCAAATCATCTTCTTCCCCCACAAGGGAAGCTTACCATTGAAGCAGCACTAGCCAACTTAGCAGTTGGATACCTTGAAACAGAATCTAATTTCTCTTTCCAACCTGAGTTGAACCCAGAAGATGACGCTAATCTCTTCATAGAGGGAGAAGAAGAATTAGCTGGTGACTCTAACATTAGTTTCTTGAATTACCAAGAAGAAGTTAGAAGCAATCCATAAGTGTTTGATGGATCATAAGCTATATTTACCAGGGCCCAAAACTAGCCATCTCAACAAGCTGATAAGGAAAAATTAGGGGAAGGATCTTAACCCACAATTTCAATTGCTAAATGGGGGACTACTCTGCCTTTTCAATCAAAGGACCTAATAATCAGTAAAAAAGTAAGTACCCCAAACATTCTTGCACCTTCTACTTCAAATTTGTAGACTGGTACCACTCCTCCTAAAAACTAGAAGCATGAACTGCCTTCCCCTATTCCTAATTCATTTCAGATATTTGATATAGTCGACCATGTCAAGAAAACCAAAATTCAAATGTCTGAATTTGAATTCCTGCAATCTAACCCTAAACAGTTGGATAAGTTGGTTTAATGTGTAAAAAATAAAACTATCCCTGCAAGACCAGCTATTCCAAAAGTGACTCCCACATCCACTTAAAATAACCTTGTCATTACTCCTCTTGCTACCTCTGGGAAGATAGAACCATTTTATGTCTCCCTGTTGATAAATGGACATCAGCTGAACAATTGCTTTATAGACTCAAGGGCATCTAAAAATGTCATGCCCACCAAAGTAGATGATTCTCTTGGCCTCATGCTGACCAAGACCTTTGGGAGGTATTTATCCATGGAGAACAAATAAGTGCCACTGCTAGGACAAATCAAGGATGCCCAATTTGCATTTGTGGCATTCTCGGATAAGAGAATTAAGATGTTAGTCTTGGTGGTTGATGTCCTAACCTCCTATGGCATTCTACTTGGATGAAATTTCTACAAGGATGTTTGTGGATAATTGAGCATGGACCTATCTAAAGCGAGGATCCTGATCAAAGGCATCATGCAGAGATTGCTCCCTGAGAAGGAGGCAAAATATGTTGTCACTCAAACATCAGTGCCTGAAGCTCAAATTCTATTTGAGTCTTCAAGCGTGGGTAATTACTTCTTGACTACAGAGGATGTTCCTATCCTAGCTAATGAAACTTCTAAAAATGACAATCTAAAAATTGGTTCAAATGGAATAGTAGAAGGATTTGTAGAATGTAGTACAAGCGCAAAATAATTTTGAGAAAAGCATAGTTCTTGATGATGTATGGATACTAGAATTTGATGGCAGCTATTTTTCTATCGGCTCTAGAGCTCGGATTGTTCTAATATCTCCTCAAGGAGGCATTTTTCCTTCTTCATACAATACTATTGAATATGAATCGTTGCTACTCAAATTGAAGGCTGCTTGAGACAGGGGCATCAAACTCCTTCACATGAAAGGAGATGTTGAGCTAGTGGTTTTTCAGGTGAGGAACTTGTATCAAACTAAGAATAAAAGATTGCATCATTACCATAATCTAGTTTGGAATCAAATTGAAAGCTTTGATGCTTTCAGTATCTCTACAGTGCCCAAAGAATTCAATGATCGAGCTGATGCATTAGCTATTTTGGTGACTCTCTTGGTTCCTCACCAAGATTTTGAAGGAGACAAGTACACCATCAAACTGGTCCTTTGACCAAGTGTTCCTAACAATTCCAATCATTGGCAAGTGTTCAAGATGACAACCAAATCATTGCCTTTCTGGAATAAAAAGACAACTTTGAACAGCTTCATTTCAAAGGCCGTGAACCTCTACCATGAAAATCAACGCAAGAAATAATTCTAAACACAGGTGAAGAATTCCTACAGCTCAAAGAGAATAAAATCTCAAAAGGACTGGTTTCTCTTGAGAAGTTATTTTATAAGCATGACAAGTTCATCAAGCAGCAACAAAAGGATTCAAGTTCCTCCTAGGAGTTTGATCAAATAGATTTGGGTACTAAAGAAAATCCCAAGATGGTGAACATTGGGAAATGTTGCACTCCTGAGGAGAAGCTCAAATTTACTACCCTGCTTTGCCAGTACATGGATGTTCTGGCGTACTCCTATGATGATCTAAAGTCACTCAGATCTGAAGAAATTCACCATGAAATTCCTCTCAAGAGTGATTCGGTGCCTTACAAGTAGAAATCCTAGCAGTATAATCCAAAGATATTAGGTACTATTCTATCTAAAATACAAAAAATGCTGAAAGCTAAAATAATTTTCCCAATCCATCATTCCACATGGATTGCAAACATAATCCCTGTGAGAAAAATTCACCATGAAATTCCTCTCAAGAGTGATTCAGTGCCTTACAAGCAAAAATCCTAGCAGTATAATCCAAAGATATCAGGTACTATTCTATCTAAAATACAAAAAATACTGAAAGCTAAAATAATTTTCCCAATCCATCATTCCACATAGATTGCAAACATAATCCCTGTGAGAAAAATGTGTTGATTCAAGAAACTTGAATCAATTCTCTCTAAAGGATAAATACCCTTTGCCCATCATGGATCAAGTCCTTTAGATGGTGATTAGTTTAGAGATGTTATCAATGTTAGATGACTTCTCAGGATATAATCAAGTTGAAGTTGGTGAAGCAGATCGGCATAAGACTGCCTTCACCATGCCTTGGGGCACCTTTACATATCAAAGAATGCCATTTAGTTTGATAAATGCTAGTGCCACTTTCTAGAGAGCAATGAACCTTAATTTCAAAGATGAAATAGGTAAGTTCATTGTGGTATACCTTGATGACTTGACTATCTTTTCCAAGCATCACCCTGATCATATGCGCCATCTGCAACAAGTGCTGGAACGATGTTGATAGAATGGCATTTCTCTAAATCCCAAGAAGTCTATTTTTGGAGTAATAGAAGGAAAACTTCTTAGACACATTATATCTTGAGAAGGCATAAAAATTAACTTAGAAAGAGTCAAATCCATCCAAGAGCTTACTCTGCCCACAAGTAAGACTGCAATTCACTCTTTCTTCAAAAAGGTGAATTTTTTACGAAGGTTCATTCCTGAGTTTGCTAAGAAGACTCACCATATTGTGGACATGATGAAGGGAAAGGCCACTTTCAGCTAGACTAAAGAGGGCAAATCAACATTTTGATACATCAAGACAGCTATTGCCCATGGCCCAATTCTGGTTCATCCAGATTACACCAAAGGCTTCATAATGGTATAGTTATGTTTCCAAACACACACTTTCAACAATTTTGGTTCAATAGAACAAAGAAGGTGTGAAGTCTCCCATATCCTTCATGATCTGTCCTCTTAAAGCTCATGAGTTGAAGTATTCAAACATGGAGAAGCATGCTTATGCAGCGGTAAAGGTGGTAAAGCACTTTTATTTTTACATCTTGAACTCACACACTATTGCCAGTCCATATTAACTCATCAAGAGTTTGGAACCAAAAGGGGAAATTAGATTGCTAAAATCGAGGAGTTTGATTTGGTTATCAAACCAACAAATTTTGTGTGGGGAAGGGGCCTCTGCCAATTGATTGCTGACAACATATCGAAAGAAACAGGGCATGAAGGAACAGAGGTTGAGGACACGCCAATAGTCCTGTTTGTCACCACCATGAATGAGTGGTATTCAAATATTACTCATTTCCTTACCTATGATGAGTGTCCTGCTCACCTGTCTCATAAAGAAAAGAGGACTGTTAAGTTAAAAGCTGCCAATTTTTTCCTATGGAAAAATGGTTTGTATAAGAACCTTGATGGGGTATTCCTTCGCTATGTGGATAAAGTGTATCAGAACAAACATTTGGAATCCTTCCATAATCAAGCCTATGGAGGACATTTTTTTGCACTTGTAACTACCCATAAGATTCTACGATCTAAGCATTATTGGCCCACCCTATTTCAAGATGCATACAAATGGGTACATAAATGTGAATTGTGTCAACAGTTCGTTGGAAGACCCAAATTGGCTGCATTGCCTCTCAAAATTATAGTAATATAAGAGCCATTTTAACAATGGGGAATTGATTTCATAGGTGTTGTAAACCCATCTTCAAGTGCTGGATATGATTATGTCCTCACAGCCATAGATTAATTCACCAAATGGGTGGAAGCTATTCCAACCAAGCATGCTACTTCAGAAGTAGTATGTAATTTTTTGAAAGAAAACATCATTTCCAAGTTTGGGGTCCCAACCAAGATTGTGATAGACAATGTAGCCTATTTCTGTTCCCATGAGATTACTCAATTTTATTTTTATTATGTGAATACCCTCTCCCACTCCTCAGATTGTTTCTCACAAGGAAATGGTCAAGCAGAATCGAGCAACAAGAACTTGTTGACCATCATTAAGAAGCTGGTAGATGACAACCAATGAACCTAGCATAAAGCATTATTTGATGCTTTATGGGTAGACATAATTACACCCAAGAGGGCAATAGGTATGTCACCTTTCCAACTTTTGTATGGTCTTAATGCAGAGATACCAGTCACCTTAGAATTGCTAGCACTAAAATTGGCAAAGGCGGTCAAAGATCAGACATATGAATGCTCCATCGACAAGAGGATCATGTGGTTGACTAAGCTAGATGAGCAAAAGACCATGGTGGTGGACTGAATTACTGTGCATCAAAGTTTGGCGAAGAAGTTTTTTGACTAGAAAGCAAAAACCCATGATTTTTAGATTGGTGATCAAGTTTTGTTATGGGACAAGAGAAGAAAACCAAAGGGAATGCATGGGATATTCGATTTCTTATGGAGAGGCCCATTTGCTATTCACCATCTTAACGGTAAAAATAGTTTCCTATTGAAATATCAAGATGACACATCCTTTTATTTGCCTCATAGTAGGCAGCATCTGAAGCACTTCAATTCTTGAAGTATTGGATAAGTCTGATTGTACATTTGTATATTTGTATAGTCTTTAGTTCTGTTTGGTGCTTTTTATTTTTTTTCTTTTTGGTGCCTTTCTTTTAGGGTAGCATGACTCCATATCCCAATGGCATACTTAAAGGCACTGGAGATTCTGGATTCTACTCCCTTTGATTATTTTTACAATCGATGGAAGTTCCCCAACTGGAGCCTGCTGTTGTTCCCAAAATCCATCACTTGTTTTTGGGGATAACAAATCAACTATTTTGGTCCTACAGGCCAAAATTCTCTCTTCCCTTCCCAAAAAATGTTCTGAGTGCTCAAGTTCTTCAATTATTCAAGCATTTTTAGTCAAGGGACTCACATATTTAATGGGTTCAACAACTTGAACAGGCAGGCTCTCATAAAGGAACAACTTCCCAACACTTAGGCATTTTCAAGGCTAGTTCAACGCTGAGGTTCAACCAAAAGTTCCATCGATAGGCTTCAAACAAATGGAGTGAACCATTTGAACCCTACTTCAACAAGGTTTAAAGGTTTAATGAGTTCAAAGGTTCAAAAAGAGTTAAGCACTCAATGAGTTCAAAGAAGTTAAATCACTTCGAAGAGTTCAATGAGTTTGAAGACTTTGGCAAGTTCTAAAGTTCAGTAAGTTTGGCAGACTTAAAAAAAAAAGACTTCAAAGAAGAAAGAATGAACCATTTAACCATTGAACCTTGAACTAAAAGAGTTTAAAGTTCAAACGTTTAACAAGTTTAATAAAGTTTGAAAGACTTAGAAGAATAAAGGATTCGAAGAGCAAAGAATGAAACATTGAGCCGTTGAACCTTAAACCAAAAGAGTTCAAATTTCAAAAGTTCAACGAGTTCAACAGAAAAGAAAAGAATCCAGAGAGTTCAAAACTTCAAAGGATTCAAAGAAAGAGAATGAACCGTTGAACTTTGAACTGAAATGGTTCTTAGGTTCAAATGGTTCAAAGAGTTCAACTAGTTCAAGAAGTTTAAAGTTCACAAGGAAGCTTTGAGCGAAGGAAAGAAGTAGAAGATTCCAGAGACAAGTTTGAAGAGATGGTTCTACCGATTGAACCAAAGAGCTGATAGGACCACTTGAACTGTTGAACCATTAAATTGATACACTCTCATGGTTTAAAGGTTCAAGGTTCAAAGTGATTCAAGTGACCAAGTGACCAATGACGTCCTCGTGAATGTCAAATTCAAGGTAATAAAATGCCTATTTATTTTCAAATATGGCACAGAACCTGAAGAACAAACTTAGAGACTGGTTAAAGAAGGAGCCAAAAGAGCCAGTAGAAAAGGAAGAGATAGCTTGAGAGATCAGATCACAAGAAAAGGACAAAATACAACAAGGAAAGAGGGAACGATGCAGAAAGACTAGAAATATCTGCACAAGAGTTATTTCTAGTTGGTGAAATAATCCACCAGTTGGACATCAGAGAGCATGAACACTTAAGGATGTGGCCTATTTTTCTCCATCAAGTAAAGGTGAAATGGATAGCTGCACACATATTAAGAAGAAGACTAGGTGGCCCATACTTCAAAAGGAGACATTTGAGATGAATTGACACGCCACAGTTAAGGCTGATGTCCTATTCTAGCATGGCCCCTTGACAGAACTAAAAATGCATTCAAGGCATTGAATGTAGCATGGGCCATTCCATGAAATAAAGTGCCCAAGTCTTTCTTGAAGCATTATATACTGTAATCTCTTATTTTATGCAAAGGAGATCTCTCTGTTATAGAAGCAAAACTCTGTCCAAATTGAAAGGCATTTCTTAAGACTTTGAGCTTAGATTGTTAATCATATTTCTTTATTTGAATGAGAAAACAAGTGACCTTTCAGACTTTGTGTTAGAATAGCTTGTGTTATTTAGGAAATTGTTCTTATGTCTATTTCCTAGAAGCATTCTTGTCCATTTAATTTAATAAGTAGAACTAGTGGAAGTAATCAGGAAGGTGTCCTAAAGCCGACTGTGGAGAGACTTTGTGCTACCACAATTGTCTTTAGTGTGTTTGTTTTCTATTTCTATGTAAAGGATCTTGGATGACTTTGTGCCCCCATTGTCCTCCATATATTTCACTCTTTGGGAGTTGAGGTGGAGGCTTTGTGCTACACTTCATTCTACTATGTTACTACACCTTGTTTCAGTGAGGGAAGTAATGAAAGACTTTGTGCTTTTGAGGGTTTCTCATTGTTACAATTACTACTAGGTAGGAATCTGGCTATTGACTGAGTATTACTTATTAAAGAAGAGAATTACCTCCAACAATCACCCAAAATTTCTCCTTTGATCTGTGAACATCATCTCTGAAAAAAGAGAGATGGATGGTGTTGTCCTACCCCTGAGTGTTATTTTCTACTTATTTATAGTAAATTAGTACCTTATAGTTATAGGGAACCTCCCCTTGATGATAGGAGAGATTTGTCCCCTTTTGATGTGGTTGACCTGCACATTTGGCTAATAAATCTCCCTATGCTATGGTTGAAACACCTATTTTTCCCTTAGTTAGCTAGTGACAAAATATTCACCCAACACATCCAAACAACATACAATGACAAATCTGCAAATTAAAAAAGAGTCAAATAAGTAAACAATACAAAAATAGTTTCCAAAGCATAACATAGAACAATAAAAGGTTACAAAAGCATAATTGCATTAAGAAACATTAAAACAAACACATGTAAATCAAGTAAAATAGGGAAACATACCTCTCCAAAATGAGATTCAATATTCAAAATGGTATGATTTTTATCAAAAATATCTACAATAATTTGATTATCATGGTCAATGTTTGGGTAAGGAAGCCCAATGCATTATTACTCCTATTTTAGTAATTGATAATGTTGGTCAACAAGGTTTGGGATTTATTGAACATCCTAAGGAAAATAATTCATAGATATAGTTTATCAAGGCAAAACATCTAGATACACATGAAATGTTAAAAAAAGAACAAGATCTTAAGTTGCAAATTCAAAATCATGCTACATAAACAAACATTCTCAAAATTGGTTTTCTAGAAAAAGATCCTCCATAACACCTATGTCTATAATAAGCACAATTTCAAAGGGGAAAATCACAATTAATATGACAAATCACAATTGAAAAAGTTCAAATCCATAGTATGAGGCAATTCCATCTAGCATTCTAGGTTATTAAGGTTTTGATGATGAACAATACTAAGATTCCTCCTGTACCAACATTCAACTACAACATAACATTTACATTAGATGAGAGATTATTGTTCTTTTTTTTGAGACAGGCCATAGTGATAGTTAGTCTCCCATCAGAATCATTAGTTAGTATGGTTTCTCTTTTCTTGTACATACTTTCCTTATCTCTCTTTCTCTTTGTACATAGTTCATTTTCATATTACTCGTACATAGCTAAATCCAGGAAATACAAAAATAATATAACATGTCAAAACACAAAAAAATTTAAATATTAATCATAAAACACAAAAATTATAGATTGTATACATTGATATGTTTACACTTATTATACTTTCTTGACACTACATATGCTAGCTATTTTAGTATAGCCAATTTTATAATACATACATGATTCACTTATCCTTATCAAGTGCTTGCAGATTACATACATGACATAGGTCCCCTAAATTGATCCAGAATTGCTATCATTTACCCATTGGGGGCATATACACCAATTTGGGTTTAATAATTTGATACATACATCTAATTAGGGGCATCTTGTACACAATTTATATTACTAGTTTCTATCCTTACATTCCTTACATTTCTATTTACACATTGTTATATCTTGATATTGATCATTACTACTCATACTCATAATTTTTACTAGCTATCACTAGTTTAGACTCATCATATGTACACCATATATCTTACACATATTTGTACTATATTCACACATGATTTAATTTATAGCTTTCCTAGTTTAGACTTGATTACATTCTTTATGATTCTTCTATTTGAGGGCATTTGAATATACCATTATTATTTAGCTCTACACAACTTCTATTCATGTATGTCATGGACATGTGCCCATGTCCCTTACATGTGATTTCCTTATTGTGTATGTGGATATTTGAACCTATCCTTATATATGTCTCTAAGCCAACTTTCTTGTTTTTTTCATATGTGGACATTTGAACATGTCCTTGTATGACTCATTTTCTCAAATTTAGTGGCATGTTCCCATGTACCTTATATTGTGTCCCATTGGCCTATTTTGCATGCCTCATGTGTTTTGTATGTATGACTTCTTGTATTCATCATAGATATAATAATTTTATTTAATTGTTACACACACCAATTCTCGATGCCATGAGAGAACTCATGCATCTACCCTTCCTACTTGGGTGCCATGATGTACATCATGCCCCATCCCCTTAGGTAGCTACTGAGATTTTTTGTTATACACATTGATTACATTTATCTTGACACCCTTGTGAAATGATAAAAAAACACACATATTAAATTACATACCTATGCTTAGCTTCTCTTACATTCTGATGTTATGTTTTCTCATTGTATTGGACATAGTTATCATATATGCTCTGGGTAACACATTTTGCAGAGCTATTTATTTTTGGGATAGTTATTGCACATGCTCATCAACTAACCTCAAAAGAGGGGGAATTCATTGGGGTTTTACATAAATATTAGGCTCCTACATTGCATTCACAAAATATTTTTAGCACACAAGCTCAGTTTCAAAAAATCAGACACATGCAAAACACAAGAAAAATAATGACTCAAAAAATAGTTTAGTGACATACAATTCAGACTAGACATACATTAGCACCTAGAGAGGGACACTATCACCAAATGGTGCTACTATCCAAGACATGGTGATAATGTCCAATAGCCCATGTTCTAGGGTAGTTCATATTAGCGAGAACAGTACACTACAAGTTTGTACATATACAACTATAGGCTTGACAATTATGCTTAGATTTTTCTCATATTCATACTAGTTTAACTCAAATTAATATCATTTGATTAGATTGGGGGCATCATGTGTGACATGACCACCCCCATATTTAGTTCAGATACACATATACATTTATTATAACTCAGTCCATAATTAGTATACTCAGATATCAAATTAGGGGTATGTGCATAACACATTATTTTCATATGCTCAGTTACACACAGGTTGATCAGATGGAATGGGAAACTCCATGTAATTCTTTATGTTTTATACACTTGACATCATATTCCATGTTTTCACCACTTTCATGCATTACTCCATCTATAGTGGTTGGCATTCTTGAGTGGCCTAGAGTTGCCTAATATACTCGAGTGACAATGTAAGCGATATATATAGTTAGATATACCTAATTAAATATTTATATCACTTTTCATTATTTAGTTTTAGATTCATCTACTACACATGGGTGGGTAATGATGGAGTCATAGCCTACTTGAGTTCTTGAGCCACTAACATGAGAGAGTTGGACATAATTTCAGTCTAATCCAAGCAATTCACAGGTCATGATCCATCAAGTATGGGTGGGCAATGATGGATTTAAAATTAGATTGAATTCTTTAGTGACCCACACATGAGAATTGAGAAAGCTATGAACTCAATCCAAGTTATTTAATGATTTGATCACTATGTACACACACAAGTTGTCACTAGGTTCATGCATTGGTTCATGTACCCAACAAGGTGTATTATTTCCTTTCCTCTTTCCCATTTCTTTACTCAATTTTACTTAGTTACTTATTTATTCAATACAGTCTCTTGATTTTGATATATCTTAAGCAAGGACTAATTTATACACATTTCATTATAGATCATACTTTGGATAATGTTTCACATACGTAGACCTAGCTTCATATACTCAAACTTAACTACATGGGCTTCACTTCTTAGGTAAGTCCAGGTATGCTTCTTTTTCCTTTATACTAGTCATTTCACTTTGCTAGATTTATAGCATAAATGGGGGGTAAATGTAATCACCTAAAAGTGATATTTTAAATCTAAGAGTGCTACTTGAGATAACAAATTCTTAGCTTAGACCTATACCTATCCTAGAGCTTATTATCATAGATTTCTAGCCTTTATGTGGACCATAGGCATCCCTGATTAGATAAAACACAGTCTTAAACCTTCATTCCCAGATCTTGGTCCTTCATGCCTAGTAGCCTGCCAATTGGACATTAGCACCACATTAAAGACACTAGATCCATGTGGCACTGGTATCCCCAAAATGGTGCTAATGTCCTTCACTCTAACTCTCCTAAAAAATTATTTTCAAAATTAAAACCCTCTTAAGGTTGGCCCAAGTAATTTTTATTATCTGAACAAGCTATAAAATACTATGAATACATGAATTTTAGACCTCTATCCACTAAATGGAAATTAGATGTAAAAGACCTATTAAAATACAAGACAAGCTGAGCAAAATCAAGGTTATTAATCCCTATTCTGCCCTTCTTCTGCATACTACCATCCATAATTTCCCTAATCCCAAATTTTTCATATTTCCAATCTCAAGCATACTAAAGGCATTCAAGACCACTATCATTCTAGCATCACTTGCACTTGCACCAATGCCTAGGTGGGGATAACTAAATTAGGATCGATTCCTCCTCAGAGTATTGTAATATAAGCAAGTGGCTTCATAGCAAGGTGTTGAGGATGTACAACCTATCCTATTAATGAACACACATTTTTAGCTCATGCCTTAATTAAAGGAAGACTAAGGATTGAATCATAAATAATCTATTACAAGCACATTACAGAGTTTTAGACTTCATGCATGAAAGATCAGAACCCAAAAACATAGGCATAGGTGCACCCAAAATTTAGGAGCAATCTTACATAGAGGACACTAGATCCATTTTTAAGATACTAGAGCCACATGGTACTATTGTCCAATTGTGGCACTAATGTCTAGGAGAGTATTTGATACAGGGATTCGGTTGATGACACTCAAACCTATTCATATCTTAATTTTTAACACTCATATCTTCCATATCAGGTGTTTTCTAGACAAGTCTCTATTCACACATATTTATTACTATTTTTATGAAGTTAAATTAAGTTAAAACTATAACAAATCAATGGTTTTGTATTTCATATTATTTCATTGATTTAGACTACTCAACCCTTTAATCAAACATAAAATTTACAAAGCTAAATCCTAAAAAGTTAAAACATTTGGTGAACCTCACTTACTTAAAATAGTTCACAAACCCTAACCCTAGATAGCCTTAGGGTTTATAATTCTAGATCGATACACTTTCTAATTTTATTTGACCTAATCATGATAATAATGATTTAAGAGGTGTATCAATTTATATTACAGAGTTTTATACTTTCATTTGCATGCTTGTTTCCTTTAATTCAGTATGAACTTAGATAACACATAAACACATGTATAGATGATATTTATATCCATTTCAATATATTTCATATCTCATATCATGTTATCTTTATCACATAGAGGATTTAACACATAAGCTAACAACTATGTTTCAAGTTTCAATGTCATATATTATGTATAAGAAAAAAATCTCATTCTCATCCTCATCTCCATGCGGGTGATAACTACTTTCCCTCTAACCAGGTCTATGCTATCAATCTTTCATGATATGAATCAACCTGTACCAATGTCATTATTTCCCATACTTAGCCTATTCACACCTCTTCACTCCATGATGCATGCCTACATGTTCAATAAAAAATAGCTAGGGTTTGTACTTGTGAGACTCTATGTGATAAAATTATCAATATGAGTAAGATAATTGTAGGTTTACAAAATTAGAATCAACTATTACATGAAAATATTACAACATTATAAAATTAGTTTACAAGATAAAGTCCTCTAGGGCACAATAGTGTAAATCATGTATATGCATCTTCACATTGTCAATTTGTGGCAAACAATGTTACATATCCAAATCATAAATCACAAAAAAGTACATATACAAATAGTGATTGAAAAAGCATTCAAATATCAAATAAGAGTTCAAGTGAGTTACTAAGGGAAATGATTAAATCTAAGTTGATCAACCTACCTCCACTACACTCAATAAGGAGGTCCAAATATTTTTGTGCATATCATAGAATACATGGGCACCACACATATTCATGTTTAGCATTGAAAAGGAAAATATGATAGATAATGGATAAAATTGACACAAATAATGATACATCATCTAAAAAACATACAATGACACATCTACAAATTAAAACAGAGTTAAATTTAAAAATAATAATAAAATTATTACCAAAGCATAACATAAAACAACCAAAGGTTTAAAAAGTACAATCAATAAAGAAAAAAATACAACAAGCACAACTAAAGCAAGCAAATATACCTCTCCAAAATGAGGCTCAAATTTCAAAATGGTATGATTTTGGTCAAAAGTATCTACAACAGTTTGATTACCATGGTCAAGGTTTGGGCGAGTAGGTCCAAGGCATCATTTCTCCTATTCTAGTAGTTGATAATATTGGTCAACAGGTTTTGGGATTTATTGAACATCCTAAGGTACATCATTCATAAATATAGTTTATCAAGGCAAAATGTCTATATACATAGGAAATATTATAGAAAGAGCAAAAACTTAAGTTGTAAAGTCAAAATCATGCCATCTAACAAGAATTCTAAAGCAAGGTTTTATAACAAAAGAGCCTCCACAACACCATATGTCTAAAATAAACATATTATCAAAGATCAATATCATAATCAACATGCTAAATCACAATTTAGAAAGGTCAACTCTATAGTATGAGGCAATTCCCTCTAACATCCTAGGTTATTATGATTTCAATGATGAACAATACTCGGATTCCTATTGCAACAACATTCAACTACAACATAGCATTCACACTACATGAGAGATTAATATTCTTATTTTTGACATAAGCCATAGTGATAGTGACTCTCCCATGATACTCATCAATTAATATGGTTCTTACCCTCCTATACATACTTTCCATTTCTTGCTCCTTGTACATAAGTATTTTTCATTTACTTGTACATAGCTTATATCCAAAAAATATAAAAATAATATAACATGCCAAAACATAAAAACATTCAAATATTACTTAGCAAACACAAAATTTATAGATTGTATACATTACTATGTTTACATTTCTTCTATTTTCCATACATTACATATGATATCTATCTTAGTATAGTTAGTTTTATCATACATACATGCTTCACTTATTCTTATCGAGTGATTGAAGGTTGCTTACATGACTTCAGTCCACTACACTGATCTAGACTTGCTATCATCTACCCACTAAGGGCATATACACTGATTCATGATATTCATTTGACACATTCACCCACTTGGGGACATCCTATACATAGTTTTTACTACTAGGTTGTATCCTTACATACTATACATTCTAGTTTTAGCATTGTTATAGCTTGATATTGATCACTGCTATTCATACTTAGATTTTTTGCTGACTATCACTAGTTTAGACTCAACATATGTATACCCTAACTCTCACATAGATTTATACTACATTCATGCATGATTTCATTTATAGCTTTCCTAGTTTATACTTGATTGTATTTTTTTATGTTTCTTTTATTCAGGGGCATGTGTTTTTGGGTTATGTTCCTACATTCATAAAGCTTGAAACTCTGTATTGTGCATATAATAGCTGATTTATGATGTAAACCATAGTCCTCCTTGCAAGTAAGGCATGAGCTAAAACTATGTTCCTTAGTAGGATAGGTTGGATATCCTCAATACCCAATTTTGAAGAGAGTTGATTACATACCAATACTCTGAGGAGGGATCAAACCCAATGTATTTATCCCCAACTAAATGTTGGTGCAAGTTAAATTGATGCTAAAATGATAGTGGTATTGAATTCCTTGAGTGTGATTGAGATTGGAAATCTAGAAAATCTGAGCTTAGGGCAGCTATAGATGGTAGAATATAGAAGTAGTGTAGAATAGGGATTAATAGCCTTGTTTTTTATCAACCCATTTCATGTTTTAATAGGTATTTTGCATTTAATTTATATCTAGTGGATAAAGCTTTAAAATTCATGTATTTATAGTGTTATGTAGCTTGTGGGAATAATAAACAATGCTTAAGATAACCTTAAGAGGGTTTTAATTCTAAAAATATATCCATTTGGGAAAGTTTGGGAAAAGGAAATTAGCACCATTTTGGGGACACTAGTACCATGTGTCTTTAGTGTTCTTAATGTGATGCTAATGTCTAGCTGGTAGGCTGCTAGGCACGAAGGAGTCTAAGACTATGTTTTAGCTGACTAGGGATGCATGTGGTCTGCACAAAGGTTGGAAAAATGTGATAATAGGTTTTAGGATAGGTCTAGGGTTAAGCTAGGAATATTTTTTCTCAATTATCACTCTTAGCACTCAAATACCACTTTTAGGTGATTATAGTGGGTTATTCATGTAACTACTATGAGGAAAAAAATGTGTTTGGTAAGATAGTGTGGGGTAGGCTCAAAAGTAGTTACCCAATTGAGTAGATTTAGAGAACATATGATAATAAAGAGGAAGAATTTTAGACAAATAAGGGTTAGGTGCTTATTGGGGATGAGTATATATGGGTGACACATAACTCAGAGGCATATAAGTTGGTATATGGCTAGTTGAATATACATGGGTGATATGTAAATTAAGAGGATGTAGGGTGGTGGATTGTTGGCCACTATATTATTTGGAAGAGTGTAGGTGTAGATGCTTCCCATAATATTGTGAGAAAGGAGTTTATATGATGGAGGAATGTCAAAATTAATGAGATTTGGGATGCCATGAGTAAGGATGTCCCCAAAATATTGGTTTGAGGCATAGTTGACAAGAGGTGGGTTAGATGGATAAAATAATAGTTTTTATGTTCCTATTGGGGTGTGAATGGCCTTGATTAGAGGGATTTATGGTAATCCATTGATTCAAATAGGTTTGGTTACTCTCTAAATCTTGAATGTGACGCACCAAGGTTGAGATGAGTTCATTCGAGCAGAGGAAGGAATGGTGGTTCTAGTGACCTCTATGGTAGCAAACAAAAGAGGTATGGTTTTATGACCTCAAATTGATTCATTTAGATTAGAGGCCTCTCAAGGATCTATTGCGTGTTTTTCCTATGGATTGGAAATGTTTTGGTTACTAGGAGAAGGATGCAAAGGTGTTTATAGTCTATGTAGCCCATCTTCCAAATTGTAGATTCTATTAATGTATTAGTTGTATAATACTTCACTTTGGGAATCTAGACTTTGTAGGCTAATTTATGGATATGTTAACTTAGGAATGTTTATCCCATGTAAACTATTAAATGACATGTTTTTAGAGTTAGGGTAATTACTGGTGGCTTTCAATAGATCCCATAACTCGTGGATCACTACCTCTAATCTTGTTTGTGAGTTGAAAGGGTGGTTTTGATATTGGGATTCTACATTTTATGGAGGAGTGTTGTTGTTCCATCTATGGAGGGAGGCTTTTCCACTAATGTGAAGACTTATCCTAGAGGTTTCAATGTCTATGGTTCTCTCAAAGATGTCCTGACTAGATATATTAATGGAATTTATAATACTCTTGGAATATGAAAGAAGATAAAAATGTGGAAGAGAGAGAAAATATGGATACGTAAAAGGATATTCCTTTCATGTTGGGTTAACCAATTTGTATACACGTAAATAACACATGCTAAACTATGAACTCAACTTCTCGATGCCTAACCAAGATAACCAACATAATGAATGGATGATGGGTGGAACTAAATATTCAGTTGATTGTTTGGTGGATTGGGATTTGTAATGATGAGTGGCATGAGATACTCATGATGGAGAAAAAAGAGTTATGATGTGTCATGTTTATCCTTAAAATAATCCAAATGAATGAAAATAAAACTCCAAGGTCCCTCGGTATTGGTGATGATGAGAAGACAAAGCTCTTGATCAATACTAAGAATGTTAAAGTGGGAATGGTTTGGTTGAATGAATTGGGGAATGTGGTAAATTTTTTTGGGATGACTATGCCCTATCAATTTCATACAAAAATGTGAATTATATATGTCAAGGCTAAAATCAAGGAGAAGAAAGGGGATGGAGATGAGAATCTAGGCCTGGATTACATTATATTGATAACCTTAGTTTTGGGGAAGGATGATGATAGGTGGATCAAGGATCTACTCTTCCTCCTTTAGGTTAATGAGAGAATTGATAATGCGATAAGGGATAGGTGTGGAGAAAAAAACCTCAATACCAAGCTCGACACTAATATATGATTGGGTGTTGATAGTAGGACCTGAGACTCTAACTCTAGGAAAAATACTTGCTCTATCGAGATAGAGATTATTTGGGAGAGTAATATAAGAGAAAAAGTGATGCAGTGTATAAGATTAAGAGCTTGTTTTGAAGGCAGTATACGGTAAGACTTTTTATTATGTGAGAAGTAAGGTTTTGGAATGTTTGTCCTCATTTTGGATGAGGCTTTGATAGTTGATTTGTTTTTGGTTTTTGCAATGTTTTAATTGAAAAAAAAGATAACTAATTGATTAAAATAAATGAATGAAAGTAAATAAAAATGAATGGATGGAAACAAATGAAAGACTGCTTCATTTTGGTATTTTTCAATTCACTTTTCAATGCATGCAATACTAGAAATCAAAATCTAGGCTAACAATGCAAATACTAATTTCTATCTTTTCTAGGTGCAAACTAAATGATTTTTTTTTTTTTTTTTTTTTTTTTTTTGTGTTTTTATATTATAGATTAATGAATCTATTATGAAAACTAAGATTTTATAATATGCAATTAAATACAAAATCAAATGTAGATCCTAAGTAGCAATACTACCATGTATCTAAATATTCTTTTGCATTAACAAGCTAAATTAGTTTTTGGTGTTTCTATATGAATGCAAAATAATTTTGAATGGTATATATCAGATGAAAGTGAATATAAAAGTTATGATATTTTGAATTAATAAACTAAAAATAATGTTTTGAATTTATTTAAACAAATAAAATCATTTTTTAATCTCCTAGGTTTGGCTAGAGTTTTCTATTTGCTAGTTTGCTTGTTTGTGCATGAACAAGAGCTTGTTTTAAACTAAAAATTGATTATTGATGCCAAAAGTGTCTTGTTTTATTTTATAATAGATACTTAGGGTTTTAATGAAAATATACATGCTTTTAAATAATCTTTTATATGGATAAAAATAGTAAGGAAACTAACTAATATTTTTGGTGCAAAGACATGAAAAAAAAATTCCTTTTCCTATTTGTTTATCTTTTAAAAATAGATATATAATATATTGAAAGAAATGAAACAAAACTAAACTAATCAATTAATAAAATAAGTAAATTTAAAACTAGAAACCCCCAATTTGATCAAGATGTAGACAAACTAGAAGTAAGAGATGCATTTGTGTTATGGTCCTCAACGTGCTAGCTTTTCCACTCAAAACAATGTTTTTAGGAATTCTCTATCCAAGGAGAATGATAAAAGATAGTAGTAAAGAAATAAGATGATAGGAACAAATATCCAAACAAAAGAGAAGTTGACTATGGCTAGTTAGTGTGCTGATTGCAAAGATCTAGTTGTGAATTCAATGACATTCCTTGCTTGAAATTGTGTAATCTAATATGAAAATGATCAAAGATAAAGATAAAAATCAATGGTAAGTAGGTTGTGGCTATATAAATATTCAAAAATTCAATCTCCAATTAAAATTTTTAGATTCTAAAACAAGCCAAAATTGGTTTACTTATAGAATAAGGATGGAGGTTGCAAGGGGGAGTTTAACTGTTGGTTAACTAAAAGTTAAACTTTTTAAAGATGGAAAATGATTAAAAAAAGTGCAGGAGTGAATTGGGAAGGCATGAGGTAGGCAAGGCTTAAATAATAATAAAAATGATAATAAGCATGCAAAATTCATGAAAGCTTGAGTTTTGGAATCTAAAATTAGAGCATGGACTAATGGTGATGAAACCATCCCTATTTACAGGGGTAGTTATGCAACCACTAATCTATGTGACATAACTAACTCATATGATAATGAGATCATTACATGGTAATATAGAACTACCCTATTGATGACAGTTCCATTAGGGTAATTTATGAAACCATCACAATGATTCCATCACTGTTAGGGCATATTTGTAATAGACTGAGGTAGTTTCATAACCAAGGAGTGTAGTTATATAACCAATGATTTTTTTGAAAATAAGCCAAGGGAACTGTTGACCATTTTTTGTCAAATAGGCCAAAAATCGGTCCCCTTTTCCCCCTGCTATTCTAGGCCATTTCATTTTTAGGTTGCACAAGTTCATCGGCCTTAGTTCATGAACTGGTTCAATTCTTTGACATGGTTCAACCACTTGAGTTCATTGAGCTTCAGGTTCAACGTTGGTTCAATGGCTTGGTTTAAGGGTGTGTCCCAAAGCCGAAGGGTAGTGATGGGTTCAAATGCCCTTGCAGAAGGCAGTGCTAGGTTCAAATGCCCTTGTGGAGGGTAGGGAGCATTCCAAAGACAACCAAAGAAACATTTCAAAAGTGTGAAGAAGACTTAAGGCCGAATTATTTCAAACTTTTTGTTCAAAGGAATTCCTTCGGACAAAAAGCTTGAAGGAATTCGGGGGGGAAGCTCAGTTCAAAAAGGCTGCTAGCACAGGTTGAAGACAAAGTGGCCAATTCTTGTGGACTTTTTGTCTGTGAGGAAAATCTTGAAGCAAAAAACCCATGGAAAATCCCACCAAAGGACCCGAAGGAATTTTCCAAGGATGGTGAAGTCCTAAAAACCATCAAAATTAAGCACACAAACTAGCCATTGGGTTTTCAAGCAACGACAGGTGTGCAAACACCAAATTTTACACCAAGAAAGCCAGAGCATGGAGGACACCAAGTGGCAACCATAGAAGACTTTGACATGCTTTTTTAGGTGCAACAGAACATGCCATGTGTCCCTTACAGGGATCGATAGAAGTTAAAAAGTGTCAACATATGTGGGTTTCTCCTGTTGGCTTCAAAGAAGACTATGGTGGGCTCGAATGAGTTGCTAGGAGATATGTAGAGCATGCCAAGTGTTAGCATCTACGAGCATCAGAAAAGGGCCAAGTTTTTCCAAGGTAGCTAAAGGCTCTGTGGAAGTGGCCACATGTCACCTTTCACAAAAATCTCAAAAAATACCTCCAAACCCTCTGAGGTAAGCGGATGCTGCCACGTCCCATTATCAACTCGATGAAAGCTACCATGTGTCAGTGACCACATTTCAAAGTGTCTTCTAAGTATCCAAGTAGTGGAATATGACACGTGTTAAAAGTAGATGCACTCTTAGTAGAAAGAGCCAAAGGAGTAGTAGAAGGAGCCAGAGGAGGCAAAGTAACCAAATGCAAAAACATACAAAGTGATCTAAGTGGCACAAGAAAGTGTCGACTCAAGGAGTTATTCTAGTGGTTGACACAGTACCTACCATGTGATCATAAAGAGGCATAAATAGTGAATGGCACGACCCATTTTTCTTCATTATGCATTGATGAACAGGCAAACAGTGTGGCTCATAATTTTGAATCCTGACAGGAGCAGACAGAACATTATCTTCAGGTGGCTTCCTCATCCCAATGATTGAAAGGCACATGGGTCACTTGTAAAAAGGGTGTCAAAATGGCCTCTTTCTTCCTCTATAAATTGTAAGCTTCTCATTCGAGAAGGGATTGACTCTCAGCATTAAGGCAAAACTCTGCCCAAAAATCTCTCGTGCTTGTAAGGCAGAGCTCTGCTAGAATTTTACCTTGAATCGAAACATAGCATTTTTACCTCCATCCTGAGTTTTACATCTTTAGTATGTGTTTATGCCTTGATTCTATGTTAAGTCATTTTCTTAATGCTTTTGCAGAATGATTTTAGCATGTCTGGTGCATTTTTGAGGTTCCTTTTACGGGTCTATCAGAAGTGTCCCTAAAGGAGTATAGGTGAAGTGGATAGGCTGTTGCAGTGTGTCTCAGAATGCCTCTAGTAGTTATTTCCTCCCTGTATCTCCATGGACCCTTGACCCACTGATGCAAAAGGTTTTCTCATGTCAGATGAAGTGTATGGGAGTTGGTTCTCAATGGAAAGTGTATTTTTGGGTAGAGTAGATCAACCTTTTTTGGTATATCGCCTTTTATTTTTTAGGCTTAGGTTTTATTTTCAACATCTCTCTCTCTCTTTTCATCCCCCCCTTTTTCATTTTAGTTGTTAGCAGTAGGAGAAACCAGGACCTAAAAGATACATCAGAGGGAGCCAGCTCTCATCTAGAGACTCTCCCCTCTAGCTTCGCTGGTCCCATAGGTGAGAGGGGAGTTTCCATTGTTGCATGTGGAAGACAGGAGCTTGGCCTCCTACCTTGGGTGCAATCCACTGTGTCAACAGTTTTTGGCATGCTTGGTGGGACCAACTAGGACAAGTTGTGTCCTTAGAGTTGAAGAATTTTTGGTGTGTTCTTTAACCAACCAGCCTTTGGAGGCTTTTTCATTAACACCAATGGTGACTCTGAGTTGAATCAGCTGGTTAAGTAGCCTTGGTGCCATTAAGAAATCACTTTTGTATGTATAATCCCTCTGCACAAAATCATGGGCCTTGTTTTGCTTCCTATAATTTTGATCAAGCTCAGCGTTTTTATGGAATCTCCCCAAGCAGCCCTCCTAGTTGCCTTGCAACGATAAGCGAAGTGGCCCTAGAGTTTGAGAAGCAGACAATGGAGATTAACAGAATGGAGGAGCAGTATGGATATCAGCAGGAGTTGATGTATAAAGAGGAGTGTTTGTTTAGGCAAGTTGAGGCCTTGCAATCCATGGAAGAGGAGGTAGCAAAATGGAGAAATCCATTTATTCAAGATAGTTAGCCTTATGTGCCCCCTCCTATTTTGAAGAAAGCCCCCTCTTATACATCAAATCCTTTCTATTAGATAACACTCATTCACTCCAGCTCATCTGATGCATCTGCTCTCAATCTTGTGCGCTTGGCTTTCCAACATCAAAGGGCATTAGAGCAACCCCCCATGGATGTAAATCTTCTCAATTATTTATATTATGAATCTTCCATTGGGGAAAATACCTTGAGCCAATACATCCCTCTTCTAGAGACTCTTTCGGTGCATCAACAGTCTCTTCCTAGCATTCCTCAACCTCCCCAAGTCTTTCAACATTATGTGCAAATTCTGAGTTAGAGGAAGGAATGCCAGGAACCAGCCCAGAGCCTTGAAGAGGATGATGCTGGTGACCTCCAAGAAAGACTCTTTCAGGATAATCTAGCCAAACAAATAGAAGATTTAGAGGCTAGGATGAGTTTGCTTCATGAAAGAGAGTTCTAACTTCCAGACCTTATGGAGGAGCCCCAAGACCTTGGAGAAAACAAAGTTGCTGCCTGTTCACAGGAGCAAAATTCCAATTTCAAGATCCTGAACTAGGGGAAAATGGTAGAATCATGAGGCAAGAAGGAGGAAAAGCAGGGTTTTTCTCAAAACCTATAAGAAGATGATTTTTCTCCTACTCATGATGATGCTGGTGACCTCCAAGAAAGGTTCTTCCAAGAAGATCTAGCCAGGAGAATTGTAGAGTTAAAATCTAAAGAAAGATTCCTCAGCTAGTGTGTGATGGATGGTTTAGACCCAACGACACATTCCATGTCTGAACACACCCCACCTACACATTTCCAAGAGAAAGATCAGGCCTCACCTGATATTAATGAAGTGATGACCAAGTGGAAGGAGGAGAATCATTTGTTTCTAGCTCAAGGACTGCCTCCTCTTCCACATGGTTTTCCCACTTCACCCCTTCTCAAGGAGGAACCTATTCTGCAGGAGGTGAGTGAGGAGCAGAAGATAAAAGATGTAGTTTCCCAAGGGGCTATCATGAGTGACAACGAAGGTGAAATCATCATGGAGGATCCTTGTGAAGACCTCATCAGCAATGGAGAAGACATAAGGCATGCATATATGTAGATGTTCTAGCAATATGAGGAAGAACATAAGCATGGTGAGCTCTCTCCCCCTTTGTTTGATGAGCTTCCTTGTTGCTTTGATGAGGAGGATGACTACACTAGGGAGCCTGAGTTGGAGGAGGATCAGGAGGATACCTTTGAATATTTAGAGACCCTGATCATCAAGGAGGAAAAGGAGAGGTCTGTCTTCCTGGAGGAAAGCCTTGAAGAAGAGAGCTTTAAAAAGAGAGGTGATGTTTTGTGGGATGAGAAATCAGTTTGTGATTCCATTTCAGACATCACAACTGTCACCCTTCTTTAAGAAGGCCAAGAAGAAGTTGAGGATGAGTCTGATAGAGTCTTCAATGAGGCAGAAGGAAACAAGTCAGACCATGATACATTGCAGAGGAAATGTGCAGATCAAAGGGCTTATGGTGATGAGCCAGCAGCCATTGATTTCTTGGAGAAATGCACCAGTATGAGGGACCAACATTTAACAAGCTTCCAAGGAAAAATAGAGTACATATATGTTGGAAGCATGTTCAAATTTGATCCACTCAGATGCAAGCCAATCCAGGTGACAGGCAAGAGGAGCAGGTCACCAACTCTCTTTTTCATTCAGCTACTTGCCTGGCACCATAAGTCCTCTTGCCAAGAAGGGGACTTAAGAAGTTTTCCCTTTGATCCAGGAGGGAGGCAAATATTCCTAGTTAGTTGTATATAGTAGTTTGCTTTTAGTTTCTTTCCTGCTTTCCCTAAGTGCAATTTGCACAGGTAGTATTTTTAGCCTTGTGTGTTTCCCTTTGTGTGTGGGGTAAAGAGCTTCATGTTTGATTCTTGGATCTTTTGGGGTTGTTACTGATCTTTGTTCAAGCTGCATCTGACTCCGTGCCCAATGGACTACAAGGCAACTGGTCTCTAAGCATAGTAGGCATGCTTCCCCTGGGAGTCGCTAATTTGTTGACCATTTTTTGCCCAATAGGCCAAAAATTGGTCCCCTTTTCCCCCTGTTGTTCTAGGCCATTTCATTTTTAGGTTGCACAAGTTCATCGGCCTTGGTTCATGAACTAGTTCAATGCTTCGGCTTGGTTCAACCACTTGAGTTCATCAAGCTTTAGGTTCAAGGTTGGTTCAATGGCTTGGTTCAAGGGTGTGTCCCAAAGTTGAAGGATAGTGATGGGTTCAAATGCCCTTGCGGAGGGTAGTGCTGGGTTCAAATGCCCTTGTGGAGGGTAGGGAGCATTCCAAAGACAACCAAAGAAGCATTTCAAAAGTGCGAAGAAGACTTAAGGCCAAATTATTTTGGACTTTTTATTTGAAGGAATTCCTTCAGACAAAAAGCTTGAAGGAATTCGGGGGGGAAGCTCAATTCAAAAAGGCCACCAGCATAGGGAGAAGACAAAGCAGCCAATTCCTACAGAATTTTGTCTGTGGGGAAAAGCCCAAACCAAAAAACCCACAGAAAAGCCCGTTGAAGGACCCAAAGGAATTTGCCAAGGATGGTGACGCCCTGAAAACCATCAAAATTAAGCACGTGAACTAGCCATTGGGTTTTCAAGTGACAAAAGGCGTGCAAATGTCAAATTTTACACCAGGAAAGCTAGAGCATGGAAGACACCAAGTGGAAATGATAAAATACTTTGACATGGTTTTTTAGGAGTAGTGGAACGTGCCACATGTCCCTTACAGGGCTCAGTGAAAGCTGACAAGTGTCAACATCCATGGGTTTCTCCTGTTGGCTTCAAAGAAGACTGTGGTGGGCCCAAATGAGTTGCTAGGAGCTATGCAGAGCATGCCAAGTGTTAGCATCCGTGAGCATCAAAAAAGGGCTCAAAAGTTTTTCTAAGGTAGCTAAAGGCTCTGTAGAAGTAGCCATGTGTCACCTTCCGTAGAAATCTCAAAAAATACTTCCAAACCCTTTGAGGTAAGCAGATGCTGCCACATCCCATTATCAACTCAACAGAAGCTGCCACATGTTAGCGATCATGTTTTAAAGTGTCTTCTAAGTATCTAAGAAGTGAACTATGACATGTGTTAAAAGTGGATACGCTCTCAGTAGAAAGAACCAAAGGAGTAGCAGAAGGAGCTAGAGGAGGCAAAGTAGCCAAATGCAGAAATGGATAAAGCGATCTAAGTGGTGCAGGAAAGTGTCAACTCAAGGAGTTATTCCAGTGGTTGACATAGTAGCTACCATGCGATCATCAAGAGGTGCAAATAGTGAATGGTGTGACCCATTTTTATTCATTATGCATTGATGAGCAGGCAAGCGGTGTGGCTCATAATTTTGAATCCTGACAGGAGCCGACACAACATTATCTTCAGGTGGCTTCCTCATCCCAATTCTCGAAAGGCACATGGGTCACTTGTAAAAAGGGTGCCAAAATGGCCTCTTTATTCCTCTATAAATTGTAAGCTTCTCATTCTAGAAGGGATTGACTCTCAGATTTAAGGCAAAAATCTACCCAAAATTCTCTCAGGCTTGTAAGGCAGAGCTTTGCCAAAATTTTACCTTGAATCAAAACATAGCATTTTTACCTTCATCTTGAGTTTTACATCTTTAGTATGTGTCTATGCCTTGATTCTAAGTTAATTCATTTTCTTAATGCTTTTTTAGAATGATTTCAACATGACTAGTGCATTTTTGAGTTTCCTTTTATGGGTCTATCAGAAGTGTCCCTAGAGGAGTATAGGTGAAGTGGCTAGGCTGTTGCAGTGTGTCTCAGAACGCCTCTAGTAGTTATTTCCTCCTTGTATCTCCACGGACCCCTGACCCACTGATGCAGAATGTTTTCTCATGTCAGATGAAGTGTATGGGAGCTGGTTCTCAGTGGAAAGTGTATTTTTGGGTGGAGTAGATCAACCTTTTTTGGTGTATCATCTTTTATTTTTTAGGCTTAGGTTCTATTTTTAGCATCTCTCTCTCTCTTTTCATCCCCACCTTTTTTCATTTTAGTTGTTAGAAATAGGAGAAACCAGGACCTAAAAGATACATCAGAGGGAGCTAGCTCTCATTTAGAGACTCTCCCCTCCAGCTTCACTGGTCCCACAGGCGAGAGGGGAGTTTCCATTGTTGTGTGTGGAAGGTAGGAGCTCGGCCTCCTGCCCCGAGTGCAATTCACTGTGTCAACAAAAACCTAAAAAAGTTAAGAACAAGGGATTTTTAGAGGCTCAAGAGAGAGATATGGAGGGAAAAGGACTAGAATGTTAGAGATAACCAACATTAAGTGTAAATTAGGAGATCACTACATCATCACTAGACATCATACCAGAAATATCGTACCATGTAAATTTTGTGTGTATACAAATACTCACCCAATGGTGTGATCATTCTATTTAGAGTTCACATTGGTTGATAATTGGTTTTTTAACCTCAACCTTTTCACCATTTTATATGTTGCTACCCTAAGTTGCTCACTTTGGGTTGCCATCAAACTTGACACACTCTACTTTCGTGTTTTCCACATTTAGTTTTTCTCTCCCTTGGCTACCTCAATATATGGTTATTCTTGAAGTCTATCCCATTTGGGCTCTCTTATCTATGGAACTCTTTCATATTCTTAATCCTTTCTCTAACCTATACACCCTTCAGGGTACTTTGGGTGTAATTTATTTTTTACTTATTGGCATGAATAGTCTCTATACTTTATTGTGGTTGATATTTTGTGATTTTATAATAATCATTCTGATCTTGTAGGTCAATGTGTGATGCTTTGTACTCCTTGAGATCTATGTCTTATATTTACTAACAGACATAAAAAAACATTAAACAATTAGTAACAAACATTCACATATTCACAAATATAAAATCAAGACTTATACATGACTTACTTAGATGTTAACATAATTCTTGATGTCATTTATCATACACAAGGTGAGCTATATATCCAGTTTATACACACATTATTTTCACAATATAAATGCACTATATGCAAGACATACAAGGTATATATGAGATATACATATATAGATGCATGAATAACCACACCCGTGATAAACCTTTCTACATTGGGGGCATGCCCATACTAGTAGAATTTTGGTACATTTTTCAAGTTATATATTTCTATGCTGGTCTATTAATCATATTAGATTGTTTATACATGACCAATTTTGTTGATACTTATTAGAGTGCCATTTCCTCCAGATATTGTAATGTGTTACATTATACTAAATGATGACATTGACTAATTATGCAAACTAACATTGCTTGCTATGTGCTTACTTGTTGTTGCTGATTGTGACATTTCTTGATCATTGATTTGTTCTATATCAATTGTTTTATATTTTGTAAGTCCATTACGTATGTATTTTCATGCCATGTGTCAATTTTTTTAGAGGATCCTCTTATCTATATCGTGTCATGTTAGAGTCATGTCATGTCTTGTATGTTTGTGTTCTTCTTGATCATGATGTGTGACTTTATGGCTAATTCACTATGATATCGTATGCATGTTTACATATATTTAATCAAAACAAATTGAATATTATTATGTTCTTGATGTTGTGATTTATATCATACACATCTCTAGTGTGTGCTATATATTTATATTGACATTTCATGTATTTATATCATGCATCTATTTCAATTATTTTTACTACATGTTTCATTGAAATATATAGCTGACATTGACACCTACTTTCAAATGAATGGTCATGACTATATCTTATATGCTACTACCAAACAACTACCCTTGCCTTGGCTTACATGTTTCATACGTACTTAAATTCATAATTTTTTTCTAGTATGACATATTATATCATATTTATGTATGTAATTTTCATGATTATACTTTTTATATATAACACATGATGCACATAAATATTTATTTTGAGATGAGTGATTCATAGTTTCATCCCTCATATCAAAAGGAGAGCATACAATGGAATTATTTCAATGATTCAAGCTATGTCAGACATAACACTTAAAATTATGAGACAAATTATATGATTTAAATGCGTTAGATTGAGACATATTCATATGATTTTGAGGAACAATTAAGATATTATATGATATTTCGAGATAGATTTTGACATTCAACATCACTTTGAGGAATAAATGGATCATATTGGGAATGGAATTTTTTCTTGTATAAACTATTATATAATGATCATTCAAGTTCAACAAGTGACAGTTTGGTTGCATACCTTAAGGTTATTCATTCCTTAAATTTTCAATTTAATATTTTTTTAATGATTTATATTATTTCAGATTTATTATTATGTGAGGAAAATGATTTATACGTGTTTTTTTTCAGATTTCGCTTAGAGAAAATGATACATTCTTACTATACATGTCAACACCAAGCAAAGTTATCATAAGTACCAAATTTATATCTTTTATCCTTTTAAATTATAATGTTCAATACTAGATTAAAATAAGGGCATTGTAGACACCTAAATTTGGACTTTCGCACTTTGACAACATCAATTTTGACATTCTTTGACATACTTAGATAATGTATATGTATATTGAATCTTAAGCACACTTTATCTTTATCAGTCTACCCATGTACTGCCTTGTCCATCTCTATTTTCCAAATATATTTATTTAAGATTAGCTTGGTCTATATAGGAACAGCTTCATAATCCTAAACAAACTTTTTAGATACCTAATATTCCTATTTTTACACTTCTAGGTCAATACCTGTAAACTTGGATTGCGTTGGTTATTTCAGGTGTCTCCATGCATTGGTAGTGTCTATAGACACTCAACATATAATTTTTCAAATTAGTAAGTTCCATTAGGTCATCTTAGACACTTTTCATAGGTTGTTCCTAGCGATATATTAACGAAGAGTTAGCTATATATACAAATCAGCCCTAAGGTTATTATTCACTTGAGCATCACTTGGGAAATACCTAACATTGGATTGGAATATTGTTCAAATGTCATATATGCATCTTAAATTTTTAAGGAGTAGCCCCATAGTGGTCCATAGAGATAAATATGGATACAACATGTTAAAGTTACATGGCACCAAGGATCAAAGATCAAGAGATGAAACTATATTCTATATTTTTCATGATTTTGCACACACACACACATATAAGTGGGAGAATATGTGCAATTTGAGACCTCTAAAGATTATTTGAATGTAGGAAACACTCAACCATTTATTAGGGAGTGGTTTGGGTTTAGCCAACCTAAATGTAATGGGCACCCCAATTATGCCCAAAACTAACCCAGTTAGAACTCCTTATGACTCTAGAACGGTTTGCTTGTATTATTTTTTTGTTTTACAAAGTCTAATGCATGTAACATAAATATATAATTGAAAGCATAGATACACATAGTTTAAATAACCAACACACTGTATTTATATTAATTGCAAAATGAGTAAACAAGTACAATGTTGGTCACGTGATAACTCACTAACTACTCCAGTGATCGTATGAACATTATTTCGAGTGAATATCCCATCGAGTACCAAAGGTGCAATAATTTTATTCTCCATCCAGCGGAACTACGGACTCTGTAGGCTAGTTTTTATGGACTCTGCAGACTGGATTCTATGGACTCTGCAGGCAGGTTCTATGGACTCTGCAGGATGGTTCTATGGACTCTACAACTGGTTCTATGGATTATGCAGCTGGTTCTGTGGATTATATAGCTGGTTCTATGGACTCTACAACTAATTATATTGACTCTATAGCTGGTTCTACAGACTCTGCAGCGGCTTCTACGGACTCTGCAGGTGGCTTCTACAGACTCTGTAGTTAGTTCTACAGACTTTGCAGCTGGTTCTACAGACTCTGTAGCGGATTCTATGGACTCTATAGGCTGCTTCTATGGACTTTGTAGCTAGATCTACAGACTCTACAGCTGGTTCTATGGACTCTGCAGTTGCTTTTACGGACTCTGCAGGCTGCTTCTACGGACTTTGCAGGCTGCAGGCTGATTTTTACAGACTCTGCAGGCTATTTTTACAAACTCTACAAGCTGGTCTAGTGCTTCTACGGACTCTGCAGGTGGCTTTTATAGACTCTGTAGGCTACTTCTATGAACTTTGTAGGCTGGTCCAATGCTTCTATGGACTCTGCAGGCTGCTTCTATGGACTCTGCAGGCTTGTATCTACAGACTCTCTAGGCTACTACGAGATGCTACAGTGATGTGGCTACTACAGTGAGAAGCTGCTATAGTGATATGCCTGCTATAGTGGCATGGATGCTATAGTGGCACGGTCTGATATAGTGCACAACTGGTATAGTGGCATGGCTGCTATAGTGGCACCACTATATGAAGCTGAAAGCACATGCTCCAAAGACCAATCCCAAGGATTGATGTCTAGAGTGCTACAGATGAGAAGGAAATTCTCAAATTCCCAAGTAACCTACAAATGGCAAGTGCAACAATTCTTTTCTTCTTATCTAACATGCCTAAAGAAGCCACACACACTTCCTTTTATCCTTTCTCCAAGGGGTGAACTCAACTCACTTGAGCAATGTGGGATAAAGGATGTGCAATAGTTTATATATTAGAATATTGCTTATGTCTCCCTTAGGTATCATCTCCATAAAGTAAATATTTAAAAGTAACACTTAATATCTTGAAATTGGGTTAAATGTTACTTTTTACAGCACTTCAAGCATTAAAATATACTAGGAATCTGACTCTGAATGGTGCAAGTGATAGTTCACCGAAAAGCTCTCATTGAGGAGTACCAAACCCCATCATTAAAATGGTCTTCACTGTGTCCTACTAACTTACTACAAATAGTAAGCATGCCTAAAACTGAGTAAGTCAACTACTAAAGTGGGGACATTATAGTTTGCCCCCCTTGAAATTGCTTGTCCTCAAGCAATCTCAGCCCAGCTTGCTGACTAACCTGCTCACTCTCCCATGTAGCATCCTCCTCTGGTAGGTCTTTCCATCTGACCAAATACTCCTTCACTATCCTGTTTTTGAGTTTCCTCTCTTTGGTGTCCAGAATAACCTTGGGTACTAACACAAGCCTCCCCTCCTCATCCAAAGGGGGTAAATCTACGAAGGCACTACACTCTGACCAATGGCTTTCTTAAGCCTAGACACATGAAATACATTGTGCACCTGACTGCCCTCTGGAAGCTCAAGCTCATAGGAGACTTCACCCACTCTTTGAATCACCCTGTAGGGGCCATAAAATCTAGGATTTAGCTTCTCTGCTCTACTCTTCTTGAGCGATGACTACCTATATGGCTATAGCCTCAAATACACCATGTCCCCTACCTCAAAACTATGCTCTACCCTATGCTGATCAGCATACAATGTCTACTAATTTTGAGCTTATTGTATATTCTCCTTGAGCGCTCTCAAGATATCTTGACTATCCTTCAATAGGTCTTTAGCTTTGGGCACTCTGCTATCCCCCAAAACCATATCAATGAAGCTTGGGGCTTCATAACCATACAATGCCATAAATGGAGTCATCTTGATGGTCATGTGATGCGTGGTATTGTAACAGTACTCCCCCATGTGTAACCACTTAACCCAGGCACTTTCCTACACAGTCACATAGTTCTGCAAATAACCTTCCACCCATTTATTTACTATCTCCGTCTTCCCATCTGTCTAAGGATGGTATCTCATATAAGGTGTAAGATCTGTACCACACAGCTTGAACAACTCCTGCTAAAAGGTGCTCATGAACTTGCTATCCTTGTCACTGACAATAAATCTTGGTAACCCATGCAACTTGAAAACCTCCCTGAAGAACAAATTTGCCACCTGAGCTGTTGTGTAAGTAGAAGGGATAGCAAAGAAGTGAGCAAACTTCATCAATCTGTCTACCACCACATAAATGCAATCTCTTCCCTGCACTCATGGTAGGCCAGTGATGAAGTCCATAGAAATGCTTTCCCATTTCTGGTCTAGAATGGGTAAGGGCTGCAGTAAACCAGCAAGAAACATGTGCTCTTCCTTATTCTACTAACAAATTACACACTCCCTGACATGTCTCTAAACATCATCCTTGAGCCCGCTCCATGAGAACCACTCTCGAATCTGCCTATAGGTCTTGAAGACCCCCTGGATGCCCAGCCATAGGTGCATCATGAAATGCCCTCAGTATCATCTCTCTTAAATGTGATGATAGAATCAAATAAATTCTGTCTTGAAATCTGATCAACCCATCTATCACCTTATAACAATCATCCTATATAGTACCTAAAATCAATCCCAAAGCCCAAGCATCTCTAACATATTTTGATATAATCTTAACCCACCAATCTCCTAAAATCTCTATAAGAGCACAAATGTGAGGTATTCTAGATAAGGCATCAGCTACTACATTCTTCTTCCCTTTGACAAACTCAATGTCAAAGTCATAAGCCTACAATTTAGTGACCCACTTTTGTCTGCGTGTCATTCAAGTCTCGCTGGCCCATGAAGTACTTTATGCTGTTGTGATCCGTCTTGATCACAAACTTCCCTCCAACCAAGTAGGATCAAAATTTGGCCAAGGCATGCATGATGGCCAACATCTCCCGATCATAAGTAGAATAGCTCCTCTCCACCCCTCAGAGCTTCCTACTCTCAAAAGTAATGGGTTGCTTCTCTTGCATCAATACTGCTCCAATCCCATCACCTGATGCATCACAATGAAGCTCAAAAGGCTTCATGAAGTTGGGTAGAGCTAGAACCAGACATGAAGACATCACCTGCTTGAAATGTTCAAAACACTATTGTGCTACCTTTGTCTACACAAAAGCACCCTTCTTGGTGAGGTCTGTTAATGGTGTTGCAGTATGTGAAAAACCCTTCACAAATCTCCTATAAAATCCACATAATCCAAAAAACCCCTTGAGTTGTGTAAGGCTTGTTGGAGTAGGCCAATCAACAACCACCTTAATCTTTTCTGGATCCACCCTAACTCCTTCAGCACTGATAATATGGCCAAGGTAGAGCAACTTTGTCATGCCAAATCACACTTTGATTCCTTGGCATACAGTGATTCCTTCTCCAAAATGACCAACACCTCCTCTAATTATTGTAGGTGCTCTTCCCAAGTCCTACTGAATACCAAGATGTCATCAAAGAATATCAATACAAATCTTTGAAGCTGCCCTCTAAACACCTAATTCATACAACTCTAGAAGGTAGCTGGAGCGTTGGTTAGCCCAAATGGCATAACCAAAAACTCAAAGTGTCCGTAGTGACACGTGAAGGTATTTTTTTCTATGTCCTCCATTTGCATTTTGATCTGATGGTAGCTTGACCGTAAGTCTATCTTAGAGAAATACCGTGCTCCATGCAGCTCATCAATCAGCTCGTCAATCCTAGGGATGGGGTACCTATTCTTAATTGTCTTCTTATTGAGAGCTCTATAATCAATGCACATATGCATTATCCCATCCTTCTTCTTTACCAAAACAACCGCTGAAGCAAAGGGGCTTTTGCTTAGCCTAATATGCCCCATCTCCAATAGCTCCTTTATTGACTTCTCTATCTCATCCTTATGCTTTTTAGGATGGTGGTAGGGGGTGATGATGACTGGTTTAGCCCCCTCCTCTAGCTCGACAACATGCTCTATACCCCTCTCAAGAGGAACCCCATGTGGAATGCTACCAAACACCTTATCATGCCGAGAAATGATCTCTTGTACATCTGGATGATAGCTTTTAATTTGCTGCTCTAGAGGCGTAGGCATGATCAAACATTCAACTACCCACTCTACATCATCATGTCTAAATAACTGTTCCATCCTCTTCAATGATACCACCCTGAGCCCCCCATCAAGTAAACCTCGAAGCACCACCTTCCTGCCCTGTTGCTGAAATCTCATCTCCAACTTAGCCAAGTTGAAGGTAAACTCTACTAGAGAAGCCATCCACGTCATTCCTAAGATGACATCATAATCACCCATGTCAACTACATAAAAATCATCCTCCAACTCATAATCTCCTCCCAATCTAATGCAAAGATTTGAAATCTTCTGGGTGCATAATAACTTGTGGCCATTGGCCACCATGACTCTGAACCCCACGTGCTCTTCAGTCTGAAGGCCTCTCTTGGCCACCAATTTTGCGTCGATAAAGTTATGCGTTGCCCCTGTGTCGATCAATGAAACCACACGCTGCCCCTGAATCATCCCTCTTACCTTAAAGGTAATGGTTTCTGGACCCTTGTCAACCGAGCAAGAGACTTCTCATCATCCAAACTCTCCTCAACAGTGCTATCACCCTGACTAGATTCTGAATCTGAATGTTGCTCCTTGTCCTCAAAAGGTGATTCATCTATTGAAAAATACTCCATTGGTTTAGCCTTCGCCTTAAGCGGACATTCATGGGAAAGATTACATGGTTCCCTACAATGAAAACATAGTTTTTTCTTCTTGAGCTCATTGAGGGTGTCACTGTCCAACCCTTTAGTTTCCCCCTTAGGCCGCTGAGTGTCCTTCTGAAATGTCTTTCTTTCCTTATCCTTCTTAAAAGGAGAGTCCTTAGAGTGAAGTTTACTCCTGTAGGAAGAAGATGCTAGGTCTCTCATTTTCTTAATAGCCTCTTGTAGTGAAGAGGGGTTGTGTCCCTTTACCCATCCTCATAAGGGATCAGAAAGCCCATCCATGAAAAGAACAATGAGTCTTCTTTCAGATATATCTGTCACCAATACTACCAGCTTTTGGAACTCGGTGATATAGGCCTCCACAGAACCCCACTATTTAAGCTGTGCTAGCTCCTTGAAATGCAATTCTGGGTCCTTAGTGTCAAATCTATTAATGAGTCTCTCCGTAAACTCTGCATAGGTATCTATCTGGTTATGGCCAAGTGTGACCATACCGTGGTGCCACCACTCATGGGCACTCCCATCCAAGTGCAATGCAACATACTTAATCGCATCCTCCTCAAGCATGGGATTAAGCTGGAAATAAGTGTCTAATTTTTGGACCCATGTTCATGCTGAAGTCTTCCCTGTACCATCATAGTATGGAATAGACAACTTTCCCAACTTCTTCCTCATCTCATAATTTTGTTGCCTATTTCCTCTCATGGGCATATGCTTGAGTCTAACATCCATATACTCCCTGAAGGACATTTCACCCTGAAAATTTGGTCCAAAATTTCTCCAATCCTCCAGTATTTGGTCCTGTATCTCCTGCTATGTAGGAGCTAACATTATTCTGGTCATTCTGTCTCAGAGGGAACTGTGGCATGAGTGGTCTTGTAGTAGAAGAACTTGCTCTAGCATATGTCTGGGTTCCTCTATTAATCGATGCATCTCCATTACCTCCATTACCCTATCCACCTACTTGGTTAGCATTATTACCCTAGTTGGCATTATTGCCCTGATCTGCTCTAGTCAAGTGTTGTGTAATTGCTAGAGCCATCTACTGTAATGTAGCTTGTAGCTCCCTTTGACCCCTGGCAAGATCACTGAGCATCATCCTAGTGTTAGGTTCTCCCCTTTCCCCATCTCTGTCACCCATGGCTGGTGCTTGAAAAAGGGTCACCCTCCTCTTCAATCTCTGAAAAAATTTGTAAGTCTGGGTTTGTCTGATTTCTCCTCAAGAAGTACTGATGTGTTGGATGCATGAAACCTCACAGGATGGCATGAAAATAGGCTCTAGTACCACTGTAATGGGCACCCCAGTTACACCCAAAACTAACCCAGCTGGAACTCCTTATGACTCCAAAACGGTTTGATTGTATTGTTTTTTTGTTTTACAAAGTCTAATGCATGTAACATAAATATATAATTGAAAGCATAGATACACACAGTTGAAATAACCAACACACTATATTTATATTAATTACAAAATGAGTAAACAAGTACAATGCCAGTCACGTGATAACTCACTAACTACTCCAGTGATCGTATGAACATTATTTCAAGTGAATATCCCAGTGAGTACCGAAGGTGCAATCATTTTGTTCTCCATCTGGTAGAACTACGGACTCTGCAGGCTGGTTTCTATGGACTCTGCAGGCTGGATTCTAGGAACTCTGCAGGCAGTTTTACAAACTAGTTCTATGGACTCTGCAGTTGGTTCTATGAATTCTACAGATGGACTCTGCAGCTGATTCTACAGACTCTGTAGCTAATTCTACGGACTCTGTAGCAGTGGACTTCTAGTGACAAACTCTGTAGGTGGTTTCTACAGACTCTGTAGCTAGTTCTACAGACTCTGCAGCTAGTTCTATAGACTCTGTAGCAGCTTCTATGGACTCTGCAGGCTACTTCTATAGACTCTGTAGCTAGATCTATGGACTCTACAGCTGGTTCTACAGACTCTACAACTGCTTCTATGGACTCTGTAGGCTGCTTCTACAAACTCTGCAAGCTGCATTCTAATTTCTACAGACTCTGTATGCTACTTCTATAGACTCTGTAAGTTGGTCCAGTGCTTCTATGGACTCTACAAACAGCTTCTACAGACTCTACAGGCTGCTTCTATAGACTCTGTAGGCTTGTATCTATGAACTCTGTAGGCTTGTATCTACGAGACTCTCCAGGCTGCTACGAGATGCTATAGTGATGTGGTTGCTATAGTGACATGACTGCTATAGTGGCATGGCTACTACAGTGGCATGGCTGCTACAGTGGCACGGCTACTATAGTGGTGTGGCTACTATAGTGGCGTGGCTGCTATAGTGGCACGGTTGTATGAAGCTGAAAGCACAGGCTCCAAAGACCAATCCCAAGGATTGATGTCTAGAGTGCTACAAATGAGAAGGACGTTCTCAAATGCCCAAGTAACCTGCAAATGGCAAGTGCAACAATTCTTTTCTTCTTATCTAACATGCCTAAAGAAGCCACAAACACTTCCTTTTATCCTTTCTCCAAGGGGTGACTCAACTCACTTGAGCAATGTGGGATAAAGGATGTGCAACAGTTTATATATTAGAATATTGCTTATGTCTCCCTTGGGTATCATCTCCATAAAGTAAATATTTAAAAGTAACACTTAATATCTTGCAATTGGGTTAAATGTTACTTTTTACAACACTTCAGGCATTAAAATATACTAGCAACCAGACTCTGAATGGTGCAAGTGATAGTTCATCGAAAAGCTCTCATCGAGGAGTATCAAGCCCCATCATCAAAACCGGCCTCTGCTGTGTCCTGCTAACTTACTACAAATAGTAAGTATGCCTAAAATTGAGTAAGTCAACTGCTAAAGTGGGGACATTACACCAAAGTACTAACCCCTTTTTAAAGACATCTTGTGATCAATCAAGGATAATTGGGGTTTGGATGAAAGAGAAAGAAAACATGTATTATCACATAAAATTGGGTAAATACATGCACAAAACTAGATTGTTGGCATATACACATGGATACCATAAGTTTCAGACCTCAGGTCTGTGTAAATACATTTATAGTAAAACTTGAAATTTTTGGTTGCCATAAATTTCTAACTTTATTGGCAATGTCCAGACAAGGTTTTAACACTTGTTTTTGGTTTGAGCATTCTATGAAGTACATCCAAAGCATTTATAGATCCTGTGATATTTATGTGAATAGAATACAATCATAATTAGCTAATTACATCATCTTTTTTTCATATAGTTAATTCTAAATCAAGTAGTTATGATATCTATTAGTGCCTTTCAATTTACATTATTAATTTATTACCATATTTTCTAAGTTAATGCATAATTTCCGTTATTTTATATCACTCTGATGTAAAACAAACAAAAAAAAAGGCAAGTGTAAGTATTCTTTTCAATCCTTTTACATTTTATATGGATTTTAGGTACTTCACAACCTTGTATTATCTTGAACCATGACTGCTCTTACCTTAGGGGCACATGTAATACTCATTTCTCAAATCCTCTTGATGATTACGATTCATTTTCCTATTCACCCTATCATACTTATTGATGACAAGTATGTTTAAGGACCTTGGAGAGAGAATTTAACCTACCTAGCTTGTCATTACACCCTTCTACGGCCCCACCATGACTTTTTGGGAAAACTTGCGACTTAGCTGTAATTTCATATTTATGACTATTTGATGACCTCTTGGGATTTCCATGTAAAAACTTATTTTTTACTAGATCATGCTTTTCACTTGCCTTTATATGCATCCATTTGGCCTTAATTTCCACTGTTTAATCATTTTCTCATTGACTTGCTATGAGATCTCTCATTGCCTAATTTATTAATGTGTTGTTGCTATGGCCTGCTTTGGATTTCCACATTGATTATGCACTCATTACTATTGATCCACTAACCCATTGTTATGCGCTTTTCTAACACTAGTGGTGTTGCTCATCTAATCTGTAGTCATCATTCTTATCATGCTTCTCTCTCTAGGTTGTTTTGAGCTCTAAATCAAAAAGGGATACTTTGAGGAACCACATGTCATTTGTTTTATATTAATCCTTTGCCATTTCCATATTAACCAAACATACTTACAATCAAGTTGGTATATCTTTGGCATCATTAAGAGTTTTATATGAGGGCACCTTGGTTGCAAGGTGAAATTTTATTTAAATTCATATATTATTAGAGTTAGTTGATCTGCATGCTTGGGTTGTATTTCATTTATATAATTGCAAGATTTCATTTCAAAACATATTTTTCCTTTGAATTATATTCATTATTAGGAACAACAAGATTTAATTTTTGAATAGTACTTTCTTTCCTTAAAAAAATAAGAATTTTATTTATAAATTAAAATATCATTTCAACATCTTCCTTTTTATAATTATTGCTAGAATATCAGATGTAGCCTACAATTTATTAAATTGTTTATTAGATTTCTTTTATTGTTTCTAGTCTAATTTTTGTCCTTTCAACCTTTAGTCCATGTAAGCGAACAAACTTGATACCGACTTTAAGGTTGTAGTGATTCCTTTAGGTATCAACTTGTTTGCTTTTCATCCCTTTGCCAAACCCTTTTTGCATATTGTAGTTACCCATTCAATTAGTGTGTTTATAAATGTTTGTGTATAAAATTTAATTTTGACATAGTTAAAAATCTTAGAAACATATTATTAATCTAAAGGGGCCTAAAACCTACAAAACGACCATTCATTTGCCCAAAACAGATATTAAGAAGAAAAACTACACTTGATTTAAACCTTAGATTAAATCATGAAAAACTAAAAAATAATCGAATACTCACCAAAATCAATTAATTTAAAAAAAATAAAAAATGATAACTAGTAGAATCTTAAGACTGATTATAAAAGATATAAAATTTTACCTTAATTTTTTATATCTACTAAAATAAAATTAAAGCACAAATACATATATATATATATATATATATATATATATTTATATATTTATATTTGTGCTTTAATTTTATTTTAGTAGATATAAAAAATTAAGGTAAAAGTTCATATCTTTTATAATCAGTCTTAAAACTCTACTAGTTATCATTAAAAAAAAAAAAAAAATTGATTTTGGTGAGTATTTGATTATTTTTTAGTTTTTCATGATTTAATCTAAGGTTTAAATCAAGTGTAGTTTTATATATATATATATATATATATATATATATATATATATATATATATATATATATATATATATATATATATATATATTTATATATATATATATGGATCCTTTGCCCAAAACATATATTAAGAAGAAAAATTACACTTGATTTGAACCTTAGATTAAATCATGAAAAACTAAAAAATAATCGAATACTCACCAAAATCAATTAATTTTTTTTTAAAAAAAAATGATAACTAGTAGAGTTTAAAAGATATAAAATTTTACCTTAATTTCTTATATCTACTAAAATAAAATTAAAGCACAAATGTGTGTGTGTGTGTGTGTCCATAAATTACACTTGATTTAAACTTTAGATTAAATCATGAAAAACTAAAAAATAATCAAATACTCACCAAAATCAATTAATTTAAAAAAAAAAAAATGATAACTAGTAGAGTTCTAACACTGATTCTAAAAGATATAAAATTTTACCTTAATTTCTTATATCTACTAAAATAAAATTAAAGCACAAATATGTGTGTGTGTGTGTACATACAGACATACATACATACATACATACACATATACATATACATATATATACACACACATTGGAGAAAAATAATTAAGGTTAATTATGCATAAACTTTTATACATATTTGAATTGGTATCTTTACAGGTTAAATTTTAACTTATGTAATAACTACCTCTTCGAATACTAACCCCAATAAGTTAAAACTGTCTCTGATGAGAAACAACCCCTCGTTGTCTCTTAGCGTCCATGTGGGCCTTTGAGGAATCCATCGACTCCAAAAATTTCTATAGTTGATGATACAACTGCACTTGGATAGAGGTGTATCAAAAAAAGGGTAAGCAAGATCGTGACCTAGATGTGGGGTTGGGTAATCTAGTATTTTTCTAGAGTTGAATATTGGTTCTTGCTTGCTGAACTTTCTCTAGGCTAGGTCTAATTGGGTTGTTGCTTGTGTGGTCTTGTGCCTTCTATTCTTAAGCATGGCCTTGGTTGTCTTTGAGGCATGCTTTCTAATGCCTAGCTTTTTTTTTTAATAATTTTGTACATTGATATATTTATATTAATAATATAAGCTCTATTTTATAAAAAAAAATTTATTTATGACAATACTAACCCTAATATATACGTTTGAGTAAGATTTTAGAGCAAATAGTTAGTAAATAATTGAAAATTATATACTAATAAAATAGACATTAAACAATTGATAATGGAATAGCTAATTAAAAATGTATTTTTTTTAAATATTTTTATTAATATTAAAATATTTTTAATATGGATATGTATTTTGGTGGATGTGTGACAATATATTTTATTATCATTCATATTAATTAAATTACATTTATCTTCATTTTTAACTTTTAACTCTCATAAATAATAGTTAAATTTTTTTATTCATTAAATTTAATAAATTTATGACATTTTCTTTTAATATATCTAAAAAAAAAATTACATTATATAATTAGATTTTATAATTAAAAAGTTTTGAAAATCATATTCCATTTCTACTAAATAATGAAAAGTTATATAATTAAAAAAAATTATATATTTATTTAGATTGTTGTAATGAATAACTTAAAATCTATATTAACATCTACATAACTAAAATATATATATATATATATATATGTTATTCTTTTTAACTGTTGGGTGCTGAAAATATTAATGCCCTAATTCCTTGCAGTGGCTTACTGAATTTTTTCATTGGATATTGTAGAGATAATTTTAGTGATGATTCCTAAATTAAACTAAATCATTTAAGAATTAAAAAAATGGTTTGAAATTTTAATGAGAGAAACAAACCTGTTTATAAAACAATTTTGATTGGTGGTTATAAATAAGTTTTAACTTCCTACAATTTTTTTGCATGGTTTAGAACCACAGCCCCTAAAAATACTTGTTCTAAACAATGGTTGCTTCTAATTTCAAATAATTTAAAAAAAGAAAAAAGAAAAAATCATTTGTACAGTTTTAATTGTTGAGCAGTTGTAAGGACCTTAGAACAGACTAATTTGAACAGCAAGCCCCTCCTTCCATGGGACCACACTATAAGAACTCTCCCTTCCTGTTATCACCACACTTCCCCAGATTTTTTTAATAATTGCACATATGCATCCAGCCAGAAGAGTAAAAGCCCAATGGCTGGCCTTTTAAAGTTTTCCGTATCCCAATGGACAGAAAAATTAATTGATAACTGCCATAATTTTTTTCTTTAATTTCTATAAAAAACAATCATCTGATCGATAGCTGTCACAGAAAAGTTTCCATAAAATTTAGACCCTGAAACTGATCCTTGCATATTGTATAGCACCTGAGTGGACGTTGAACAAAAACTTTGTGGGCGTGGGATTTTGGTTGATAAAGGAGAAAATTGACTGGTTGTTCAAACTCATGAGTGATGAGCATGCACTTGTTGGTTGCTCTGTGCTGTGTCAGGAAAGCAGAAATTATGGCACTGCACTGCACTGCACTGCTTTAGGCGTTAATACGCCTCAGGCCTGCCACCAAGCTGCTGATATGTGAAAATTCGAAGAAGCGGTTCCGCTTCGTTATCTGTAACATGTTCAAAAGGTTAAGGCAGTTCCTAAAATATATGAAACTATAAAGTTGACTATAAAGTTTGTTTTTATCTGGGGTTCTGGTGCAACACTTCAGTTGATATATTAGTGATTCAAATTTAAATTTTATTCTCCTGTGTTTTTATTTTCGTTATGTTTGTTGTTGTTGTTGTTTAATAGAATCTTTGTTGTTGGTCTTTTGATTTTTTTTTCGATTCATTTGTATTTGAGTTAATTTCAGTGTAGTTGTTTCGCAGTATAATAGTTTTTTAATTTAATAAAAGTATTGATACTGAAACTCTTTTTATATTTAAGATTGGATGTGGATTTGTCAAACTTATTTTTATGATATTGTTATCAGGATTCAAGTGTGTAGTTTTTTGAGTAAAATTCATTGAGCCATGTTTTATGAGTAGTGGTTCATACGAACTCGTCTTTCATAAGAATGAATGGTCCACTTAACACTCATTGCGTCTAAGTGATACTCACAAGGGTGAATATACCTCCTACTTATCAAACTTACTTTTTTTAACAAATGAAACCAAAATATACATATATAAATAAAAAATATTTTTAAATAAAATAAATAAAACTTTCTAAAGTATTTTAAAGGATCATTAATCAATTTCAATGTGAAAATTGTAGCAAATTTTGGAAAAATCAAATATAAGATAAGACAATGCAGGGAGAGTTTGTAAGTGAATGTTATTATGAAGTTGGCCCAAGTATTTATTTATTGTAATTATTTTAATCAATAAATTTATTTTGGGACAATGTGCAATGAATGGAAGTACAGTGTTTTTTCAAATTATTAAGTTTTGATATTAGATTTGAAATATTTTTATTATAAGTAAGACAATGGCAGAATCCTGCCAAAATCAAATATAAGATAAGACAATGCAATTAAAATTTGTAAGTGAATGTTATTATGAAGTGGGCCCAAGTACTTATTGTAATTGTTTTAATTAATAAATTTATTTTGGGACAATATGCGATGAATAGAAGTACAATATTTTTTCAAATTATTAACTTTTGATATTAGATTTGAAATATTTTTATTATAAGATAAGACAATGGCATAATCATGCCAAAAATCAAATATAAGATAAGCCAATGCAATTAAAATTTGTAAGTGAATGTTATTATGAAGTGGGCCCAAGTACTTATTTATTGTAATCGTTTTAATCAATGAATTTATTTTGGGACAATGTGCAATGAAAATAAGTAGAATATTTTTTCAATTTATTAAGTTTTGATATTAGATTTGAAATATTTTTATTATTAAAAAAAATAATAATTTAATTTATTATTTTATTTGATAAATTCAATCAATATGAATAATTATTTAATAAAACCAATATTTATTGGATTGAAAAATATTTATTATTGTACAGGGTCAAGAAAAGTATATGGACATTAAAAACGCATAAATGATGTCTCCAATGCTCAACAAAGGGATGACTTTTTTTGTGAGGTAGTTGAAAATATTATTTTAGATAGACAAATAACCAACTCATTAAAAGCCTAGATTGGCCTACCGCACAAAATCAATGGTGGAATGGTTTTAGTGTTGACGCTTAGAAGTAGGGTTGGTATAGTATTGGGTATTGCTTCGATTTTTATTAATGGGGTCTATAAAAGTTTTCAGCTATTGGAGTAAACCTAAGAAACATAATTACATTGAATTTTGAGAAGAATTTGATGAAGCAAAAGAATATAAATATAGAAGAGGGAATTGAAGATCTCGAGTTTGAACCTCGAGCATGGTAGAATCATGCCAAATACAATAAGGTAGTGGCCACTACCTTGAAATTGTAGATTGAGAAGAGAAACAAATGAGGTAGTGGAAACAATAAAGAAGACACTGTCAATGCCATGGCCAACATCTCCTTTTCCTCATGTCAATTTTTTGATAGTAACAATATTAATAATCTTATTAAGAAAAATTATAAGGAAAACAAAGAGGAATTACATGCTTTGCATGAGTAAAAAGGTGTGTATTTTATTGTTGCCCTATCGACATTTATGTGTATTTGAACATTATGACAACAAACTAAATGTTTGTCCACTCTATTTCTCCCTCAAAATTGTAAGTGTATAAGGCTGTATACCATGATATACATACTATATTTTTTTAAATTTTAAACAATTATTTTTGACAAACATTTTACTAATGACTTTAAAATACACATAAACAAAAATATTAAGAATATAAATAATACTAAATACTAATTAGAACCAAACATTCAACCACCTCCTTTATCAAGATGAATCTTACAAAATATAAATAGAGCCTTAAGATTTATGAGATTTTAGAATGCAAAATCAATGAAATTGGGAAAGCCATGAAGGCAAGCTTGTAAGTGCACATAAACTAAAGTGCCTCAATGGTTTATATGAATATATTTAATTCTAAATAATGTCCCCCACATTGCGTGAGGTGAGGAGACAAATTTTCCAAACACCATTTCTTATAAAGGGTGTGCACTAACAATAAAAGAATGTTCACTTTTCAAATGAGGCTTAATTTTTTTAATTTGATAGGGTAAATAAGAGGGTTTTGAAGCGACTTTCAATCTGGGAAAAATTCAACTCAACAAGTATTAGATAAGATTGAAAAATAGGTTGACGTAGAAAGTTGGGGGACAAAAAATATGACAGTTCCCTAAATTTGTAAGTTTTTTTATAAAAAGTGTGCACCTTTTTTTGGAAAAATCAAGGCTCACACTTTCGACTGAGCCTCAAGGGTGTACACCCTTTTTATAGGGTGTATGCCCTTTACAAAGGTTGTACACCCTTTGCAATACAAAGGTTGTACACCCTTTGTAATATAAAGGGTGTTCGCCCTTTGTAAAGGGTGTACTCCCTTTGTAAATAATAAAAGGCATACACCCTTTACCTTTTTCCATTCTAACACAGATGAAAGTGAAAACCCATGACCAAGAATTGTTTGAAGAGATTTTTTTTGCCAAATTTGCAGATTGATGCATGTGTTTTGAAGTTTCATCCCGTCAACAGGATTGAACATTGGATTAATTAAAATCAGATATGTTATTTTTGTATTTTTATTTTTATTTTTTCATTTTCATTTATTTATTGAGCTAGGGTTTTGAATTTAAATTTACATTGGATTTTTAATATTGGCTAAAAAAACCTATATTTAAAAAAAAAATTAGATACACAAGTTCAATGGATCTATTTTTGGAAGAAAATGTTAGACAAAACCCTGAAGAGTTTGATTTTGCACAGAGAAATAGAATTCTAAACATCAACAATTACAAATAATTATCAATGGTTTGCGTCACTCTTTAGTTGGTAGTGCACAAATTTTACTTGTCAATATATTAGAGTCTATTTTTAATGAAGTGGTGAATGTGACTTCACAACGAGATGCAATGTTGCATCGAAGAGAGGCTTTAAAACAATTTTATTCCAATAAATTGTCATATGAAGATGTGAATTAAAAAAAAATAACAAAAGAAGATTTATGTGTTTTATTAAACCTGGTACCAACCAACTTCCACCAACGAATTGCAAACACATTAGTATTGATTGGTGTGTCTATGAGGAGATTAAAAATAAATTTTGGGATAGGTGGTGGATGGTGTTTGATGAGCCTTCATGAAACAATAATGGGGTTCCATTATATTTTTTGAGAAAATTATATTATGAGTTTGTATTGCAAGCAATTCTAAATTATTTTGACACAAAAGCATAGCAATGTAGGGGAGGTGGGTCTTCATTTGATAGACCTAATGCTAGGTAGGACTAAAACCATCGTAACCAACCTCCAAAAAATAGAAAAACAATATCACTTGCCACTATTCTTAAAATTTTGCATCGTAACATACAGATGGACACCCTTGAGGTGGTGACTAGTTTGACACAAGTTATGATTGATCATGGTATGCATACTTTGAAGATTTCTACTTAGCCTATAGTTGGTGCTAGTGGTAGTGGTGGTGTTGGTGGTAGTGGTATTGGTGGTAGTGGTGTTGGTATAGGTGCTAGTGTCCTTCCTTGTACTCATGTTACAGTTTTTGTGCATTGTTGCACATCATATGAGAGGAAGTGTATGGGACTTCCTATTTAGGTATGACATACACATAGTACATTTATGGATACTAGCATGCTAGAGTGTACGCCATTTGTATATGTTTTAGTAGTGCTAAAAACTAGCATGCCGGACACTAGCATGCCAGACAGTAGCATGCCACATGTAGATGCTTCAACAATGCATGACACTAGCATTTCAAACACTATGCGAGATGTAGTAGCTTGAATGACTCTTATCAAGATACGTCAAGCTCCTGTTGTAGAGGATACTTCACCATCTATATTTGATACATAGGTTTAATTTTAATTATAGTTTATTTTTGTTTGAAAAATAATATTAAGTTTATTTTATAGTACATGTGTTTACTTAATTGATTAATTTATTTAACTAAACTTGTTATTTGTTGTTTATATTTAGTTGATTGGTGATATCCTGGGTACCTCAGTAAGCTTTGAATCTATTGTAAAGGTCGTAATTGGAATGGGTGTACCTTACACACAGGTTTGTAAATTTTTAAATTACAGATTTATTCATTTAAATGTTTATTGTCCTTTGAACAAAAAACTCTATTTTAATATATATTATAGTCATAGTTTTTTAACATGTTCATTGGATTCACATATTATTCATTTATTGGTTTTATATATGATGAGTGATGCTATGGGCACCCTTAATGGATGAGAAAAAGGTTTAGGTGATATTGCTGCTACATCAAAGAATCCACTATCTCTACAACAGGGTATGATTTAGGGAGGGAGACTGGTGAGAACACATAGTTTAATTGTTTTTATCTTTAAACGATGGTATTTTATATCATATTTACATAATTGTATGTAACTCTAGATCTATCAATATATGTTTGCTCCATAGGATTCCCCATCGCAGGTGTATATGCGGTCTTGTAACCCTAGACAACCATTTAGATGAAATATGGTGAATATAGAATCATTTTACAAAATTTTATATTCTTGAAAAATTTATCAAAATTTCAATATATAATTTTAATGCATTAATTTTTATATTTTATATGTTGTGTCGAGACAACAATTTTCATCGATTGTTAATGAAATAATGGATGACTCATATGCTGAGAGGAGAATATCTCCTTGTATTGAGGCATCCAACACCCCTAACTCTACGCCTATGGTAAAAAATTATAAATTATTTGGAGGCAATGGGGAGTAGGAGAGCTAGTTATTGTGTTAGGGATCTAGTTGTAGGCACAATCTATTTTGTATGCTGACATGGCCCACAATGGATGCCTATATGGCACATTTTGTCTATGTACATAGTTGTAGGAGACAATCAATTTTGTATACCGATATGGCCCACATTGTATGCCTATATGGCATATTTTATCTATGTACATGTTATAGTCTACATTTTTTATTGATATATGTTATATAATTTATGTTAAATTATGACATAGAACTTTGCATGTATCACATATATACTATTTGACAATGTGATTCCCTTACCTATGTGTATTTTTTTCTAAATTATTATTTAATGTTTACACATATCATTGGTTAATGATTGAATTATTACTTCATATAGATTTAAAAAAATTCACATTATTCTCTAAGTTAGGTGCTTGGAATCATTATGTATATTTTACATTTACATGTGATATTTTCTATTTACTTGTTTTATTTACATTTAATTACATATCAATTTTCAATTATGATGTTTAAGTGGACTTGGGATCAATTCTATGGACATGTAAATATTATAAATTATACTTGATCATAAATGTTAGGAGGTCTAGTGATGCACTTTTGTATGTCTTCAACTCTTACTTATCCATACAACAAACAAAGACAATTATATGTGTCCATACAGTCACTATGGCTTACTTATACATGGGTTAATATCGACATTGATAGCCCTCTCTAGATTATCCATAAAATTACAATCTTGGCAAAGCAAGAATATAGACATAAATGAAGAGACTTAAGCAACTTCAATATTCCTTGACTAGTATATAAAACTTGAGGTTATATTATTATGGTCCTTAAAGACACATTAAATCTTTATCTCAATATGGAAAACCAATCCATCTATTGGTTTTGTCTATTTGAACTCAAAAGACTCAAAGCTCTCTACAAGCTAATTAAGCCTAAATGCCTCAAAAGGATCAAAACAAGAAATATTTGAAAATAGGGGTATAAATCAATCTAAAATAATTTATCACAATATTTTGTAGGTGACTCAACTTTTGCAACACCTTAGAAGGTTTGCTACAAAGAATTTGATAAAAAATCTCTCATAGACTTACTAGTCTTAATGTTGCTCTAACATGCCAAAACCCATTTTGTATTGAATTAGCACCTCAAGACACCTTATACATATGTATTTAGGTGTTTTATGAATTATCAATGCTCAGATAAAAGGTTTGGCTTTCCTTTTTTAATATTTTACCCAAAAATTCATAAAATCATGTTTTGTCTATTAGGCCTAGTTATCCTCTAGTAGGTCAAAACTCAAGATATAGTTTTCTTACAATAAATGATCCTTTTATGAGATCTATATACATGCATTAAAGGTGTTTCAACCTTAATTTGGATTTTATAGACTTAATTTTGAAGTTTCTAAGCCAATCTCTCTCCTCATTATCAAAGAAACACATAAAACATGGTTTCTCTTACACATACTCGATTGGTCAGAGGAGCCCAATCGATGAAACGTCTATACAAACACATTTGAATGGACATTTTTAGTCTAGAAAAACCCTTTTTCTATCTTGGTTGAGCCATGAGAGTGAAAGTTACAGTTGGTCAGAGGCATCCCTGAAGAGAATTCACTCGTCTCTGAGTGTGAAAAATGAGTGAACTTCGATCATGCATTGCATGAGAACTATGAGGGCTAGAGATAAACCATTAGCTCATAAACATGGAGGTATGAGTCCACTAAGAAATCCCAAGAGGATTTTATCTAATTGGAGATAAATGAGATGTAGAAAGAAGGTTTCTCTCATGGCCAAATCTCTCAAAATGGGGTAAAAGTTCATCAACAAGGGCCGTAAAATATGAATCATCAACCTAATCAACAAATTGTCTATGTGAACATGTCTAGATGGGAATTTTTACACTAAAACAACCTTTGTTTAGTCTCGGGTGGGCCCCATGAGTAAAATTTATAGTTGGTCAGAGGCATCCCTTAAAAGAATTCACTTGTCCCTGAGTATGAAAAATGAATGAACTTCGGTCATGCGTTTCATGAGAACCGTGAGGGATAGAGTTAAAATTTCATCTCTTAAATGTGCAAGGATATTCATCTAAAAAATCTTGGGAGTAGTTTATCTAACTTGATATGGACAAGACATGACAATGAGGTTTCTCTCATGGCCAAGTCTCTCAGAATGGGGTAAAATTTTATCATTGTGGGCCGTAGAATCTGACTCATCAGCCCAATCGATGAACCATTTATGCAGACACATATAGATGGGAGTTTTTAGGCTAGACCAACCTTTGTTCAATCTTGATCGATCCTTGAGAGTGAAAATTATAGTTGGTTAGAGGCATTATTTAAGAGAATTCACTCATCCCTGAGTGTGCAAAATGAGCAAACTTTGGTCATGCATTACAAGAGAACCGTGAGGGCTAGAGATAAACCATCAGTTATTACACATGAAGGGACAAGTCTTATAAAAAATATCAAGATGATTTTATCTAAATCAAGAAGGATTAAATGTGACAATGAGGTTTCTCTCATGGCCAAATATCTTAGAATGGGGTAAATATTCATCAACGGGGGTCACAGAATCTGACTCATTAGCCCAATCGATGAACCATCTATGTGGACACATATGCATGGACACTTTTAGGCTAGAATAGCCTTTGTCTAGTCTTGATCAGGCCCTGGGATAAAAATTTGAAATTGGTTGGAGGCATCCCTTAAGAGACTTCACTCATCCCCAAGTGTGCAACATCAATAAACTTTGATTACATGTTTCACAAGAACCGTGAGGATTAGATATTAACCATCATCTCCTACACATGTAGGGATAAGTCCTATAATAAATATCAAGAGGATTTTATCTAACTTGAGATGGATATGATGTGATAATGAGGTTTTTCTCACAGCTAAATCTCTAAGATAAGGTAAAAGTTCATCAGTGGGGGCCGTAGAATCTAACTCATCAACCCAATCAATGAACCATCTATGTGGACATATCTAGATGGGTGGTTTAGGCTAGAAAAACCTTTTTTGGGTCTTATTCAGGCCTCAAGAGTGAAATTTATAGTTCATCAAAGGCATCCTTTAAGAGAATTCACTCATCCCTGAGTGTGTAAAATGAACAAACTTTGGTCGTGTATTGCACAAGAACCGTGAGGGTTAGAGATGAACTGTCAAATCCTAAACATGTAGGGATAAGTCCTATAAAAAAATTAAAGGGGATTTTATCTAACTCAAGATAGATGAGATGAAAAAATGAGGTTTTTCTCATGGCTAAATCTTTCAAAATGGGGTAAAACATCATCAGTGGGGTCTATAGAATCTGAATCATCAATCCAATAGACAAACCATCTATGTAAACACATCTAGATGGGAATTTTTAAGCTAGAAAAACCTTTGTCCAGTCTTGGTCAGGCCCCAAGAGTGAAAGTTGTAGTTGGTCAGAGGCATCCCTGAAGAGAATTTACTCATCCCTGAGTATGCAAAATGAGTGAACTTTGGTCATGTATTGCATGAGAATTGTGAGGGATAGATATGAACCATCAGATCTTACACGTGTAAATATGAGTCCTCTAAAACACATCAAGAGGATTTTATCTAACTTGAGATGGATCAGATGTGGTAATTAGATTTCTTTCATGACCAAATCTCTCAAAATGAGGCAAAAGTTCATCAATGGGGGTCATAAAATCTAACTCATCATCCTAATCAATGAATCATCTACATGGACACATCTGGATGGGTGTTTATAAGCTATAACAACTTTTGTCTAGTTTCAATTCATCCCCAAGAATGAAAGTTGTAGTTGGTCAGAGGCATCACTTAAGAGAATTCACTCATCCCTGAGTGTGCAAAATGAGCAAACTTCCATTGTGCATTGCAAGAGAACTATGAGGGATAGAGATGAACCATCATCTCTTACATGTGTATGGATGATTCCTCTAATAAATACCAATAGGATTTTATCTAACTCAAGATGGATGGGATGCAGTAATAAGGTTTCTCTCATGGCCAAATATCTCAAAATAGGGTAAACGTTTGTCAGTAGGGGGCATAGAATTTGACTTATCAGCCTAATCGATGAACCATCTATGTAGACATGTCTAGATGGGTGATTTTAGGATAGAATAACCTTTATCCAGTCTTGATTGAGCCTTGGGAGTGAAAGTTACAGTTAGTTAGAAACATCCTTTAAGATAATTCACTCATCCTCGAGTGTGCAAAATGAATGAACTTTGGTCATACATTGCACGAGAACCATGAGGGATAGAGATGAACCATTAGCTCCTACATATGTAGGTATGAGTCCTCTAAGAAATACTATGATAATTTTATCTAACTCAAGATAGACGAGACATGATAATGAAGTTTCTCTCATGTCCAAATCTCTCAGAATGGGGTAAAAGTTTATTAGTGGGACTCATTAGCCCAATCGATGAATCATCTCTGTGGACAGATCCAGATGGACATTTTTAATCTAGAATGATGTTTGTCGAGTCTCGATCAGGGCTTAGAAGTGAAATTTGTAGTTAGTTAGAGGTATCCCTTAAGAGAATTCACTTTTACGTAAGTGTGAAAAATGAGTGAACTTAGGTCATGCATTGCATGATAACCATGAGGTTAGATATGAATTATCAACTCCCACACATGTAGGGATGAGTTCTCTAAGAAATCCCAAGAGGATTTTATCTAAATCATGATGGATGAGATGTGGAGATGATATTTCTCTCATGGCTAAATCTCTTAGAATGAGGGAAAAGTTAGTTAATGTGGGATGTAGAATCTAAGTCATTAGCCCAATCATTAAACTATATACATGAACATGTTAGGATAGACATTTTTAGGCTAGAACAACCATTATCCAGTATTGATTGACCCTCGAGAGAAAAAGTTGTAGTTGATTAGAGGCATCCCTTAAGAAAATTCACTCATCCCTGAATGTGCAAAATGATCAAACTTCCATCGTGTGTCGTAGGAGAATTGTGAGGGCTAGATATGAACCATCAGCTCCTACACATAAAGGATGAGTCCTATAAGAAATATCTGTAGGATTTTATCTAACTCAAGATGGACAAGACATGGAAATGAGGTTTCTCTCATGACTAACTATTTTAGAACAGGGTAAAATTTGGTCAATAGGGGTTGTAGAATCTGACTCATCAACCCAATCAATAAACCATCTACATAGACATGTTTGAATGGGTGTTTTTAGGCTACACTGACAATTTTTTGGTCTCAGTTGATCCTCAAGAGTAAAATTTGCATTTGATTAGAGGCATCCCTTATGAGAATTCACTTGTCCTTGAATATGCAAAATGAGTGAACTTTAATCGTATCTTGCACGAGAACCATGAGGGATAGAGATAAACCATCAACTTCCACACATGCAAGAATGAGTCCTCTAAGAAAGCCCAAGAGGATTTTATCTAACTCATGATTGACAAGACATGGAAATTATGTTTATATCATAGTTAAATCTCTCAGAACATGCCAAAAGTTGGTCATTGAGGGTCATATATTCTGACTAATCAACCCAATCGATGAACCATCTACATAGACATGTTGGGATATGCACTTTTAGGCTAAAATGACTGTTGTCTAGTCTCGATTGACCTTGGAGAGTGAAAGTTGAAATTGATTAGAGGCATCCCTTAAGATAATTCACTCATCCTTGAATGTGCAAAATTAGGGAACTTTCATCATGCATTGCATGAGAACTATGAGGGTTAGAGATGAGCCATCAGCTCCTGCATGTGCAAGGATGAGTCTTTTAATAAATCCTAAGAGGATTTTATCTAACTCATGATGGATGAGATGTAGTAATGAGGTTTATCTCACAACCAAATCTCTCAAAACATGGCAAAAGTTGGTTATTAAGGGTCGTATATTATGACTCATTAACCCAATCAACAAATCGTCTATGCAAACACATCAAAATTGGTATTTTTAATCTAGAATGACCATTTTTTGGTCTCATTTAACCCTTAAGAGTGAAAGTTGTAGTTGATTAGAGGCATCCATTAATAAAATTCAATTATCCCTAAATGTGCAGAATGAGTGACCTTCCATCACGTATTATAGGAGAATTGTGAGGGCTAGAGATGAATTGTCAGCTTCCACACATAAAAGGATGAGTCTTATAAGAAAGATCAGGATTATTTTATCTAAATCATGATGGATGAGATATGGAAATGATTTTTCTCTCATAGATAAATCTCTCAGAACATGCCAAAAATTGGTCACTAAGGGTCATATATTCTGACTTGTCAACCCAATTGATGAACCATCTACACAGACACATTGTGATAGGCATTTTTAGGTTAGAATAACTATTGTACAATCTCAATTGAACCTTGGGAGCGAAAGTTTTAGTTGATTAGAGGCATATCTTAAGTGAATTCACTCATCCTTGAATGTGCAAAATTAGTGAACTTCTATTGCCAACTGTGAGGGATAGAGATGAATCGTCAACTCCCACACATGCAAGGATGAGTCTTATAATAAATCTTGAGAGTATTTTATCTAACTCATGATGGATGAGATGTGGAAATGAGGTTTCTATCATATATAAATCTCTTAGAACATGCCAAAATTTGGTCACTGAGGGTCGTATATTTTGACTTGTCAACCTAATCGATAAACCATTTACATGGATATGTCAAGATAGGCATTTTTAGGATAAAATGACTGTTGTCTAATCTTGATTGACCCCTGAGAGAAAAAATTATAGTTTATTGGAGGCATCTCTTAAGATAATTTACTCATCCCTAAATATGCAAAATGAGCAAACTTTTATTTCACATTACAGGAGAATTATGAGGGCTAGAGATGAACCGCCAGCTCCCACACATGCAAGGATGAGTCCTATAAGAAAAACCAAGAGAATTTTATATAAATAATGATGGATGAGATGTGGAAATGATGTTTCTCTCATAGCCAAATCTCTCAAAATATGCTAAAATTTGGTCATCAAGGGTTGTATATTTTGACTCATCAACCCAATTGATGAATCATCTGCATAGACACATCAAGATAGACATTTTTAGGCTAGAACAATGATTGTTTAGTCTCAATTGACCCCAAGAGTGAAAATTGAAATTTATCAAAGGTATCCCTTAAGATAATTCAGTGGTCCTCAAATATGCAAAATGAGTGAACTTCTATTGTGCATTGCAGGAGAACCATGAGGGATATAGATGAACCATCAACTACCACATGTGCAAGGATGAGTCCTCTAAGAGATCATAGATAAGATTATTTTTGTGTTTTATTGAGAAGATAAATAGAGAGAAGGTAAAAAAGGATTTGATTAAGGTAGATGAAATTATTGTAAATTATTTTGGCTTCTCTTCATTTCAAGAAGATAATCTTCTCTACTTGTGACACCAACGATGTGAAGGTGGAAGCTCATTTGGTACCACTAACCTACATTTAAATTGTTAGTAAAAAATTTAAACACAAATAAACACATAATCATAAAATATTTGAAAATTAAAATACATTAAATCAAATAACTTTATTATATTAATTTGAAACACTAGATAAACTTACTAATTCAATTTAATGTACCTTTAGGATCAAATCTATTTTCAAGTATTTCAAGAATCATTTTGTAGTTAGATTGACATACTTTCCACAAATTTATATTATGAGGTTTTCCATGATATTTGATAATTTGAATATTTATAGCAATAACAAGGTTTGAATAAATAAGCACTGTCTTGTGTGTTTCAAAGTCCTCAAATAACAATTTTTTTATTTTTTTATGATAGTACCTATGAAGCTAGGTTCCAATAACCAGTATGGATCTAGTGGGATAAATTATCTCTTCTCCATCCATAACATTTGTGGTTAATTTTTTTTGACTCTACATAATGACACAAGCAGTAGTCTATTCCCTCATCATTGTTCTCAGGTGCAATGACTGTAAAAACATACCCTGCATTTAAAGTATAATAAAATTGTAAGCACAAATAAGAAAAAAATAAAAATATCACTAATATCTAAGGTTGTATATTTAATTAAATAATAAATTATACCTAGTTGCACAAGATCTGCGATGTGGTCAAAGTCAACTGATGATGTCATTTCATGATCTATTAGTTATTCGAGTGAATGGATACTCTCTACAAGTGATATGGGTCTACAATGAACTAGTTGCTTTCCAAATTCATGTGAAATATCTTAATGTATATAACTCATAAAATTTTATAAACCACCACAAATTTTACATGTTCCATCTAAATATTGTTTGTCAAAAAAAACTATCCCTCAGGTCTTTGACATAAAATACCTTGGATTAATTCTCTTGATGTTTTAGGTGGGAAAGACACCATACATCCCTACAAAATCTCATTAGTATTTAAAGTACAATGTATATGACAAAAAACATCAAAATGCATATCAAATTCAACATGCACCCTACAAAAACATGTGGTGCATGCTTGGTTGATATTAACATATAAATGATTGCACATCTCAAATGACCTTTGGCTAATTATCAATTGGCCTTTAAATTTTTTAATAAAATTTTTATAAAGTTTTATTTGTGTCATGTCTAAAAAATATTTTGCATGTGGCTCATAATTTTTTGAGCCTTTTGTTCTTTTAACAATTTTTACATTAGATGAAACCCTTGTGTTGTCATGCCAAATATTTTAATCAATTATTTTGTTCATTCAACTAATACCTTATCTTTTCATGGGAGTCTACCACTAAACACCCAACAATCCATGAGTGAAGGGTCATCAATCCTTGTTCTTATTTTTATGACATTTATTAGTGTTTTTCTATTTAAATTCAAGGATTTACTTGTTTTAGTAATAATTTGAGCTTTAGATGTTGACTTACTCACTATAGATTCCATTATTACTCATCTTACCACATTACTATGACTTTTATTGCCTATTGCCTTAAAAACATTAAAATAGATTCTTTATTATTGTACAATTTTTTCCCTTCATATTTAATGTTCTTAACCCCAATATATGTATCACAGGGCACAATTTTTGTATTTTCATTAATTTAACAAATAGTTGACATCATTTTATATGGATGTTATTCTTAAATGCATAGTTCTATACACGTTGAACATGACATTTAACTATTTTTTTTAACATTTTACCTTCCATAGATTCTATTATTTTTTCATCTATTTTAACCAAATACTTTGGTGCTCATCTTATTATCCTTAGAGGTATTTGTGCATGAGCTATATTTTGTATTAAATTGGGTGGTGTTAATACTTCAATCATAGTAGGGACATTAGAGGGTTGACTATCTAAATTAGACCTTATAGGCAAATTAAATTCCTTTTCATTAGGAGACACATGATCCAGGGTCATTTTTTGATGTTGATTATAATCATACTAAATTTTTTTATTATCAATGGATGTTTCATTATTTTGTTTTTGTCTATATATTTCATCATTTATTACCTATATGTTCTACATTTTGAATTTCATCTTGCAATAAAGATTGACTCGATTCTCTTATCTCATTTGAAGACATATGTAAACTAAATTATATAGAATTGGACACGTTATTTTCATTAGAAGTATAACCTGGTGTAGAAGAAGAACCTTCACCTTGCCTAGAAGCCCTTATGGATTCTCTCCTATCTGCTTGTCTTTTTATTTCTTTTTTTCTTTTCTCTTCAATTTCCTTATTTGTTAGCTCTTTGATTGGTCTTTTATGATGACTTCTTGACCCCATTATTAATCTTTGCCAAAATAAGACAATTGTAGATTTAAACTTAAATAATTCATAGTGATTCATACAAAATAAATGAATAATTCACAAATTTGCATAGTTGTAGCAGAAAAACTAGTTTGTAACTTGGAAAGAACCAAAAAAATGACTCATTTTTATGGGAAACACAAAAGGAATTCATGAATCACAAAGGGATTGCATGCTTTCAAAAGCACATATACCCTTTGGGATCCATAAAATAATGGGAAAATACATTTATTGGCCCATACACCCTTTGCATAGGGCGTATGCCTTATATATATCTAGAATTTTTTCCCCCGCTTACCCTACAATTTTTTCTTAGTTTTAGGCTTGGGGGTCCCAAACTTAGCCAAACTTTGTCATAGACTAACCAAGGGAATTTATATTAAATAAATTTAAATTTAAGGTTTTTTTCCTTTTTATCGACACGTTTGATCAAACAACTTTTATTAAATTGTTAAGGTTGTAGGTTTATTTGGAAATTTGTAGTTCATTATTTAAAAAAAATTTTATATGGGTTTGTAGAGGGGAAAGCGTAGTTTTTAAATATATAATTTTTTTAATATTAAAATATTATTTATAATTATTATTTAATTTATACATAACATACCTTATTATAGTCTATATACATATCGTCACAAATTCCCTTATAAATTTTTGAATATTAATATAACAACTTATAAAACTTATATCTCAATAATCTACACATTGTCAACTATGCTTTAAAAAAAAAGGCTTTTCATGAAGTTAAGGTCAAAAAGTTATGTTCGTACACTTGCAGTTTCAATTTTCAATCTATCTTGACTTGTAAAATTATTAATATATATATATATAAATATAATAATATATAAACTATAAAAATAATAATAATAATAAAAAATTAATTTAATTTTAAATATTTTCAACAATCTTCAATATATCATCTATCTATATATGAGATTTCATACAAAAATTCAATCGTTTACTAAAAAAAGTGTGTTCATATACATGCACTCTCCTTATCTTTCCTCACAAAATGCTATTGAGTTTACAAAAAATGACCAACCTATTATCAATAAGAGCCTTTTTCCTATAAATTCAGAGATTCCTTGGTCATGATTCTTATTTTCTTGTCTAGAAAAACTCTAGAATTTAGTGCCTCAGCTTGAGGTCATTAACTATCCCCAAGAAGGAATGGTGAATTAAATCCAATGAATACTTGTGTAGCATGTTAGAATTCATTTCTTTGATGGTATTAAGTGTTGTGTCCTTACCATTACTTTGTTTGGCTCTCTTGGAGGGGCCTGAGTAAGCCAAAGGGATTTCCATATAAACTTTGACACTCACTTATTTTGAACCTGCATTTCAATCCACACAAAACTCAAATTGGCTAAGTAAGGTGGGTGGTGGAAGATGAGAAGAGTTCTTGTACATTCTTACTATTACATGAATTAACTACCATACCAAATAAATATTCAAATGAGTTGTCAGATGTAAAACCAAATACCTCAAGTGATGGTGTGGCATGGGTCACTCACTTCAATAATGTGTATTCTTAATTGAGCAATGATGGATATGTCACTCGATAAGCTTCCTATCTTTTGAGTTCAAATTTTGAGTGTGAATTAAATCCAAGTGATTGTCTTGGGAGCTAAGTCTAACACCCATATTTGTAAAGTGGTCTACAGCTTAGTTACCTTCACGATGGGTATGATAGAGTTTGAAGTGCACAAAATTATCACAAAGATTTATAAAATCCTCTAAGATATTAGCAAGATTCCAATTAGAGAAATTTACTAAATTCGTTACTTTTACAAATATTTAGGAGTTGCCTTTAATATCAAGACTGGTCCTTCTTTGTTATGACACTATGCATATCTCTCTCTAAAGACCCTTGGATTCAACTAAGTTTTTGGTGCATCTACCCAAAGCTTCACTAATCCAAGGATAAAGTTATCATTGGAGTCTCTAAAGACACCTTAGATACTGGCCTAACCTGGGTTGCTCTTTGTGGCTCTATCAAAATTTAGCTTAATTGAATGGCCCTATAGAGGAGACCAACTACTTGGTGTTCGTTTCTTAAAATTTTTACTTACCCCTATTATCAGGGAGGCCAACAAAGGTATATTTCTAGTTACAAAGGATAAGATGATATTTAGGTATAATTTTACCATTTTTTGGAGGCCAAGTGATCATCAAATTTTTGTGAATTTTCAAGATGGAGGCAATGATTAGTGGGGTCTGATTGGATTCAATATTAAAAATTATTTTGTTTTTATCTAACTAGATGTTATTGCATACAATGACCAAAAGTGAGTCCTAGATATGTTAAAGTGAAGGATATTTGAATTTAAAATCTCAACCTAAGACTGTATCATTTACTATTTTTGAAAAAATAAAATTGGGATTGAATTATTGGAGAAGGGAGCTCTAGATTACATTGAGTATTGGTAGTGGATGAGAAGATGATCTGAGTCTTCTTTAGTCTTGATGAGGTACCCAAGTATATAGAAAATAAATAACTAATAAGTCCCCATAAAATATGTTGAATCTGCCATTTGTAGAGCTCGTAAAATGACCAAGGTCGATGATGAGATCCTCAACCCGAAGACTGAAGAAGATCCATCTATATCAAACAATGTTTCTTCCATTTATCAAAGGAAGAACATGAGGTGTGTATTGAATGTCTGAATATTCCAAAATGGAAGATGAAGGCAATAATATGAAGATCTATAAATATGATCCAAATATGAAATGTGGCACTAGTCTGGCAAGATCATGCACAAGAACTGAATGTAATGCCATAGAAGTGAACTTGTTAGGAGGACATGGAATGCTCACTAAATAATTACCATGTTAAGTGTGGATAATGACTCAACAACTCTCAAAATTGAAGAAGATACTACAAATGAAGCATGCAGATCCATAGAATGAGTATCCATAGGAAGAGATGAGTCATCAATGATCTCAATAAGTGCACTCACATTGTCAATGAAGATGAGATGATCCTACAAATAATAAATATGTGATGGATCTAAAAGAGTAAAATATTAAATAGGAATTGATGTAGATTCTATAAGAAGATAACTAAGGTCAGGAATAATCTCATCCATAAGTGGTGGCTCGAAAGAGGGAAGAGCATTGTCCATCATGAATGTGTAATCACAAGAAATATAAGTAGGATTAGAGAGTATAAGTCTCTGAAGAGATAATATAAAGATAAGGAGTGATATAAATCTTATTAGGATCTACAAAAATAATCTAAAGAGTGCTCCAAATAGTGGAGGACACTTTATGTGTTCTACATGGTGGTGTAGATCCCATATAACATGTATTAATAAGTGACCTTAGACATGGTCACAAAAGTTATCCCAATCATTGTATTGATAAGGTTCAGTGTGGGTAGGAATCTATCCATTTAAAAATGGAATAAGGTCCTACTCTATGAGCAAAAATTCCATGTACATCTGCCATGAAGCATAGTTATTCTTTCCAAGAAGAACCACTAGAGTAGAATCAACTCTCCTCATTTAATATCTCTCAAGGTGAGTTAACATGACCACAAGTAATCATGCATGCTCAATGTGATGGACGATAGACTCAACTAAAAATTCATCTAAATGAGCAATCAATGAAATAGTCACTAACTTACTCTCAATATTACATATGTTGGCACTTTATATTTGAGTGCATATATAATCAATAATTTTAAGTGAGTATACAATCAACACATATACAAAAAAATTAGAAATACAACCCCTTTGAATTTGTAGAGGTTCAAATTTACAAGGTATGAGAATATTACCAATGCTTAGAACTCAAAAAAACTCATGCTTTACAAATAATGACACCTCTAAAGGACCAACAAGCTGAAAGTTATGTGTGTTTGAAGTTATGGATGGCAAGGGTAATCTCCACTTTGTAAAATTTTAAAAATTTTAGGTGTGGTTTGGGTTCTAAGGTTAAACTCCCACTAGTAGAAATCAAAAATTAAGCCCCCTTCATATGACCACACCATATGACCAAGGGGCTAAGACATTTTGTGTTTTAACAAGGGTGGCTAAAACTCATAATGTGTTTTTGTAGAGATCAGAGTCTAGTGACTATGCATGTATGACAACTAGAGTCTGGAGCTTATTGAAGTAAGGGGAAGAGTCTATTACATGTCTAAATAGGTTGTGGGGTCTACTAGTATACCTTGAAATTGTGTCAGGGTCTAGTGGTTATGCATGTAGGGTCTCAAATCACCTAGGGTACTTACAAGGGTTTTAAAACTTGATGATAGTCTTGGCACAACTCAAAACCCATGCCTTGTCTGAGTAAAGTTCATACTCTATAGTATGTCTGAGCATGGATCATAATTTACAACCTATCTTAGCAAAGGTTATAATTTCATGCCCTATTTAAGTAAGGCTCAATGTAGACACCATAATTACATCACCCACTTGCATGACTCCCTATGTTGAAACCCCCCTTGATCCCCTTTTAATAATTAACCTTCATAACCCATGTTTTCACCTTAAAATATTTAATTAAGTTAATTAAAACCCACTTATGCCACCTCACCTAGCCACCTCATCTTAAGACTAATTCTTACCCTTTGAGTCACCTTGAGACTTAGTCTCCTAATCCTAACTACCTATGACTTGTTCTCACCCCTAACATAAATTCTTAACTAACTATAATCTTTATAACCTCACATTTTTACCATTTTATAACAAACACCACACTTGGTAAGAGAAGGAACAAAAAATGGGATAATATAGCCCTTTTACCTATTCTCATGCCTCCAACATTGGTCAACCCTTGGGTCAACATCAGTGGGATCACTGATGTCGGTTACTTAAGAAAAATTCCATGTTGGTATTTGACTCAAAAAATCAAGGATTACCATACATGCTTTTAGAAATAAAAACATTGTACATCCCTCTCAACATCTAAGCTTCTCATTACTCTACACAAATTGATCCAAATCAATAATTGATACACTACATAGAGCTTGAAATCTTGAGGACCATCAACACATGCTTGTCTTGTTTGTTCACCCATCGATTCACCAAGCATCATCAAGGTCATCTATCTAGTAGTCATAGTTCATCCATTTCACCAGATAAGTATATCTTAGTGTTTTGTAAGCCTTTAAATAATAATTTTATGATTTCTTTACATTATACTATTTATTGTTTCATGAACCCCAAATCCTTTTGTGGAGTTGTAAATCTCCCCACCCATTTATCTTTGACCTAGCATACCAACCCTCTATTTAGACTCACCTGAGTCTTACCCACCCCCTTATGACTCTTCCAAACCTCATGACCTGACCATACTACAATTTCCCCTCCTGGAAAAGCCTTCTCTAACTCATTATAATACAACTATCCTAGGCAACATCAATGACCCCAACTGACATCGGTCCTTTAACCAATGTTAGTTACTATGTTTCTAAACTAACAACCTCAAAATCACCTAACAACCTTCCCAAAACATAGCCCTGACTTATCAACATGCACTGTATTACCTTTTGCTACACTTAGACCTATAACATGGTTAAAAAAAGTCTAACTTTTATTCTCTCTCTCTCTCTCTCTCTACTTACATTTATTTTAAACTTTGTTTTAAAATAGCGAACTATCATCTCAAGGAAGTTTCATGCTTCCTAGAACAAGCACGTAACTTGGTAGTTTGCACATATCTCCACTAACAACTATTTTGTGTAGTGTTTTCTTATCTATAGGTGTCTTCCTCCATAGCCAAAGAGGGGAATCTACAAAGTCTAGAATGGTGAAAACTTATTCAGGTTTTAATCACTTATCCCTAACTCTCTCTTTTCTATTTCTCTCTCTCTCTTTGAATGTAAAATAAGCTCAAAATGTAGTAAAACATTCTAACATGCTTGGTGGGACACTAGAGTTCTCTTGGGTTCGTTACTTATCTAGATATTCATATAGGTGGACCATAGTGAAATTTTCATTCCTTGCACTTTTTCTCTTTGACTTTCTCAAAAATTAAATTTTGAACTTTTTATTTTCTATTTAAGGAAAGAACTAAAATTTTCCTTCCCTATCATTTTCCTCTTCTTTTGCCTCTAAAACAAATTCATTATTTTCTTGCAAGCTAAAAAGAATATTTTATTTTGTTTGCCTCTTTTGAGCATTAGGATAGTGAAATTCATCCTCTTCTTCTATTCACAATTATTTTCATTTGAATTTAAACATTTTCAAGTTGGGTTTAAAAGTCACTGTATGTCATTGTTTTGCTTGGTACATTTAGCTCACCTAGTTAAATAAAGCATCATGAATTTATCATAGAACACAAATGTTACACAACTAGATCACTCTCACAAAATTAAACATATAAACTCAGTTGAGACAAGGCCCATTGGGATTTCATCACCTAGTGGATCTCCTTACCCTACCCGACGATCCCACTTGGATTTCACTACCAAGGGGAGGACCTACTCCATTCTCTGATAGAGTATAAACTCTAAATAGGTGGTATATTCTAGCTAAGTGGCCTAGCTTAGCTTTGGGACCATTAGGTGCAAAGATCAAGCCCCTATAACAAGCCACGTACCCAGTCTAATAAAGATTTTTGTTGAGCACCAAAACTAACCTGCAACCATCCTTAGACTACTCATCTATTACCTATTTCACAAACCAATTTTACTCTCATACTTTCTAAGGCATAAGCCATCAAGAGACTAAAATTAATTCCTAGGAGTTAACATTTTGTGGCTGCATGTTCTTTTTTTGCTTCCTTTTGTCTTTTGCATTTTTGAGTTAGTGAGGATGTTACCTTTATCAATTTATAGAATCCAAGCATTTCTACCTCTCAAATTCTATTAACATCTAGTTTTAGATTTTTTTTGTGTCCTTTATCCTTGCACAGACCTATTGTAAACTTTATTTTACCTAGATTTCACCCTCAGGTTGCCAAAACCTTAGATTTTTTGAATTTTTGAATTCCACAATAATTGACATTGGAATGGCCACCGATGTCGGTGACATTATTACCTACCAACATTGGTTAGATAACTAATATCAGTGACTATGTGCTTTTATATTTTTTAGCCTGCTTAAAATAGCAAGCTAAAATTACCTACCTACCTACACTCAAACCTAGTTTTTTGATGCTTTGTCACTAATATAGAGTCTAAGGCCTACCTTTATCCTTTTTTCATGGTCTTGACATGTAGCCAATCCAAAATTCTTGCCGATTATGCAAGTTGACAAACACTCCCACCTTCCCTTCTCCTTTCTAATTTTGCTATGGAACATACTTCAGCTATAGAGAATACCCCTATACCTACTAGTCCTAGCCAAATCACCCTTTTACTTGAAGGAGATCCTAAATTCATGAGATTTATTGATCATAACATTTTATCCCTTCAACATTATCTCACCATGAGCTGAACCTGTAACATTGCTGGGATCCCCTTTATGGAATGCCAACCTTTTTGATGGAGATAGCTATAATCTTAGTGGTTTTCACCATTCCATCTATGTTCACCCAAACCACTACTTCAAAAAGTCACGCAACCATCAGTAAACCTCAAAATTCAACCACCCCAATTAGTCAATCTCATCTTCTTAACCCAACTTCTATAGCGGCTCCTCACAGCCACAACTAGCCTAACCAAATCAAACACCATTTTAAAACTTGGTAGAGACCATCCCATCAACTCTTTAAATAATAATTACACAATTTTAAAATCACCCTTCAACCCATTTAACCATGCTATCAACCCAACCTCTGGTGATGGTACCTAGTCAAGGCATTATCTCTAACCCCATATGATAAGTCTCTTTCATTTCTGCCCCTCAGCCCATGACTCATTACCAGTATATTACATCTACACTACCACAAGAAAGTGTGTCATATCCCACCTCTAGATCCCTTCAAGCACCCTATAACTTAGGGGGTGATCCTCACACTAATCCTTCTCTTGTTCTCATCAAGATGCTGATGGATAAGATGTCTAACCTAGAAACATCTGTGTCAGGTTCAAAAAATGTTCTATCTTATGATAAAATATGTAATGAACCCATCCATCCTTCGATACCTATTATCCCCTACCTGAGTCAATGGGAGCTCCCTAAATTTACTTGTTTCCATAGTAAGGAGGACCCACAACAACACTTATGAGCATTTTGACATGCTTGTTACCTAATAGGGCATGATGATGCATTATTGCTTCACACTTTCCCTATGTTTATTTTTGGTGATACCATAGATTGGTATAGTTCCATAACTTGACACTCCTTTTTATCATTTACCTAACTTTTTCAACTATTCTTGGACCACTTCTCTATCAATATTTCTAAAAAGGTCTCTATTACGGATGTTTATTCCATTAAACAGGAATCAATCAGCTCTTGGTTTAATGATGAGTCTATCACTAAATTTATCACTCATTTGAGAGGTTTAATCAATCAGCTCTTCTTTTCTCTACCTCAACTTAAGCTTATCAAAATTTTCTCAAGAGCATGTGCCAAACACATTTCTTCTACCCTCTACGTCCAGACTTTTTACACAGTTGATGAATCTTTTACAATGGCATGAAAGTTAGAGATTCAGGATATAGATTAAGATAGGGTTAAGTTGCATAATATGAATACCAACTTCAAACCTAATGAATATTCCTATAAACCCTCTTCTTCCAATAAAAATTCAAAAGGCTACACTAATGCCATGGTGGTTAAATTGGCTTCTTCTACCATAGTCAACTAGTCTTGGCCATCTACCTCACAAAGTCCAACCAAACAATTCCAACAATGGTATGAACAAAGATAATACACTCCTATTGGAGAGTCATACACTTCCATTTTGGATAAACTATTACAATAAAGATCTATTACCCTTCCCCAAATTAGACCACCTATACAGTTTGATCCCTCCCATCCTATCCCAACTTTGTATAAGGAGGATGAGTTTTGTGGATATCATCGAGTTAAAGGCTAGAATTCTAACAATTGTAAAACATTCAAAAACATTATTCAAGATATGCTTGATAAAGGCAACCTTATCTTGGATAACCCTAATGTGCCTACTAACTAAAGCATGGATGCATTTAAAAAATGTTATCCTAACCATTCACTCAATTAAACAAATGTTCAGGCTATGATCAACAACTCACCTGATCATAATATTCATATGGTTAATATGGTCTTCTCTTTACCTCTAGTCCAACTTCTCCCACAACTAGAGGAGCCTATTTTACCTATTCCTCTTCCATGAGTAGAGGAGCCTATTTCACCCATCCCTCTCTCATGTGTGGAGGGGCCTCCTCTACCTATCCTTTTACCATGCGAGGAACCTGCAATGCCTATTCCTCTTATACATATTTTGCTTATTCTCCTACCTTTAAAAGAGCATGTCATGCCCACTCCCCATCTACATGTTGAGAGGAGCATCATTCCTATGCCCTACACTCTTGAAGAGCCTTCTTCACCTACTTATAATCCACGAATGGAGGACAATGTCCCATCCACTCTTATTTCACATTTAGAGGAGTCTTTATTATCTATCCCTATACTAATTGATGGACCTAATATGCCTGCACCCATCGAACAAATTTTACCCCTTCTCTTGCCAATAGATGAGCACACCTTTCTTACTCCTCATCCACATGTTGGGGAAGAAATCATGCCCATGATTTATCCACTAGAAGAATTAACTTCACCAGTTCTTTCCCCACTCAAGGAGGACCATGCTTCTTCTCCTACCTTAGTTGAAGAAGACCTATTTGTGGTTCTTACTAATCTTTGGCCTGAAATAGTAAAATCCAACACCTTCCCTCTTTCCCAATCACCTATGTCTTATATGGAAGAAAATGTAAGGCCTGTGACAACTTCACCTAAACCCTTCTCATGGTTGGTAAGAAATATAGACTTTCTTGACTTCAAGAGGCTAGACCACTCAACATTTTGGGACTGACTTAAACCTCCCTATCCTATGTAACAAATGTCATCTGCTACACTTAATCCTTTTTCTACCATTCACCCAAAGTTTTTTTTCAAAGGTAGAGATTATTTGCCTAGACCATCAAAAACTTATCCCTCTATGTTAGATCCATCACCATCATGGGCATTTGGTACACTAAATTAAATTAGATCTTTGGGTGTTCACTCGGTGTCTAATCTAATTCATCCATAAGTAAAGTTAGATTTGAATCCTCAACCATGAGTTAGAGCTATATGGCCTAAACCAAGGAAGAATGTTATGCTTGATATGCCTCTCCATTTGAATCCTCCGCAGCCCTCAACTTTGCCTTCAATCTTGGGACCCCATCCTTCCACTTTAGTTGGAGTGCTCTCTTTCCAAGAAAAATAAAAGGAAAATCTACCTGCTCTTTTCCTTTACCACTTAGTGGCCCTTACACATCTAACACCTTGAAACCTATGACTAAAAAGGTGTCAATAAAACTAGTGGCTACACCTTTACCCAAAAGGGTACCATGCAAAATCACATTCATGCCTCCTGAATCAAAAAAGGTGTCCACCCTTATTATAAAAACAAGTGCTAGCCCACTGACAAGCTCTCAAACCTCTCTCCTACATCAATTGTTGCAATCCTCCACCATAACCATTCCTATGATCAAGCCTTATCAATGTCTTGGACATAAACCATCTTGGTTTGATGACACATAAGGTTGTTTATATCATCACTCACCTAGACATGATATGAAAAGTTGTAAAGCTCTCACATCTATTATCCAGTAACACTTTGATATGAATAACCTTTTCATTAAGGAGCCTCTTTTTAACCTCCCAATTATTCTACCAGTTGCATCCTTAACTCCACCTACCACATCACCTAAGTCCAAAACTAATGATGAGGTTGTGCCTCCTCCACCACCTTCTCCAACTGTGCTCCTAATCAATATAGTTAATGTGGCCACATAGTCTCAAATTCAAAAGGATAAAGGTAAGGAAAAGGCCACCACCTCTTAGGCTCATTTGTTCTCAAAATATACTCCTCTACCAAATCCCAAGATCTCTATTCTTGGTGCCCCGCAACCCACATCTTCACAAGTCATTCAAGACTCAATGGTGAAATATCTTCACCAAACCCCTGTAAATATGTATTTATATGAGTTAATCTAGAACTCATCCTAGCACTGATAAGCCTTAATCAAGGATTTATAATCCATTAAAGTACAACCTGATGATCTTCAACCTCTCGAAACTTTGGTAGATTCTCTTAATACTATTACCCTAGTTTCCTTCAATGATTTAGAATTTTGGTTCTTCACCTTAGAGACTAGCACCTACACTTTTTATCACTGCATATATTGATCAAAAACATGTTAAGAGAGTCATGATCGATGGAGGTTATAGTATTAATATTATCTCCACCCATACCTACAAATAACTATCACTTCCTGATAATTGTGTGTCACAGTCTGATGCGATACTCCAATCCTTCAATGATACTACAATGACTACTGTGGGTACTATAGTCTTGCATATCTATATGGGTCCTTACACAATCCCTAAACTCTTCTATGTTATCAAAGGAGAGTTATAATATAACATATTACTTGAATGGCCTTAGATACATGCCATGGCATGTGTACACTTGACTTTACATCGTTGTGTCAAATTCGATCATGGTGGGCAAGTGCATGTTATTCTCACTGACCCACCTCCATTCAAAACATGTAACATGATTTATAATCCCAATGATGTCCTCATTTTATTGAAAACATCTTCCTCTTTGCATTCTACTATTGAAGCCTCAACAAGCTCGACTACCCCGATTACTTAGATATCGATGACACAAATTCCTGACAAGGACCCCATGGAAGATACTTTCAAACACCTTTCACTTAGAGAATATCACTTGTTGATACTTAACATGTTCCATACTCCACAAGAGTATGGAAAACTTCACATGTACCCTCATTATAATCCCCATATTAGGATGGTCATCCTGTATTATCCCCCTAACCTTTGAACTAATAGCATATATGGGGGAATCAATTAGGCTCCTACTATTATAAATCCCTCCTCTTCACCATAGCCTTTTACCTGTGACTTCTCCTTCCTGGGAAAACCTAGTTTTTCTCACACCTATCTTTATAGGTGCAGCTAAAAAGGATTTAGGTTGGGTCATTATGAGTAAGGTGATCATAGAATTCTTCCATACCCCACCAACAAAACCATCAAAGATGCCAAAAAATGGTATGGTATGGGTTTCAATAAACTAATGAAACTCACCAAGGTCTCTCATATCGAGGAATCACTCTCTCCTTCTCCATCCTCTCCTCTTCCCCCACCATCACCTATAGAATTAGAGGTATCCATATCTCCTATTTTTTTTCAATAAACACCATTCATTTAGGACCCTTGACCTATCATCTAGGTGAGGAAATGAGGTCCCTTCCTCTCATTCATCTTGAAATGATTGAAGAAGACTCTCTCACTATTAACACTATCCAATGTTAGGATGATGATGCTATTCTCACCTATATGGATGTAGAAAATTATTATATCCAACCAATCACTCCCTTATAAAATGTAAACTATGTTAAATGAATCAACCATTGACATTAACCTACCCTCTCAAGATAACCCTTAAATCCTCAAGATTGACCAATCTTTATATTCCCTTGAACAAACCAATTATTCCACTTTTCTCTCTAATCATAGTAAAGCATTTACTTGGTCTTATCATGACATGCTTTGCATTGACCCCTCTATCATCACCCATAATATTGTAACCAACCATGATGTTAAGCCTATTAATTAGAAGCCTTGTAATATGAACCCTCATATTGCTCTCCTTGTCAAAGAAGAGCTCCTAAACCTCCTCTCTATTAAATTTATTCAACCCATTGACTATCTGTAATGGGTTTCCAATATCATCCCTATCATAAAATTGATAGGGAGAATCTATATCTGCACTGACTACCATGATCTAAACCTCACTTATCCAAAGGATGACTTCCCTTTGCTAAGCATCAACCAACTTGTTAACCTGATAGTTGACCATGAGATGCTATCTCTTATGGATGAGTTCTGAGGCTACAATCAAATATTGATTATTGGATATTGTAACCAGTCATGATGCTAAGCCCGTTAATTAGAAGCTTTGTAATATGAACCCTCATATTGATCTCCTTGTCAAAGAAGAGCTCCTACACCTCCTCTCTATTAAATTTATTCAACCCATTGACTATCCGTAATGGGTTTCCAATCTCATCCCCATCATAAAAGTGATAGGGAGAATCTATATCTACACTGACTACCATGATCTAAACCTTACTTATCCAAAGGATGACTTCCCTTTGCCAAGCATCGACCAACTTTTTGATCTGATAGCTGAACATGAAATGTTATCTCTTATGGATGAGTTATCAAGCTACAATCAAATATTGATTATTGGATGGTATCGAAGTCAACCCTACTAAGGTTTGGGAAATACTATAAATGCCTCTACCCACTAATCTCAAGTATCTCTATAGCTTACAAGGCAAACTTTAGTCAATCTACCATTTCATCTCTTAGTTGTCAGATTGATGTCAACTTTTTCATCATCTACTTAAAAAGGATGTCTCCTTCCATTCGAACATGGATTGTCAGAAAGCCTTTGACATACTCAAAGGGTATCTCCTTTCCCCACCAGTTCTTATTCCCCCTAAAGAGAACCAACATTTCTACCTCTCCATTTCTATAATAGACTATTCTTTGGGTGCTATGATTGCACATCAAGATGACCAACATAGAGAGAAATATAATTACTACATAAGCTAAACACTTATCAATTATGAAACTTGGTATACTCATACCAAAAATCTTTACCTTGCATTGGTCTTCATAGCTTCTAAAATACACCACTACCTTTTAAATCATAAAACCTATGTTGTCACCCATATTGACCCCCTCAAATACATGCATTCAAAGCCATACCAAAACTAGTGTATGGATCATTAGATCATGCTCCTTGATGATTTTAACTTTGAATTAATCCAACAAAAGTCTATCAAAGGGTAAACAATTGCCGACTAGTTAGCTGATGCCCCTTTACCCAACAACCAACCTTCTAACCTCAAATTCTATGATGAGTCTATCATAATGTTATTCAATGATGACATCACCTATAAAATGATGATGTTATTTGATGGGTGTGAATGTCAACTTAGTGGGGGTCCAAGGGTCATCATCATCCCTCTTGATGGTGAGCCTATACCTCTGTCATTTAAACTATATTTTGAATGTACTAATAATTTGACCAAATATGAAGCTTTGGTATTAGGGCTTCAAATGGCCATTTTATTGGGCATCAAATCAATCAACATCTTTGGTGATTCCCAGCTAGTGATTAATTAGGTTAATGGTTCCTACCTTTGTAAAAATGAATTTATATAATGATATAAACATCATGTAGATGTGTTATTGGAATCATTCAACCAATACCTCTTGCAGACTGTTCCTCAATCTACAAACAAGTTTGCTGACATGATGGCTTCCCTTGCCTCACACATTCCATCCTTGCCTTCTTCAAAAACATATGTCACCATGCATCACCTCACATTTCCCTCTTATGTGTCATATAACATCCTATTTATGGGCAATGTTGACTATAATCTGCATGACATTTGGTATAAATAGCTTATTGACTCACTTATGCTATCATTCCAGTAGACCTTTCCAATTATGGAAGATGTTCTTTCATTAAAAGTACTAATCACTAAACTATGCTAGGGGCCTTCTCTACAAATGAGGCTTTGATGGTCTCCTCCTTAGATGCCTCACTTGTGATAAAATCCCCTTCACCATTTAGGAAGTCTATGATGGGATTTATGGTGGACATTTCAGTGGGAATTTGATTGCCAAATGCATCCTTCAACTTGGCTACTATTGGCCGACACTCAACCAAGACTATCAAAATTATGTTCGGTGTTGTGTCAAATGTCATTAACATGCTAACCTCCTTCACACTCCAAGCCATGCCTTACAAGTCACCAAAGACTTTTTTCCCTTTTCACAATGGGGTTTAGATCTAATTGATCAGATTAACCCTCATTCATCTCTCTGGCATCATTATATCATTACTGCTACTAAATACCTCACCAAATGGGTTGAGGCTATTCCTCTCATCTCTACTAAGGATGACAAAATTGTTTAGTTTATCAATCATCACATAATCTACCATTTTGGTGTCCCCATAAGATTGTTATGGACAATGACAAATCATTCAAAAATAAGACTGTCCAAAAGCTCTATGATGCTTTTGGAATCAAACTAAGATTTTCATCATTGTCCTATGCACAAGTAAATGGATAGGAAGAAGCTTCTAACAAAACCTTAACCATAATCCTCATAAAGGTGGTTAATGATGTTGGTAGGGATTGGCATACACACTTTCCATTAACCTTATGGGCTTACCGCACTAGCATTCCAACCCCTACGGGTGCTATGCCTTTTTCTTTGATCTATGGGATGGAATCAGTCTTGCCTCTCAAGGTCCACATTCCTTCTCTTCGTATCTCTCTACAAGACATACTTACTAATGATGACTTTCACCAAGAATGTTTGGCCCAACTTGAGCTTCTCGATGAACTCCATCTAGTATCCCTCAATCACCTCTAAATCTATCAAGAGCGTATCAAACACACTTACAATAAAAACCTCAAGGAGTGATATTTTAATATCAAAGATCTCATCTTAGGAAATTTAACATGTGAAAAACATGGAGAAAAGCAAATGAGGCAAGTTTGCTCATAATTGGCTTGAACCCTACATCATAACTCATAAGTATGGCTCAAGAACTTATCACTTATCTTCTCTTGAAGGCAAGCTAGAACCTGAGCCTTTAAATGCTTTGAACTTATGATCATTCTTTGGTTAATCAAGTGACACTTTAATTTGTGTCTAAGTTGAGCTCATCCCTTGAGTAACCTATTATGTTAACCTCCCTTCCTCTTAATCTTTATTTCTACACACTTAGTTAACCTTCCAAGTGTTATGGTTTTTCCCTCATAAAGGAAAACCTCTAAGCCTCTATAGGCCTATCCATGACTAAAGTCATATGTAAACAAAAATATAATAACATAAATTTGGTTATATAGATAAATTATTATCTCTTAGGTCATGACTCTCAACATAGACTAGTGCTTTGAAGGACAACTATGTAACTTCTCATTGCTACTATAAATAGACTGCTCCCTAGAAGGATAGCTTAAAAAAAAAAAAAAACTTAGACCACTCCCTTGAAGGATGGCTAAGGAAAAATTTGTTATCAAGTAAATAATAGCTTAGAAGCTTCTCACTTAGATTAGCTTCACATAACCTCAAGGCACCAAAAACATCCCAATGAAGGCTTCCTGCATTGATCAACCGACACAAGAAAAAGACATGAAAAACTTTAGTCATGGACTTTCCTATGGTACCTCTTCGGTCACCTACAAAAGGGGCATTCCATCCCCACTAAGAAGGTTATGCTACCCAAACACCCTAATTCCTTTTACCTTTTTCCCTTCTTACTCCCTCATAATCAAGGGACTTTAAAATCACTTGACACAAGGTGATCACGACATTTCTCTACCAAACGAATGGTTGATAATAAAATGCATGAATAATGCTCATATTCTTGTGCCTATTCATATGGTCATTATGGTCATTATGGTCTTTGACAATACAAGAGAATCACGTCCCTTTCTTTACTATCACATGTCAATTTCTCTTTTAAGGTGGCATCTCACAACAAGATTCACTTAAATTCTCACCTACCTACCAATCTCTATTCTTACATCTTAAAGTTATGTGTTTAAGAATATTATTACTTACATATCCATTTCAAGCAATGATGCTCAACAATATCAACAAACACCATTGCGTATTAAAAATATATTCTTCAATCATCACACTCTACTAATACTGATAAACCATTTACCAACTAATTTATTTCATACAACCTCATGTGAAATGCAACCAACATAGCTTCTCTAAACAACAATGAATCAAGAAACTATAAAATCAAATAGCTCATTTTTAGCATACACCATCACATATATGGAAAATGCTAAAATTAAACCAACTACTCAACTATGCATGTACCATCATGAATATGGGAAATGCTAGCATAAAATAATAACTATCACTAACATAACCACAAATAACATCACATAAACCTTATACATAATATACCATCATTGTCAATAACATCATAACATATCACAATACTAAAATCTCATATATATATATATATATATATATATATATACTAAATATGAATATACATCAATGAATCATATCAATATCATCTCTCTCTCACCATACATCTCTCAACTTCATCTCATAGGCTAGAGTATATATAACAAAAATCATAATACATCTAGCCATTAGAATACTCAAGGCTATGGTCATGGTCATGAAGTGGTAGTATCATCACCACCCTCTACCTATCTATGTCTACATGAACTAGAGGTCATGGTGCATATTTTTTTATTTCTCCTACTCTCTAGCCTCAGAATATCTTTGAATCTATAAGAACTACCTGATGGCTATCTCATAGTATGCAATCTCATCTAAAGTAGTGTTATACCTCACTAGTGGTATAGTCTATAGTAGACCCATCAAACCTATTATAGGACCCTATACTGGTCCCTATGGTGGAGGAGGTGTAGCCTACCCTATTGATCTCAAACCATATCTCTCTATTATCAATGCAGTAACCTATCCTTGTAGTGTCATCACCTATCCCTGTAGAACTAAAACTTGCACATGTGTTGCAGTTAGTTAGGTCTATAGTGTTGCCACCAATCCTTATAAGACCAAAACCTATGCTTGCACTATATCTTATGCCTACACAGTTGCATCCCTCTCTCTCACCACTCCTTATAAATCTAGTCATGGTCTCTTCAAAATCATAGGGTGTAAACTTGACCACCACACTTGATAAGCCACTATACAACCCAGATCTATCAAATCTAAGCTTGCTAGCAGCTCCTCAAAATCTAGCCCATCTATATCCTAGGGTAATGGAAGGGGTGCCTCTATATAATCTCACCTATATCAATGAAAATTATGAGGTACATCTTTTAATAACCCAAACTATCTCCTAACCCTAGCCACATGTATCATCTCCAACTCTCTAGCTTACCTCTCCTTGACCCATATCATACTCTATAATTCTACAAGCTACTCTACCTATCCTCTAAATGCAAGATATATCAATTAGGGTCTCTAAAAAATATTTTAAATAATTAATCCATCTATCAGCCATATGTAATAATCATATCCCACATGATGCCATCTACTCATGCCTATGCCATGCTCTTTCTCCATCATCTAAAACCAACCCTAAAACTAGTCAAAATCATGACTGGTAACCCGAGTGTTCATGTCACCATAATGTGATTGTATGCCTAAAAATGAAGTAAATACTTGGCACAAATATTGTATCATCATTGCAACCTCACACCCCATAACTCCTTGTATAACTATGCAAGAAAATCTAGTGCCCATGCAAGGACTATCTATTGTTTAAATATCTATGCTAAAAATCCAATCATCACAATAGGGAAACCCCATCCATCCATGTCAAGTAGTGCATACACTATAATTCCTATCATCATTAGGATAATTAGGTGATGCTACTCCTCATCAACAGTGTAAAGTGGCTTATAAGCAAATCTCACTGAATGATAGGTCACCTCACTAACATGCTCCCAAAATATTATGGACATATAAATATCATGATCCTCCCTTAAAAACAAGAAGAGATCCCCACCATGGAGTGGTAACTATAAAATCCTATATACATCCTCTTGCATCACTATTAATTCTTTGATAGGTAGATGGAAGGTGTTGGTGGTGTGATCTCACCTCTTTATAGAGGCTACCATCAAGCCAACATCTCATGTAACTTTGCAATATCATCACTCTCCTCCTAACCATACAACTATTATGTGCTCCCACTCATCTATGGTAACATCCCTCCTCTTCCTCATTAGCAGTGTAGGTATTTGATCTCATAATGTCAACTCTTATCTAGCCTACATCCACACACACAAAATCACTCCATCAAGCCACATACATTAAGTTATAAACATCCTCTTTTAATCCCTTTCCCTTTGGGAGAACTACATTTGCATGAGGCCCTAATCTGGGCTATGCAGGTAGCACTCAATCAACATAGGGTTTCTAAGGCTAGCTCAACCTTTACCCACCTAACTATCTAGCCCGTTTACCCACTTAAACTCTAGGACCCATGACCTATATCTTAAACCCTAGGCCAAATGGACTATTCTAAACCTCTAGGCCCCATGGGCTATATCTTAAACCCTAAGCCAATCAACCTATTCTAAGCCTCTAGGCCCCATAACCTATATCTTAAACCCTAGGCCAATCAGCCTATTATAAATGTCTAAGACCCATGACCTATATCTTACACCCTAGGCCTAACAACTTATTTTTAAACCTAGGTCCCATGACCTATTTTAACCTACTTTTTCCTAACCACTTGTCTTAAAAATTTAACCCATATCCAAACCCTCATTACCTTCCCTTTGGGAGAACTACATTAGTCTAAGGCCCTAATCAGGGCTATGTAGGAAACAGTTAGTCGACATGAATTGAGGTCAGTTCAACCATTAGGATAGTCTACTAAGGCACCTATAGAAATTCAATTGGGGATACAAAATTGGCCTTAATTATTCCTAAAATTACCTCTTTGGGTTTTCTAGTGATTGACATCAGTTATATTTAAATTGATGTAAGTCTTATATGCTGACATTGGCACTAGTTTCTAGTCAATATCATTTTTGATTATCAGTCAACATCGATAAACCCAACTGACATCGGTGATTGGTTCTACCCTAGGGATGAATAACCCACACCCAAATTTAGTGTTTTTTCTTAAAAACTACCCCAACCCCCCATAAATCTACCCAACCCTACCCTTACCCCATGTACTACCCCCTTCATTACCCTCTCTCCCCCCACACATTCACATTTCACCTAACAAATTATGATCAAAACCTAACTTAAATTAACAATCAATATATCCTACCTCATCTCTCTATTTCCTCTACGATGGAAATCTAGCACCTATAGTGGATTGCTTCTAATTGGGTCCCCTCATACCTCTACCATCTCTGTCCACACCAATGATCCCTTGGTCACACCACAACCCACCAAGCACTAAATCATACCCTCACTCTCACACACTCTTCTCAACCAATCACTTATTGCCACCTCACCATAATAAGACAAGCTCTAAATGTTCTATGCTACATGACACTCAGAGATTTGGTTTCATCCAATCTAATGTCACAAATGAATTTTAGTGGGCCACTAAACCCTTTTTTTTACGTTTGGTCATCCATCAACATCAGTAGTCCTATCCTAAGCTACTGATGTTGGCATATTTCCTACCAACATTGGTGACCTAAATGATGTTAGCTACCTTAAAATTAGGGTTTCCAACTCCAACCACCACCCTTTATAAAATCACCCTAATTACATGCCTTTAGTGGTTCACATGGACTCCTTATGGGGAAATTTTGAGATCACATATATCTCCCCACCCATGATAACTAACCTTGAAAATAACTTAAATTTCTACCTGTGATGACTCTAATCAGAGATCACAAATATCTCCTTGACCAATGGCCCTTTAAAGCCAACTTTACCTTGATCATTCTGACCACTTATGCTATCACACTATATTTGGCTATTGTATGCACACATGTTTATCAAGTGTTTTTGGATCATTACCACTCCAATTTCATCACCTATAACCATTTTTGTTTTTTAGGAGCACTTTCTACCTTAGATACTTGGAACACATAGACCATTAGAGCTACAACTTTGATCATTTTAACCCTAATATCTATCACCAATAAGTTATGGTCTGGTTATTTCTATCCAAGTCCTCCTCGCCTTTACCTTTTATTGATTGTGTTGACTATAACTAGTAGTAATATACATGCAAGCAATGATGTTCCCACATTTGCACTCACCATCTACCCATCCACTCACTACTTATAAAACTAATACATAATTATAGATTCTCCTCCATTGGTTGCTATTTTGAGGGGGAATATCTCATCCCATACCTAGAGCATCCAAATCCTATTTTTGTCTCACAACTTATCAATATAAGTTACAATAAAAAAGGGGAAAATGTAGACACCAAAATTACATCACACACTTGTGTGACTCCCTGTGTCAAAACTTGCATTGATCCCCTTTTAATAATTAACATTTCTAAATCATGTTTTCACCTTAAAATATTTAATTAAGTTAATTAAAAGCTACTTATGCCACCTCACCTGGCCACCTCATCCTAAGACTAAATTTTTACCCTCTAAGTCACATTGAGACTTAGTCTACTAATCCTAATTACCTATAACTTTTTCTCACCCTAAACTTAAATTCCTAACTAACTACATTCTTCATAACCTCACATTTTTGCCATTTTATAATGGACACCACACTTGGTAAGAGAAGGAATAGATAATGGGCTAAAAATATTCCTTTTACCTATTCTCATGCCACCGATGTCAGTTAACCCTTAGCTGACATTGGTGGGATCGTCAACGTTAGTTACTTAAGGAAAATTCCAAGTTGGTATTCAGGTCAAAAAATCAAGGATTCATGCATAGGATTTTGGCAATCAGAGCATCTTACATCACTCTCAACATCCAGGCTTACTGTTACTCTACACAAATTGATCTAGACCAAGAATTGATACACTAAACAGAGCTTAAACTCTTGAGGACCAACAAAACATGCTCATCTTATTTGTTCACCTACCAGTTCACCAAGCCTTATTAGAGTCATCTATCTGATAGTCATAGTTCACCCATTTCACTAGATAAGTATATCTTGATGTTTTATAAGCCTTTAAATAATAATTTTATAATTGCTTTACATTATACTATTTATTATTTTACGAACCTTGATTATTTTTGTGGAGTTGTAAATCTCCCCAGCCATTTTTCTTTGCCCCAGCATACCAACCCTATATCTACACTCACCCGAGTCTTACCCATCGCATTATGACTCTTCCTAACCTCACGCCTTGACCATACTCCCATTTCCCCTCTTGAAAAGCCTTCTTTAACTCATTCTAATACTACTGCCCCAACAGACATCAGTGACCCCAACTGACATCGATGACCCCAACCAACATCGATGACCCAAATAGACATCAATCCTTTAACTGATGTTAGTTACTATGTTTCTAAACCAACAACCTCAAAATCACCTAACAACCTTCCCAAAACATAGACCTGACTTATCAACCAACACTATATTATCTTATACTACACTCAGATCGACAAAATGGTAAATAGAACTCTAACTCTCTCTCTCTCTCTCTCTCTAATTGAATTTATTTTAAACTTTGTTTTAAAATAGTGGACTATCATCCCAAGGAAGTTTCATGCTTCCTAAAACAAGCACATAGCTTGGCAGTCTACACATATCTTCACTAACAACTAGTTTGTGTAGTGTTTTCTTATCTATAGGTGTCTTTAACCATAGCCAAAGAGGGGAATCTATAAATTAAAAAATGGTGTGCACTTATCCAAGTTTTAATCACTTATCCATAACTCTCTCTTTTCTATTTATCTCTCTCTCTGAATGTAAAATAAGCTCAAAACATAGTGAAACACTTAGACTTTGTGGTATGTCTGAGCACTGCTCGATGTCCACATGGAAAAAAATGTACACTTGAATGTAAAAACCCACCAAAAGAAACATACAATAAGGAGTGGTGTAGTTTGACACCAATCTAAGCAAGAACAGTTGAGGTGGAAATGTCCATTGAAGTTACAAACCTTATTGAAATGACAAAATGCACACAAAACCTCCAAATTTTTAAATTAGGTAGTCTTTATTGTAAAAAAAGAACCACTTGGTTTTTTAACAAACCTAGAAAAACCTAAAAATGGTTTTTATTCAAATTCACCAAAAGTATGGATTTTCTAAAATTCAAAAAATGGCCTTGGAACCCTAAAAAATGGCTGAAAAAAGATTGTCACAAAATTAGGTTGTGTTTACTTATGTTCCAAGGGGTTTTCCACCTTCTAAATCTAATGGTGCTATCTATTTTCAATTAGAGACTCTGGGTATGTAGACTTACATGTATTTTTAAGAAACCCCACCAAAGCCTAAAAAACTAAAATCAATGAAAAATCTCAAACAAATAAGGATGTAAGATCTCACATTAGAATTTATGGATTAATATATGAACATAGCTCTAATAAGATGTCAGATTGGGTCATAATCAAGGATTAGACTAATTAGGGTCAAATTAATGAGGTTGAATCTATATGGAGTAGTGAAATATGAAAAACTATTCAATAAAGGAATAAGCTTATTTTCACAACAAAAAGTTGCATTAACTTTCATTCTTTCAGTAGCCAAAAGTACATAGAAAGGTTCATTATTTAGGTGGAAGATAAAAATGTCCTCACATCCACATGCATGTGGAATTATCTTCCTCAATGACCTTTATTAAACACCTCAGTGACACTTAAGCAATCTAACTAGACCATGTAGGTAAAACCACATAGTGGAAAGAAGTCTACACTAACATGTATGAATCAGAGTAACTAGCATATTCTTTATTTAGAATAGTTGTTGTGAATATTGAGTTCATCTATTTCAAAACTTACTATGATATTTTAGACTCTTGAACTGTAGTAATGACATCTATCCCCACAATATCCTAGTAGGTTTGGTAAAATCCAGTTGGGAATCTATTTGGTCCAAGAGCCTTATTAAACTTGAAAGAGAAAATAATTTTTGTGAATTCATACTTATAAATGGGGGCATTCAAGGAAGACTTATCATCCCTATAGATCAGAGAGGGGATATGACTAAGGATTTACTCTTTAGTAGTAGATCTACCAATTTCTTGTTATAAGAAAAGGATTTTAAATAAGAATTTAACTTCCTTCTTGATTTGAATAACTTTGCATATGAGGTGAGGTTGATACAAACTTCATTTGACGTGATCGAACTTAATTCATCTACCTTGATAGTTTTATTTTTGTTTTAATACAAACACTACCCCAACTCATTATTTATAACTCATCTACTCTATAGGGTCTTGTTTTGAGGGGGAGGAGTGGGGGAGGAGAGAGTTTTTAATCCCATGGGATGGGTAGGTGGGGATCCCAAGCCAAATATATCAGGACTAGCTAAGGATGAAGTCAACTTGAACCAACTAATTAAATGATAAGGATATCCATCCCCTACTTCCTCTCAACCCCCTACTCACCCCAACCCCCATCTATTCTCAAGAACCCATCTCCACTTACCCTAGCTCCCCTTCCCCTTTAGGGAAGTCAGGGGAGTGGAGGGGTCTAGTCAAAGATGGGGTCTACTCAAGTAGGTATCCTAAGAGTTATAACGATGTGAAGTCAACCTAACTTGACTGACTAAGGAATAGAGAAAATAATTATTGATTATTGATAATGTTGGTGCTGATTCAGAGGTAGGGGTCTACCCAAGACTAATATTATTAATAATGCCCATGCCCATTAGGGGTAGGGGCTAATAACTCATAAGAACTCAAGATAGGGGCCCCACTAAGTTGTCTCCCTTTATGGCCATATTATCCTAATACATATACCATATAGATTAGATGAGTTTTATATGGGGATGGGAGCCCAACCAAACTCAATTGGGCATCTTAATACATATCCCATATAGAGTAGATGAGTATTCTATGGGGAGGGAATCCCAATTGAACTCAAGTGGGTATCCTAATAAATATACCATATAGAGTAGATGGGTTATAAATAATGAGTTAGGGTGGTGCTTGTATTAAAACAAAAATAAAAATATCAACCCCACCTTAGATGAGAACTTAATTCGATCTGGTCTCAGTTTGTTCTCATAATAATGAAAATTAATAACAAATTGATAGAAAACATTTAACTTTCATTGTTATGAGAACGAAGTGAGATCAGATCAAAGAAGTTCACATTTGATGTGAGGTTGATATGAAATTCATTTGATAAAATCAAAATTCATTCATCTACATTGATAGTTTATTTTGTTTTAATATAAACACCACTCCAACTCATTATTTCTAACTCATCTACTCTATATGGTGCCTTGACTATACCCCTCCCCTCCTTTGGCTACCCCATAAGGGGAGGGGAACTATAGTAGGTTGAGATGGGTTGCTAATAATAGACTGGTGCTAGGGTAAGTAGGGGGTTGAGAGGAGGTAGGGACCTGACTATGTTTAAGTTTTATATAAAGAGGGGAGCCTAACCAACTTAAGTGGGTATCCTAATACATATACAATATAAAGTAGATGAGTTAGAAATAATGAGTTGGGGTGGTTCTTGTATTAAAATAAAAATAAAATTATCAAGGTAGATGAACAAAATTCCATATGATCGAATAAAGTTTATATCAACCTCACCTTAGATGCAAACTTCATTTGATTTGATCTCAATTCATTCATCTACCTTGATAGTTTTACTTTTGTTTTAATACGAGCACCATCCCAACTCATTATTTTTAACTAATCTTCTCTATACAGGATATGTTTTAGGATACCAACTTGATTTTCATAGGGATCCCCTCCCCATATAAAAATTAAATACAATTGGCTTAGGATCCTCACTTACTCATCCCATGGGCTCACCCTTGCTTAGGGGAGTGGGATTTAGTTAGCTGGGGTTGAGTGGGCTTAGTCCCCACCCAACCCTTCTCTAGATGTCTCTTCTCAGGGTTACCCTAATTTTCCTTTCAAACTTAGTTTCTTCTTGTGTTTTTTCCCCATAGAAAACTTAAATTTAGTTGGATTTGGATCCCCACCTACCCATCCTATAAAAAACATAAATGTAGTCAACTTGGGTTCTTCTTGGATTCATATAACGCATCAGGCCACGGGAGGGGAGGGGTATAGTAAAAGCACCATATAGAGTAGATGAGTTAGATATAATGAGTTTGGGTGGTTCTTAAATTTTTTTAAAAAAAAACTATCAACAAACTGGTACATCTAGAGAAGGCGTAGTTGAGGACCAAGCCCACTCAACCCTAGTTGACCAAATCCCACTTTATTGAGTTAGGGCGAGCCCATGGGATGGGTACGTGGGGAACCAGAGTTAAATATATTTAAGTTTTATATGGGAAGGGTATCCCAACCCTACTCAAGTGGGTATCCTAATACATATACCATATTTAGTATATGGGTTATAAATAATGACTTACGGTGGTGTTTGTATTAAAACAAAAATAAAATTTTTAAGGGAGATGAACAAAGTAAGATTTGATCAAACAAAGTTTGTAGAAGCTCAACTCAGATGTTAGGTGAGGGGAGGGGTATATTCAAGGAACCATATATAGTGGATAAGTTATAAATAGTGAGTTGGAGTGGTGATTGTATTAAAACAAAAATAAAGCTATCAAGACAAACAAATGAAGTTCAATCTAATCAAATGAAGTTCATATCAACCTCATATCAAATGCAAAATTAATTTAGTATGATCTCACTTCATTTGATCTGATCTTAATTCATTCTCATAACAATGAAAATTAATAACAAACTGATATAAAACATTTATTTTTCATTGTTATGAGAACAAATTGAGATCAGATCAAATGAATTTTGCATCTAAGTTGAGGTTGATATGAAATTTGTTCGATCAAATTGAACTTTGATAATCTACCTTGATAGTTTTATTTTTGTTTTAATATAATAACCACCCCAACTCATTATCTCTATCTCATCTATTATATATGGTGCCTTGACTATATCCCTCCCCTCCCCCAAATGTCCTTAAGGGGGAGGGGATCTGGGGTAGGTGGAGATGGGTTACTAAGAATAGATGGGGGTTGTGTTGAGATGAGGTAGGGGGTGATTGTATTTATTTTTTGATTATTTAAGTATGGTTGACTCCATCCTTGGATAGTCCTAGTAGATTTCTAGTGAGGTTGGAGGAGTCAAGACTCTACTTGTATGATCAATCTAAGATCTTCTCGTACCTCTATTTAGCCTAGTCTCCTTACCCTAACTCCCCTTCCACTTTTGGTTAGCCGATCCTAATCTAGACTAAAGAGAATAACACTCTCCATTCCCCCCTTAGGTAGGGTGGGGATGGGATGAGGTCTATTCATTATAGGATGGGGTGCTCAGGGAAGGAATGTGCCTATATTCATGACTATATACTATAAACATCCCCTATATTCTATTAGTAGGAGGGATAAATCCTCTTTATAAGAGGGAATAACTCATTTGTATTCAAAGATGAACCTTACTTTATGTATTCATGATAGGGAAAACTCATCTATCTACTAATCGTCTTATCTAAATATGGTATATGTATTAGGAGAGAGGCAACATAGAGGGAGACAACTCATTGGGTAACCCTACCTTGAGTTTCCCACGAGTTACTAGCCCCTACCCCTAATTGGCACTATAATTATCAATAATATTAGTATAGTCCCACCCACCTTAGAACCCCTCCCCCTTAAGGGAAGCTAGGGGAGGTGGGAGGGCTTTTCAATTTTTAGTCTTGGGTAGACCCCTTCTCATATTAGTCTTAGGTAGACCCCTCACCCCTAATGGGTAATACACTAACATTATATTCTCTTTAGTCTTGGCTAGACCCCCTCCCTCTAATTAGTACCCAATCAAAACCTAATCTTGAAAGAAAAATGAGGGAAAATTTGAGAAGAGACATATAGAGAAGGGGTGGTGTTGGCCAAACCTATTCAATGCTAGCTGACCAAATCCCACTCCCTTGAGTAGGGGTGAGCCCATGGGATGGGTAGGTGGGGATCCCAAACAGACTATATTTAAGTTTTCTATAGGGATGGGAGCCCAAAAAACTCAAGTGGGTATCTTAATACACATAATATAGAGTATATGAGTTAGAAATAATGAGTTGGGGTGGTTATTGTATTAAAAAAAAAAATAAAATACCAAGGTAGATGAACAAAGTTTGTATCAACTTCACCTCAAATGTGAACTTTATTGAATCTAATCTCACTTCATGCTATCTACTCTCAATTTTTTCTCATAGTAATGAAAATTAAAAACAAAATGATAGAATATATTTAGTTTTCATTTTTATGGGAATGAAGTGAGATCAGATCGAATAATGTTCACATTTGAGTTGAGGTTGATACAAACTTCATTCAATCATGTCAAACTTTGTCTATCTACCTTGATTTTTTATTTTTGTTTTCATACAAACACAACCCCAACTCATTATTTATAACTCATCTAATATATATACTATTTTTATTAGAATTCCCACTTGAGTTTAGTTGGGCCCCTACCTTGATTTATTAAGAGTTGCTAGCCCTTACCCTTGATGGGCACATACATTATCAATAATATTATTCTTGGGTAGACCCATACCCCCTACCCACTAACAATCAAAAAATTATATTCTATTTAGTCTTGGGTATATCCTTTCCCCCTAATTAGCATCGACATTATCAATAATTAATAATGTTTTCTTTATCGTGTCCTTAGTCATTCAGGTCAGGTCAACTCCACCTTGCCAAAACTCTACTAGAACTAGTTGAAGATGGATTCAACTTGACCTAACTAATTTAATGATAAGGACATCCAACCCTACCTCCTCTCAAACCCTTTTTTACCCTAGCCCCTATATATTCTCAGTAACCCATCTCTACCTACCCCTGCTCCCATCCCCCTTTGGGGTATTTGGGAGAGGGGAGAGGTCTAGTCAATGTTGGGGTCTACTTTAGGGGGAGGGGAGGGGAAGGGTATAGTCAAATATTTAGTCCTCTAGAAAGAAACCCTACCCTAGATCCCCTCCTTGGAGGGTATGAAGGGGAGGGGAGGAGGGCTATTCACTCAAGCCTAGCCCCACCTACTCCCCTATACTTCCTACTCATAATAAGGATAACTCATCTTCAATATCCTATACATAGTCTATACTATTTGTATATGAGGAACAAATCATATCCACTCAACTCATATTTATTAAATATGGTATATGTATTAGCATTGTATGGGCATATAGGGATACAACTCAATGGGGCCCCTACCTTGAGTTGTGAGTTTCTAACCCCTACCTCTGATGGGCATGAGCATATCAATAATATTAGTCTTGGGACCATACCCCCTAACATAACATTATATTCTCTTTAGTCTTTGGTAGACTCCTACCCCCTAATTGGCATTTACATTATCAATAATCAATAATCATTTTCTCTATTGTGTCTTTAGTTAGTCATGTTTGTTCAACTCCACCTCGGTATAAATATACATCTAAAGTGTATATATGGTCTATAAAGATTAGGGGTAGCATCAGAGTAGAGAATATAAGGGTTAGTAGGAGTATCTAAGTTGGGTGGAGTTGGGGTGAGGTGGGGTGCCTCCTCCCATTCCCCCTGTACCCCTTGAGGAGAGGAGAGATAGGATAAGTAGGACTAGACTAAAGACTAAATAACCCTCCTCCCTCCCCTAGTTTCCCAAAATATTGAGGTAAGATAGTGTAGGGAGACTAGGATAAATAGAGGAAGGGGTGGATCTCAAATTGATCATACAAGTAAAGTCTTGATTCCTCCAACCTCACCAAAAATCTACTTGGACTAGCTGAGATGGAGTTAACCCAACCTGACTAATCAAATGATAAGGATAGTCACCCCTACCTCCTCTAAACCCCCATACTCACCCTAGCCCCCATATATTATCAACAACCCATCTCTACCTATCCCAAATCCCCTCCCCCTTTGGGGTAGTTATAAGAGGGGAGAGGTCTAGTCAAGGCACTATATATAGTAGATGAGTTAGAAATAATGAGTTGGGGTGGTGCTTGTATTAAAACCAAAATAAAACTATCAAGGGAGATGAATAAATTTTGATCTGATCAAACAAATTTCATATCAACCTCACCTTAGATGTGGACTTTATTTGATCTGATCTCACTTTGTTTGATCTGATCTCAATTTATTTGATATGATCTCATTTCGTTCAATATGATCTCACTTAATTGTCATAATAATGATGGGACTAAATGTTTTCTATTAGTTAGTTATTAGTTTTAATTATTATGATAATGAAGTGAGATCAGATCGAATGAAGTTCACATCTGATGTTAGGTTGATATGAACTTCATTCATCAACCTTGATAGTTTTAATTTTGCTTAATATAAGCACCACCCCAATTCATTATTTCTAGCTCATTTACTCTATATGGTATATGTATTAATATGCCCACTTGAGTTTAGTTAGGATCCCCTCCCTATATAAAAATTAAATACAGGTGGCCTAGGCTCCCCACCTACCCATCCCATGGGCTCATCCCTACCTAGGGGAGTGGGTTTTGGTTAGTCGGGGTTGAGTGGGCTTATCCCCCACCCACCCTTCTCTATATGTCTCTTCTCGAGGTTGCTCTCCTTTTCATTTTAAGATCAAGGGGAAGGGAGATGGAGGATGTGGGACTAAAATAAATATTGAATATCCCTCTCCCATCCCCTAACTACCCAAAAGAGGGAGGAGAGTTGAGGTAGGGAGACTAGGATGAATAGAGTTAGGGGTAGATGTTAGGTTAATCATATAAGTAGAGTCTCAACTCTTCCAACCTTGACTAGTCCTAGTATAGTTCTAGTGAGGTGGATGAGTTGAGACTCTACTTGTATATATAAGTTGAGAAGAAAATAAATTATTGATAATATTATTCCCATTAGGGGTTGGGGTCTTACCCAAGACTAATAAAAAATATTATTTATAATGTCATGCCCATTTTGAGGTAGGGGGCAGGGGTCTACCCAAGACCAATATTATTGATAATTCCAATGCCCATTAGGGGTAGGATATAAAAAATCATAAAAAATTAAGGTAGGGGCCCCATTGAGTTATTTCCCTCTATGGCCATACTATGCTAATACCTATACCATATTGAATAAAGATGAATTGAGGTTAGATGAGTTGTCCCTCCTATTTAGAGAGTATAGATTGTGTATAGGGTGGTGAAAATGAGTTTCCCATATTGTGAATAGAGAGTATAGGGGAATAGATGGGGATAGGCTTGAGTGAATAGTCATCATCCCATCCCCCCATACCCTCTGATAAGAGGGAAGTTAGGGTAGGAATTATTTCTAGAGGACCCAAGCGTTAAATAGACCCCTCCCCTCCCCTCCCTTCCATTCCCCTTGAGTAGAATTAGCCATGAATAGAACCCTCCCCTCCCTTGAATACCCTAAAGGAAGAGGGGAGATGGGGTAGGTGGAGATGGGTTATTTAGAATATATGGGGGCTAGGGTGAGTAAGGGAGCTGAGAGGAGGTAGGGGGTGGCTTTCATTATCATTTGATTAGTTGGGTTAGGTTTAATCCTACTCAAATGGTCCTGGTAGATTTTTGGTGAGGTGGAGTCAACCTGACTCAGTTGACTAAGGATGCAATAGAGAAAACAATTATTGATTATTGATAAAGATAATACCAATTAGGTGCTAGGTGTCTACCCAATACTAAAGAGAATATAATGTCATGCCCATTAGGGGGTAGGGGAAGGGGTATACCCAAGACTAATATTATTGATAATGCTCGTACCCATCAAGGGGAAAGGATAAAAACTTAAAGTAGGGCCTCCACTGAGTTGTCTCCCTCTATGGCCATACTATACTAATACATATACCATATTAAATAAAGATGAGTTGAGGTTAGATGATTTGTCCATCATATCTAAAGAGTATAGATTATGTATAGGGAGGTGAAGATGAGTTGTCCCTTCTAGGAGTAAAGAGTATATGGGAGCAGGTAGGTCTAGGCTTGAGTGAATAGCTATCCTCCCCTCCCCCTTGAGTAGACCCTAGACTTGACTAGACCCCTCCCCTCCCAGACTACCCCAAAGGGGGAGGGGAGTTGGGGTAGGTGGAGGTGGATTTTTGAGAATATATGGTGGATGCGGTGAGTATTGGGTTGAAAGGAGGTAGGGGTGGCTGCCCTTATCATTTGATAGTTAATTTATGTTTAATCCATCATCAACTAGTCCTAGTATATAATATTATGGATATTGATGTGGATATGGATATGTCTATAATAGATGGCCCATCTATTTATTTGTGGTGCTTGATCCTAATGTGTTTAGGTTTGGGGTGGGACTTTGATCTTATATGTGGCCATATAGATCCATAGGTGCTTACCCATCTAGTTATGAAGAAGGTGGCCAACCCCATCTCCCATCTCCATATAATTTAGGGTATGGTGGAGAGATTCCCCTCACCATATAAACATAGAGGGGATCCCCTCTATATGGGGAGGATCAAATCTTCTCTCTCTCTATATAGTTTAGTGTGCCATATATATAGATAGAGAACTTGGTAGGATAAAGGCAAGGTGGAGGAACTGATGACTATGAAATGCCTAGGTGAATAAAGTGGTATGTGTGTAAATTCCTATATATGGGCTGACTATCCCATCCATCTATAGTAGGCACCCGATTTCCCCTATGTAGATATTTGGTCAAGGGAATCCTAACCCTAACCTAAATATATGGGCCCAATGGGACTCTATGCTATGTCCATCTCCACCCTTATATCTATAATATATAGGTCATCATACCTATATCTATATATAATCACTCCCATCTTTATATAAATGGGATTAGATATATTCTCCTCTAGAACTCAATATTGGACATAATGCCTTAATGCCATTTATTAGGGGAGGAGCATTCATTTATCGGGTCATATTTATCATTATTGGGGTAAATAAGTGTGTTTTAAGGTGAAGTAGTGGAGAAGGAGAGAGTTTTTAAGGTTTGAGGGAAAGTGCAAAAAATATTGATTTGTATGGGGATATCATGAACCCCGAGTTAGCTAGCCTAAGGGCCTACTGGTCTTGATTGGGGTTGCCCCAAATTATATGCCTCACTAAGGGTATTTGAGCTATGCCTTATAGTCCTCACTTGGGATCACTCCCTCAGGGGAAGGGACTTTAAGATATGAGATAAATAGATAAAAACCCTCTAAATAAGGCTCAAATCATTCCCTCAAGTTTAGGGCCTTTGGGATGCACCCTATGTTCCCTTCACCCTTGTCCACTAAAGGAACAAGAGCAACACCCAAGCTTGAAAGGAAACTAATGGAAACCCTAATAATATACATCTAGAGAAGGGGTGGGAGGGGACTAAGCCCACTCAACCCTAGTTAACCAAATCCCACTCCCTTGAATAGGGACGAACCCATGTGATAGGTAGGTGGGGAGCCTAAGCCAATCGTATTTAAGTTTTATATGGGAAGGGGAGCTTAACCAAACTCAAGTGGGTATCTTAATACATATAACATATAGATAAGATGAGTTAGACATAATGATTTTGGGTGGTGCTTTTATTAAAATAAAAATAATACTATCAAGGTAGATGAGCAAAGTTTGATATGATTGAATGAAGTTCATATTGACCTCACCTCAGATGTGAAATTCATTTGATCTAATCTCATTTTGTTTGATTTGATCTCACTTTATTCTCATAACAATGGAAATTAAATGTTTTATATCTATTTATTGTTAGTTTTCAATTTTTTGAGGAGCTCAAGCAAAACCTGAGCTTGAAAAGAAAAGGAGGGCAACCCCAAGATGAGACATATAGAGAAGGGGTGGGTAGGGGCCATGCCCAATGAAACCCAAATAACCAAATCCCACTCACTTGAGTAGGGGAGATCCCACGGGATGAGTATTTGGGGAGCCTAATTTGACTATATTTATGTTTTCTATGGGGTGGGGAGCCCATCCAAACTCAAGTGAGTATCCTAATACATATACCATATAGTGTAGATGAGTTTTCTATGGGGAGGGGAGCCCAACTAAACTCAAGTGGGTATCCTAATACATATACCATATATAGTAGATGACTTATAAATAATTAGTTTGGGTGGTGCTTGTGTAATTTTTTTTAAAGTTTGTTCTCATGATCATAGATTTATCAAAGATGCATGTATTCCTATCCCCCTTCTTTGATCCATCTAACTCTAGATTGCTAATTCCAATGGATCTCTTCTTATAAGATAAGTCTATTTCAATTTCCCATGATATTTTATTCCTCAATCTTGAGATATTAATTCATTATATTGAGTAGGATATTTTTTTCAAAATTAGAGAGTTTGGATTGCAACATTACCTTTTTTGTCTAAGAGAGCGCCAAAGGCATTTTTATTCTAGGTTTTGAGCTGAAATTTTACCAACATCAGTTTTTGAACTAGTTTAAACTAATTTGACCCCAAGATTGGGGTGTCCCACAATTATTTGATTTTATCCAATAGGGAATGCTCATTATTCCACATTAGCTCAAAGTTGAAAGGTCTAAGGTGAGGAGGGATTACTTTAGAGATGGTCAAACTAACGGGCCAATGATTGGAGCTACTTTTCATTAGGGTATCTGATTCAAAAACATAGTCTTGTTGGATCTAATTTGAGATGAGGAAGAATTTGTCAAGTTTTTATGGTATGAAGGCAACACATGCTCAACCATTTAAACAACTTTAAGAATCAGACTTGGGTTTGACATGAAAGGCATCGATGTTTTCAATGAAGGAAGCCAAGTTGGAGGTAGAAAGAGAGAGTCTGTTAGATCCCTAGTTTTTCTCTAGAGGGGAGGTGAATGTTTTAAAGTCACCTCCAAGAATCCATTTATCACTCAAGTTTAGACCTTTTATTTTTTTAACAGACATTCAATAAAGTCTCCTACCCAAGCTTGTGTTTGGGCCATAAACATTGACATAATTAAATATTTGGTTAGATCTAAAGATGTTGAACCTTGTAACTTGTAAAATGACACAATCATATAGAATCATGCCTAAGAGCATGGAGGGATTATAAATCATGGAAAGACTACCATAGGAGTTGGTAGATTCTTTAACTACAAAGTTACAATTTATCTAGATGCTTTTGAGGATATTAGAATAAAGATTGTCATGCATTTTTGTTTCTTGGATTAGTAGTAAATCTAGAATTTTAGATGTAATAAACTATTTTATTATCCTCTATTTGTTTGTGGCATTTAGCCCTCACAAATTCCAAGATATAATTAACATTAAGAATATTTGGGCCTACTATAACTATAAGTGAGAGGTTTATCTCCCCCCCCCAAGAGTATATATTTGATTCTTGATAAATTTGAGGGAAGAATATCCCTTGCTTTTTTAACCTTATCCTCCTCTTCATTCATGTTGGGATTTTGGTTTTCCTTATAGAGAGCCTCTCCATGTTTTGGGAGCATTTTGAAGATTTAATTTTGACATCCATTCCCAAGGTTAATTTGGGCTTCAATATTTTTGGAGTTAGACAATAGGGGCCTACCTAGATTTCATTTTCCACTTTGTACTAGTTTAGTAGTGAGATTTGAAACTTCAAATAGGGACATACAAGGATTATCGAGAAGATGTTTGATTTGTGACTAAGATAGGTTATCCATTCCTTCTAAAGAATTATCATCATTATAATATTCATATGAACCTAAAACCTCCCCCTCTTCAAGGACCCTTGAAGCATCTACATAGGAATGTAAAAATTCCAAAATATAGTACAAGCCTTGAAATCTAGGGAAAGAAGCGGTTGCTTCTTTCACAATTGTGGTCCCAACTATCCCTAGGGCAATTGAGGTCTCAACATTTGCCACAATCTCTTGAAGAAGAGAAAAATTTAACAATTTTCACCATTGAAGACTCATTATCCATAGTTGGTTTCCATACTTTGTATTTGAACCCCCTGATCTTTTTTTTGGTTCAATGAAACCCTCATCATCTTTGGCTTTTTGTTACTCTCAGAGAGGGAAATTATGAACAAAATGGCCATGAGAGTGTTTAAAGGGGGCATTTTCATTGTCTAATTCTTAAAATCATTCCAAAATTTCAAATTTGAATTGAATCAATAGGGATAATGGCTTGGAAAGATCAATATTGACATAGAAACTATATGAAAATGGAAATGCAACTAATCTATTAATAAATCCTAGCTCAAAGAAGATAAATCCTACTTACACTTATGATTGTTGATACATTTGATATTCAAGGTCATAACCAAGATGGATCTTCTAGACCTAGAAAAGGGATCTCTTACCATAATATAATCACTAAGGAGGGTTTCAAAGCCTCTAGTCAAGAAAAAATATGCGTTAACCATAACTAGGTCCTATGTTTTAATGTTCATAATGTATAAATTAGAAAATAAAAGTAAAAGTCTAATCTAGTTCTCACCAAAGCTTGTGACATAAAGTTGGGGTGATAAACATTAAAATTAGACATGCATAGAATACATATACTCACGCTAATGTATAGAAAATCTTAAAGCATATGAGATAAGAAAAAATGCATATCTATCTACTCTTATAAAGGAGGAACAAAGTTAAGAATAATTATCTTTAAAGACAAATTTGTCAAGCCTCAATCTCTCCCTTAGCCAAGGTGCTTCACAATAGGTTGTGTGGTATGTAAGGATGACAAGGATAAATCAAATCTAGGATACACAACCTATATATGCATCCAAAAGTCTTCTCCATAAGACAAGATTCATATATTCAAAGAAAGTATGAAACCCTAAGATATGCTCATTAATTAGAATTATGGATAAGTAGATGCACAAGATATATATCTTCTTTTTCTCTTTTCTTCCTAAATGATGAAATGAATGTGTATATATAACTAAATCTAACCCTAGTCCTTTTTGAAAGTTTAGCCAAAAGGGTTGACCCAATTGAATCTATATCGTTAGTGAAAAAATAAAATTAGGTCTCGGTTTAGGTCAACCAAGGGGTGACCTATACCCTAAATGAGTTTTGTTAATTAGAGTATAGGGTCAATGGAGTTGACATTATATTGTAAACTATTGGGAAGGGATTTATGCTAGATAAGGGCTAATGAAGGTAGAAAATGACTAGATGAGGGTGAAAAATAGGAGGTAAAGCTTAGGGGAATGTTTTTAGGATATGGTTGTGTAGATATCAAGTGCTAGTAAAGGGAAAACAATCCTAAAAAGCACTAATGCTCTACCCACCCCTTTCTCAATACACCCCTTAAGACATACACTTAGAGAGATTGAGACTTAATGGGTTCTTACAAGAGAGAAAGCATCAGTAATTGATAAGGTTTGAAAATATTATGTGTATGCATATGTCCCAATAAAAGCTCATCATGTGTCACTTAGGTATAACAAGGGATGGTACTTTGAGAAAGAATATAACAACACATAATGCTGAAGATAAATAAAGTGCAAGAAGGAGAAAATAAGATAAATGAAAGGAAATAATTGAAAAACACATACCTTTACTTACCTTAGTGTTTAAAATAAGGGAGATGCAATAAATGTGGAGGTATCTAATGTAGGGAACATTAGGAAAACCTATAAAAATTAGAAAAAAATCAAAAATGTTATAATATATACATATAATAGGTGAAAATATTCTATAAAATGTCAAGATTCAAGAAAATTTTACTATTTGGAAAAAAGCTAGTAGAAACAAACAAATGATCACAATACGAAAGCTAGCGATAAATATTTAAAAAGTAAATAATTTGGGAATAATAAGTATAAATAGGGTAAAAAATGATTAATTTATTTTTCATACTATTTTGAGTAAACAGAGCTTTGGAATAACTAGCTGAAGACTATAGAGCCAATCATGGTGAGGAGATAATAATTGAGCCAAGGATGCATAGTGATAGTAATGAGTGAAACATAGGCAAGCAATTGAGTATATCAAAATTTTGAATATTTTTATTTGAAATTAAACTAAAAATAAAAATTTGACTAGTAGGTAAAATCTAGGCACTAGAATGAAGCCTAAGAAATTTTAAGGTAAACTAAGGGTATAATGGGGTACTGGGAAGGAAGAGGTTAGACCAATAAATGCCTAAGGTATTTATGATAAATGGTCAAAAAGTCATCCCTATGAAAGAATAGAGTGGACTTTTTCGACTTAATTCGTAAAGTGAGCCAAAAATATAGGGTAGTGGGCTAATTTGTTATGTTAATGTGTGGGTGACTGCATAACAGTAGGATGACTTAGTTTGGTAAGAGGAAAATGGTTGATGAAATATAATAGGGTTGACATAGTTTGTTGGATAGGGGTGATGTAGTATCATAAAAGAAGGTTGACTGTGTATAATAGGGCTGATATTATATTGCATGGCAAGAAGATGGATGATCTAGTATTGATGTCGCTGATCTAGTTAGAAAAAGAAGGGGACAATTTACTATTACAAATAAAATATAGGGCTGATTTAGTATTAAATGGGCTGATTCTATAGAAAATTGAGAAACTAAATCAAACTAATTGATTTAAGTGGCTAGTTTTTGAAAATTTAAGAATGTATTTTAATTATTTATGACACAGAGATATTATACATATTTTATTATTTGATATTTTATGTAGATGTTGTAGGTATAGGTGACTAATAGATGTGTCATGGCTACTAAATCTACTAGATCAATTGATTGATGTGGACATAACATGACTATTCACACTAGGTTTTGGAGGCATTATGGAGATGCGGTGTATCCCACTCAATGTTGATATCATTGTCATATTCCTTAGAACATGGGAATAATTGACCAACACTTTTTGATGGGTGGTGGATGGGGATACCATTGAGTTGGGTATCACACTAGAGGATGTCCACACATTGTTGGGACTACCAATAGGAGGGACACTAGTGATCATTAGGACATCAAAGGATCTAGAGGAGAGGTGAGCACTATCGTAATAGGTGACATGATCTAATAGGATATACCCTAGATTGAGGGTGATCTTGTTTGATTATATATCATTGATATTTTGGACATCTATAAGTCCATGATTGGATTTATGATAGCATGAGTGTTATCTCACAAGTCGGATGCTAAGGTACCACTATACGTGATAGCTTTATGTCAATCCATATTAGATTAGGGGACACTTTATGACATTAGGGTTGTCATATGGATCTAATTCATACATGATATGTATGGGTTTCTATCCATATGGTGGAATACCATGAGGCCTATCATTTTTATAAGTACTTAGATATATGAGAGATTATCCATGTATCAGCCAATTGGGTTATCCCATATGGTCTATGACAAGTTACCTTGAGTCATAATATGGAGGCAGGACCATGTATCTCAGGTCATGCCCCATATTCTAGTGTGTGCAAACTATCACATGAGGGGAGATCATGTGTAAACCCTATGCGTACATCACTATTGTATGGCCTAGTTAGTTGACCATTATGATAGGGATGACATGGGTGTAAATCATAGGCCATTACACTTCATGGGTAGAGCTACATATAGT